>VZQC01005357.1:0-286130 GCA_009823505.1 Rhizomys pruinosus
GACTACAGGAATATAGTCTGGACTCCTAACTGATCAACATGCCTGTGCATACAAGCTTCTCCAACTGGACTATGGGAACCTTGGGTTGTTCAAAATTTGGACATAGATACTTGCAAACTGCACTAATTACCTAAGTGTATGACATACTGAGTAACATCAATGTTATCTGCAAACAACTGTGTCATTATATTGTAGAATCCCTTAAAAATAAAAATTAAAAAAAAGTCCTAGGCATTATTGGATTCTTTCAAATATGTTTTCACATTTTAGGCTCTACTTAATCCATTTAAAAGAGAAAAAATATTACTAGGTTTCCAAACCATGTGGCTTGTGACCTACCACTGAGCTGAGAACATGGCATCTTAAGTAACAAGTCATCCTAAATCAAGTCTGTCTTTAACTGCCTTTTAAAATCAACCTAAAATAACACATTCTTTTTTTTAATTTCAGCACTCTGAAAACAAAGACAGACAAATCTGTATGGAGATTTTCAGGCCAGCCTGGTTTGACAAAAAGCTCTAATTCCAATAAAGTGTTCCTTAGTAACTATTGGTTATTAAAAACTCAGTTAAAAATACTTACTCTAAGGTTTTGGCCTTAAGATTAACTTGATATAATTTTTTACTGCCTAGATAAACTTACTGTATAAATTCCATAAGGCTAACTCTATGACTAAAATAAACCCATTTTTCTCCCTAACTCAGGTCTGTTAATATATTTTAACAACTAATAAATAACTTAATTTATTAAGAGTAAGTAAAAATTACAACTATAACAACTCAAAACTTTACTGGGCATATACTCTCATCTATTGGTTACAATCCATCAACACCCAAAACAGATCTGTAAAACCCACTTTATAAAGTTTATACTTTAAAGTATAATGTTTATACTTTAAAGTATTATACTTTAAAGTATAATATACTATTATACTATTATACGTTAAAGTATAAACTTTATACTTTAAAGTAAAAATGTATCTAGGGGTTGTGATAAAAAAAAGTTAAAATCCTATACATAAACTTAATTTCTTTAGGATCAGAACTTAATCAAATAATTTAAAAACACAGTGTATGTTTAGTCAAGGTTTATCTAATTTATGTTTACTTTTTATCCAAAATTTATTTACACAGTATATGGTATTAAAACTAAATATTTATGTTAATTAAAATTGGTCAAATACTATTAACATAAAAGATTAGTAAAACACTTAAATCAATTGGAAATACAAGTTATTATTTTTACTCTTACTTAATTCATACTAGATTTCCAGTGACAGCCTTGACATTGATGTATGCAGTATTCCTTGTGTCTTCCTGTGTTGTATAATGTTGCATGTAACATCTCCTTTTATCTACAATATAGTTTGGCCCTAAAAGACTGGGTTTCATATCTTAATCAACAATGGACCTTCAAAACCTGGTTCCTGTATGGGTATCTAGTACAACTGTCTTTAAAAATGTAAAAGTCTTATCCATTCTCCTAATACAAAAAAGGGAGAAATTAATGTAACTCCCTCCAGGATACAGATGAGTAAAAAAACTCTCTACTCAACATCTCTCTGGGATAGGAGTCAGTTCTTACAACAGTAACTCGTTACCAGCATGCTTAACTTCTTCCTTTGACTAGGAGACATGCAATCTCTTGGAGGGATGTTTTTATTTCCCAAAAACATCTATTTAAAAGTGTCAAAGCAGGCTGGGCATGGTGGTGCGTGCCTTTAATCCCAGCACTTGGGAGGCAGATGCAGGCAGATCTCTATGAGTTCAAGGCCAGTCTGGTTTATATAGCGAGGTCCAGGCCAGCTGGGACTAAAGGGAGACCCTGTCTCAAAGCGACAAAAAAAGTGTCAAAGCTAGGTACAATACAAAGCCTAAAAAGGACTTTAAAACTTGGAAAACAGTTCAGTAAGGGTAAAACAAAAACAAAATCTGTTCAAAATTAGATATAAACCATATAAATCAAACAAAATACCTTTATTTACTGAAACATCTTACTAAAAATAAAACGGTCCCACCTGGCTCAGTAAAGAAAAAACAGGTGTCTTTTATCACAGCCAAAATTCAGGCCCAATAAATTTTTTTGAGACAGGGTATCTGTTCTAGTTTGTCTTCCATTGCTGTGACAAAACACTCTGACCGACACCAACTTGGGGAGGAAAGGGTTTATTCAGCTTACATCTCCTGGTTCACAGTTCATCACTTAGGGAGCCCAAGGCAGGAACTCAGGGCAGGAACATGGAGGCAGGAGCTGAAGCACAGGCCATGGAGGAATGCTGTTCACTAGCTTGTTCCCCTGGCCCATGCCCAGCCTGCCCTCTTATACAGTATGCAACAACCTGCCCAGGGTGGCAACACCCATAGTGGGCTGCGCCCTTCCACACTGCCCAACAATCAAGACAATACTCCACAGATGTGGCCACAGGCCAGTACATGGAGCCAATTCCCCAATTGAGGCTCCCTCAACCCAGGTGTGTTAAGTTGACACTAAAGCTATCCAGCACAGTATCCCTGTGCCCCAGCTGTCATGGAACTCGCTCTGTAGACCAGGCTGGCCTTGAAGTCACGGAGATCCACCTCCTCTGCCTCCCAAGTGGGGGGATTACAGGCGTGCACCACCATACCTGGCTCCACCACAATAAGTATATCAAGGCTACAAGAATATTAAAGGGCCATGGGGAAAAAAACCATAAATACGAAATTGGTACATTATTTTATTTTTCAAACTTGATATTAAAGAGCTAACATATTTTATTCTTAAAAGGACTTTGATTAGCTTTCATCCCTTTATCAACTAAAATGTACTTATTATAGATGGTGTTATATCTAGAAAAAAAAACACTCTAATGTAAAGGATAATGGTATTTCTAACCATCTATGCTATGCCTGCAACACAACCTGGTATAATAAGTAGTGTTTGCTTGAGTGCCTGTGCTTTTACTATTTATATTTCATCAGTAGAATTACAGGAAATACCCCTGGATGAGCTGCCAATCTGTTGGAAGGAAAGCTGGGTGTGGTGGTTTGAATGTGTGTCCCCCATAGGCTCTAGGTATTCAGACGTTTGTCTCCAGTTGGTGGTGCTGTTTTTGGAGGTCTTGGGGTGTGTGGCCATGCTGCAGGAAGTGTGTCATTGGGGGCAGGCTTAGTGAGCTTATCAAGCCTCGTGGTCGATAGTTGCTCCCTCTCTGCTTCCTGTGTTCTTTGCGAGATGTGACCCTCGGTTTGCTGCTCCAGATCCAGCCGCCATGCCTCCCGCCACAATGGACTAATTCCCTGGAACTGCCAATCGTAAGCTCAAATAAACTCTTCCTTTTATAAGTTCCTTGGTCATGGTGCTTTATCACAGCAACAGAAAAGTGGCTAATACAGTTATTGGTACCAGAGAGTGGGCTGTTGGCTGTGAAGAACCTGACCATGTGTATGTTTGGAGAAATGTGAAAGACTTTGGAACTTTGGGCTAGAAAGGCTGTTGACTATTGTAAGCAGAGCTTAAAGGCCATTCTAGTGGAGGCCTGGAAGAAAGCATGGCTGCAAAAGATGTGGTTCCAGGGGAAAATAAAGACTTAGGCAGCAACCGGGATATTTTGATAGTCTGGCAGCAGTTTGCCCACAGCCCAGATGCTTGCCTGATGCTAAGTTGAAAAGCAGTGGACTGCTGTCTTTGGCGGAGGATATTTCAAGACAGCCTAATGTAGAAATGGTGGCGTGGCTTTTAATGGTGAACATTGTGCAGATCTACAGTGAAGAAGAGCAGATGGGGCAGAAAGAAATGCAGAATGTACAGTTTGGATCTGATAACTGCACTAGGAAGATTAAAGGTGGGCCAAGGCATGTGAAGGAGAGGCTCCCTTTCATAAGGAGATTAAAGCAATTAAGGAGAGGCCTGGAGATTTACAATTAAACAAAAGAATCAGTACCTTCAGGGCAAGACCACACCCAGATAATCCTCCTACGGTTCCACTGTATGTTGGGAGTATGTAATTTGTCTTTTGATTTTACAGGAGCTTACAGTTTGGGAGATTGGCCTGAGTCTCAGAGGAGACTTTGGACTGTGGACTTTTGAATGGCATTGAGACTGGTAAAGACTGTGGGGACTTTTAAGGTTGGACTAAATGCATTTTGCATTTTATATGGTCAAGAGCCTATGGGGGCCAGGGAATGGAATGTGGTGGTTTGAATGTGTGTCCCCGAAAGGCTCTAGGTATTCAGACGTTTGTCTCCAGTTCGTGGCGCTGTTTTTGGAGGTCTTGGGGTGTGTGGCCATGCTGTAGGAAGTGTGTCACTGGGGACAGGCTTAGTGAGCTTAACAAGCCTCGTGGTCTGCAGTTGCTTCCTCTCTGCTTCCTGTGCTCTTTGCGAGATGTGACCCTCAGTTTGCTACTCCAGATCCAGCCGCCATGCCTCCCGCCACAATGGACTAATTCCCTGGAACCACCAATTGTAAGTTCAAATAAACTCTTCCTTTTATAAGTTCCTTGGTCATGGTGCTTTATCACAGCAACAGGAAAGTGACTAATACACTGGGGCAGACCTGAAAGTCCAAGGTGCCACTTCAAGTAAAGAATGGGTTGCTCTGCTTTCCATCCACTCCTCCCAGTTCCTCTTCAAAGCCTAGGAGCTACTCTCTAAAGAAAAAACATGCCAGAGGCCAAGGAAATGGTTGTGAACTCACAACTATCACAAGCTGGACTTTATTCCATCAACATAATTATATGTACAGGCACTTCCAACCAAACTTGAGACCTTGGGGGTATACTAAAATCTCCATCTATGTTAGATGGGGCTCAAATGATACCTGTATGTCTGGGGGGGGGGTGTTGCTTTTATACTTATATGGCTATGTCCTGGGGGGGAGAGAAAACAGAAAAATGTTGTTTTCATGTCTATGTCTTGTGGGGAGGGAAGAAGGGAAAATGTTACTTTCATGTCTATGAATCTGGGTTTATGGCAAAGCCCCCTATTGTCTGTCCCCTGGTTCCACCAACTTTTAGGCTCTTAACAATTGCACCTTGTGTTTTCCAGTTTGTTAAAAAACTAATTAATAATCTCACTGAAGTTGCAGCCCAAAGTCTCCTAGTCCAGTATCAGGACATCACTGAGAATCCCCTGGAGGATGGTGACAGCACTGCCACATTTTAATAAAAAACAAGGAGGAGGCTGATGGGGTGTGGCTCCACTTGGCTTGAGTACCAAAGGAGGTCCACCCACCACCATCCCAATAATCTTTGATAAGGTATCTTTGATAAGGTGGGATAGGCCAACCTCTTATTCCCAAAGAGGAAAATCATACCCTAAGACCCTGCTTGCAGGAACAGAGAGGAAGCAACAGCAACATTCCCCCAGCTTCTCTAATAACTGATTGTGTGTGTGTGTGTGTGTGTGTGTGTGTGTGTTCATTCTTAGAACAACTGTGCTTGCTTCTCCCTTCCATCAAATTTCACTTGCACTTAATACTCACGTTTAACTGCAGAAATGACTTCAGCCTGGCATTGTCGGAGCATTGCATCTGGGAGTGGTGCCACCTGCAGGGGTCAGGGGAAGCTTTGGAGATTGGCAGTCCATGCCTCAATAGCATAACAGGGATGAAGAGGCAGTAACTGGGCAGAATAACTCAAGTAGTGTAGCTCAGCTGTGGCATGTGACAAGTTAGACTGTACGGTCCATGGAAGTTGATGTCTCCATGTACTTCATCCTCCTGATGAGGGCTAGCCTGTGGAAACATGACCAGAATCTCCTACAGACAGGTGTATTGAGGCTGAGCTGGCCCTCTCAGCACCAAATCCACTCACTTGCTTCTCCCCTAGTGAGGAACTTATCCCTGAGAATTTATTTATATAAATATATATTATATATTAAATATAAATACATAATATATTTATATAAATATGTGTATTATACACACACTATTTATATATGCATATACTTTTTACTTGGTTCCTTTATAAATGGATAGAGAAATACATGTTTATGGGGCTGGAGAGATGGCCTAGCGGTTAAGAGCACCGACTACTCTTGCAGAAGACCCGGGTTCGATCCCCAGCACCCACATAGTGGCTGAGAACCGTCCATAACTCCAATTCCAGGAGAACTCCAGTTCCAGGGGAATCCGAGACCCTCTTCTGACCTCCGCGGCATTGCACGACATGGGTGCACAAACCTACATGCAGACAGTACATTCATACACATAAATAAATAAATAAATAACAAAAAAGAGAAATACATATTTATATGCATGTGCAATGTTCATTGTAGGTGTGGGTGCACATACAGGTGCAAGTGTTTGTTCATACATGTGTGTGCATGTGTGTGTGTGGAGACTAGAAGTCAACTTTGATTCTGTCCACCTTGATTTTTGAGATAGGGTCTCTTACTATTGTGGACCTGCCAAGTAAGACTGGCTGCTGCCTGGGTGGCAAGTCCAGGGATCCATTCACTTGCCTGCACTTCCCCAGTACTGAAATGACCAGTGTACACCACCATGCCTGGCCTTTTTAACATGAGTTCTGGGGATTGGACTGAGGTCCTTAGACATATACAGGAAGTACTTTACCAACTATGCTAACCCTCCACTCCAAAAAATATATTTTTAAATTGTGCAAAATATGCAAGTGGGACATTATGACTTCGAGTCACCCAGCTGACAAAAGCAGAGAATAGTCTTCTCTTCATTGGGTGAAGGAAGTACCTGGGAAGGCCTCCTCAGCTTCAGGATGACCTAGCCTCAGAGGGAAAGTAATTCCTTGCCTGTCTGCCTCTAGCCAATAGGATGTAAGTAGAAGCCTGCTGGGACTTGTCTTTGTTGTTTCTTTTTCGGCATTTGTTGCCATTGACCCAGA
The DNA here is from genome assembly GCA_009823505.1 of Rhizomys pruinosus. NCBI lineage: Eukaryota > Metazoa > Chordata > Mammalia > Rodentia > Spalacidae > Rhizomys > Rhizomys pruinosus. The sequence continues at coordinate 6,839 of VZQC01005357.1, forward strand.
CCCTTCCCTCCCATAATCAGTCTACTTGAGGACACTTTTGAGTTCTCAATACTCAAATACCATACAACTTCACTATTTCCCTCCTTTCTCTCTGTCTGAACCAGGAAGCAAGAGGTTTCATCCAGAGCTCAGTATGGAGACATATATATAAAAAAAAAAAAAAGGCAAGAATAAACCCTAGAGTTTGCAGCTGTGAAATGTGAGGAAATCCACCCCCCACACACACCCGTGGAGCTAGGAAGAGACCGTGGGAGGCATAGAATCAGCCTCAATTCCTGTAGCCACTGCTAACTAAACATGGAGGCTTCATCACAGCTTCCACTTACAGTGTCGAAGAAATGAAATTTTGACTTTGAATTTGCATCTGACAAAGAAATTAAAAGTCTCAACATAAAGCCCTTAAAGAAAATTTTTTAAATGCTACTTGCTGGGGGCAGAGGCATAGGGGCTTGGGGGGAGCATTTAGGGAAAGTTACTTGACCTAAGGTCTCACATATTACAGCTTCCCTAACCATACAAATAAATCTATTCAGTGTTACATGCCCAGTAATGAGCATGATACTCATATAAGCATTTGTTCATGAGCAAGTCATCTAATGAGACTAAAGAAAGCAGACGGTCTACACAAAGGACCCTTCTAGAAACATGGCCACGGGCACTCCAGTGCAGATGTGGGTCGCCCACCAAGAAACAGACCTGTAGTCTAGGTCTCAAAGAGCCTGAGTGGAATCCATTCTCCCTTGATGAATTTACTAGGTTCTGAAGGCTGACCCCTCAGTCTTAGAGACAAAAAGCTGACTCTTTTAGCACAGCAAAATTTGTTCCTTTTCTCAGATGTAGATTCCCATTACTAAACCTCATGAGACTTGTTATAAAAATGCAATGCCAATGTATTAACGTGAAATGATAAATGACAGGCACAGGGACTTTGAAAAGTTCTTCCAATTAGCCAACTCTCTTCTGAGAACCCAACTTACAAAGGAAACCCAATCTTTGTTATCTGAAAGTTAATAGAATCCTAAGGTGCTGAGCCCTCAGGAGCATCTCCTACAATAAGCCACTCCAGCCAGTGCTCTCTGAGCATGGCCTTGCCAATGGCCAAAGTCAACTGACTCTCCTTTCTTAACCATCTGCATGGGGGATACCCCTACTGTTGGGACAGAGTCCTCCAAGGCAGCCAGGAATACCTCTTTTCCCTGGCTAGAGTCTGGATGGATATGGCCCAAGGCTCCCTTTAAGATTGTTCTTTCTGCTTTAATGAACACATTAAAAATACTTTTTGCCCAACATTTTATTAGATACATGTATTCATTTCACAAGACTCTTGTGAAGCCACCTTCTCTTCTTTGGTTGTTAAGATCCATGATGACTTGATTCTAGAACTTCATCTCAAGGTGTCATCTTGTCCTCTGAGTTCCAAGCTCTGCAGTACCCCCCCCCCAAAAAAAAGCAACAAGGTAATTTTTATAGCACATTGGACCATGAGTTCCTCCCTGGACCATCAATGAAAAACAAAACAACAAAAAAAAAAAACAAATAAGCAAACAAAAAGCTCAAATAAAGCAGGATGTTAGACAGATTTTTTTAAGAATCAAATATGCAGTTTTTGCAAGGTAATGTTGAGAGTCCTCACCAAAAATAATAATAATAATAATAATAATAATAATCACCTTTGTGCAAAGTGTGCACAAAGTGGGGAAGTGTGCAAGGCAGAAGAGCTAAAGAAACAGCATTCTGGGTAAGGGCAGCACCAGGCAGGGCTGGAGCAGACCAGGCTGGAGAACAAAGGGGAGATGACACCATAGAGTTGACAGTGGGCTGGATCGGCAGCCAAGCTCTCTTCCTGTGCAGCGTCTGGTAGGTGGTTCAAAACAGAAAAGTCTATTGAAGCCCTACAAGTTAGAGAACAGCAACAAAAGAACTGGAAAAAAAACTCTGGAAAGACTCAGAAAAAGACGTAAGACATAAATGGCAGAGTGCAGGAACTCAGGTGGGGTGGGGGGGGCATTGGAAAGGGAAGTGACTCTAAATTGGATTGAGAAATGATATATGATATATGGGAAAAGTTTAATAACAATAAAAAAGAAAAATAAAAAACAGAAAAGTCCCATTGGTCCTTGTAAACAGGAAGGCAGTCTGGTTCTTCACATACAGAATTAGATAAACTTAAGGTGCACACTGCTCCCACATTCGTTCAAATGGTACTGAACGAGCTCCTCCCATATTTTAGACCTTGGCTTGGACCTTGATACGGTGGTTGGGAAGAGTTCATACAGTGATGGACTAGCCAGGCCTCATGCAGAGCATTACTAAATCTCACATGCAATAAGGGCTCTCTCAAGAAGGCTATGGATGCCCCAAGAGCAGAATGAATCTGGGAAAATGTAGACTAATCTGGGAGGTCATCTGTCTTTTTATACTTTTTCATTAAATTACCTTTTATTTCTAATTTTGTGTGTGAATGTATAGGAGAACGTGCATGTCAGATTCCCTAGAGTTGGACTGACAGGTAACTGTGAACCGCCCATCGTGGATGCTGGGAACCAAGCTCAGGTCCTCTGCAAGAGCAAGGTACTCTCTTAACCACTGAGCCATCTTTCCAGTTCTGAGGTCAATATCTTAAGAAATGGATGAACAGATAATCAATGAAGACACACAGATGGGAGAAATGGATGGGAGAAAATTCATCAGGGGAAGGAAGTTGTTCCCCCAAAGAAGAAGCTAAGGTATGGAAAACCTTGACACCACCCACGCAGAACCAGTCCAGTAGGAGAGAGGCGAACACAGGGAAGGGCCTCAGCTCATTGGGCTGCAGGAGCCAGCGGAAGCAGGGCACGTCGGATGGGAATAGAACGCTTGTGGATTCTGTGTCAGGATAAAAGATGCACAAGAAAATTCGAGCCTCTCATGGGAACTTCGTTGCCCCAACTGCAGAGCCTCGCGTGGAGTGGCACACAGCTTAGAGAAAAAGCCAGAAGGTGCGTGAGTCAGGAAACTTTGGAAGCCTTCTTACAGTCCTTCGTCTTCCAAAATTAACATTGGTCATTTTACGCTGCTATCTATCTCATTCCCCTGCTTGTAACGTTCTTCAGGAATAGCTTGTCTTCTCTTCTATGTCTATAACATAATGCTAGAGAAAGGCTCAAGGATTTCTGGAAACAAGTCAATTGACAATATGCAATGGTTCTAACACTTGTGGCATATTGTGTCTTCCAGACGTGACTAGCACAATACATCCCATGGCTCAGTGGTTAAGAGCACTGGCTGCTCTTACAATTCACAGCATCCACATGATGGCTAACAACTATCCATATCTTCAGTTCCAGGGGATCTGATGCCCTCTTCTGACCTCCTCTGGCATTGCATGACACTAACAGACATGTAGGTAATACATTAAAATAAATAAAATAAAATAAAAATCCGACATCTTTCTGATCAAATGGTGGGGAGTCATTCCCCTGGACTCATGTGGGCATGTGACTTTGGTTGAAGGGACTGTACTTGACCAAAGACCAGCAACAAAGGGAAATAGCTTTCATCTTCTTCTGAACACACTGACTTTGGAAATCAGCTGCCATGGTAAGGAAGTCCTCAATGCTTCTAGTCTTCATTTCCATATCTGCAAAGTGGGACAGTAGTGACTACAATGATGTTAAATCAGTAGATGCATTTGAGGGCTTAGCCCTTGGTCGGGCCCACAGGAAATGTGTTGGTGACCAGGATGAATTGACTTGGAATAAGCAGAGCTCAGGAGCCCTGGAAGGCAGCTGTGTCTTAGATAGGGTAGAGGGGCTGAACACAGCTTCTCACGAAACCCTGCCAGGTGACAAACTGCCCAGCTGATAAGGGACACCGCTGCTGCCCCCCCCCACCCTAAAGCCCCTTGTTCTAAGAAGAGACATCTTGATCAGGGACCTTCAATTATTATCTGCATTTTCACAGGTTCTTTGTGAAAGCCATTTCCAATTTCTCTGCAATCAGGTCACATGTCTTGTTTTTCAAACTTTCTCTTGGAACGTCTCTCCTGTGCAGGCTTGCTAACAGCTGCCAACTTTTTGTCTGTATAAACCTGGGTCTTTGGGAAGATAAGCCGATGTTTGCATAAGACCCTCATCCCAGGAATGAGTCATTGTCACCTTGTGCTGCTCTGATCCTGGCATCCGGGGGTCAAGGAGCATATTTGCAAATAGCAGAAATTCTTCCACAGAAATGCTCATAAAAAGTTAGCTACTGTTGCCTAGTAGACTTCTTTAGCAATAAGAATTTATATATAAAGTTCCAAAACAACCAACCTCACTGGGAAGCAACCGGGTTACTCTTTAAAAATCATATGTATGGATGTATGTGTATGTGTGTGTGTGGTTTTCTTTAGAATTAGTTGGAATATTAGAAAAATCAGAGCCTGGAGACATGATAATCATTAAAGAGCTCCTGTTGCTCTTCAAGAAGACCCAAGTTTTGTTCCTGGCATCCACATCAAGTGATTTACAATTGTCTGTTAACAGTTCTAGGGGATGCAATACCCTTTCTGGCCACTGCAGGCACCTCACTCATAGAGAGAGAGAGAGAGAGAGAGAGAGAGAGAGAGAGAGAGAGAGAGAGAGAGAGATACACATAATTTGAAATAAAATAGTTGTTTTTAAAAGAAGAAAATCAGGCTTGTTACCATATATGCACATGCTATTTTGACCCAACAACATGCTATTTCTGAAAATAAAGCTCATCCTTTCAAATGCACATATCATCTTTATTTTTCTTTCATCATCTACCCTACTGACTAGGTTGCTTCAGAAAATAAAACTAGTTTTGTATCATAAAGGAACAAAACACTTGCCACCAAGGAATATATGAATAAACTGCACTAAAATTAGGAATTTCCATTCATTGACAGACACAGCTAATAGAGGAGGAAGGCAAGTCCCAGTTTAACAGAAGATATCTGCATCATATTCAAGAGAGAAGACTTGCTCAGAATATACAAAGAAATCAAGCAGTTTAATAAGAAAAAGACAGACAACCTAATAAAGAAATGGCTAATAGACTTGAACAAACATTTTATAACAGAGTATATCCAAGAAACCCATAAAACATGAAAATGTGCTCAATCCGGTGTCCTCAGAGAAATGCAAACAGAACCGTGAAAAGACAGAAGGACACAGAGAGCCACAGAGCTGCAATTAGAACAATTGGCAGAAGAGCCCGACGAGGCCTTGGGGAGTGAGACACCCTGCCCCATGTTCTGCTGAACACGTCCTCCCATCGCACCAAATGAAAACAAAGACCTCACTGAAATCACATTCTTTTTTTTTACTTTTATTTATTTATATTTTATTTATTTTGTTATTAAACTTTTTCATACATCATATATCATTTCTCAATCCAATTTAGAGTCATTTCTCTTTCCATGCCCTCTACCCCACTGAGTTCATGCACTCTGCCGTACATGTCTTGCATATTTTTCTGAGTCTTTCCAGAGTTTTCTTTTAAAGCAGAGGCTTATTGTTTTGGGGAGAACTTCACTGTTTCAGTAGGTTTCTTTCCAGTTCTTTTGTTGTTGTTCTCTCCAACTTGTATTGTTTCAATATATACATATACATATATACATATATATATATATATATATACACACACACATACATAAATATATATACATACATACACATAGCACCTGAATTGGAGGATTGTATTTTCTTTTTTTTTAAGGCTAAAAGATGTCATGTTTTCCTTAAGGAAGTGTTTGAAGGCTCCTCCTTGGCAAGCCCATGGTCACCCAAATGAGGTTCAGTAAGCACCATGTACTGTCTTGATCTTCCTGTACTGGCCTCCATGATACAGCCTGGGTAGTCCAACAATGGCTGAAATCACACTCTAACAGATAAAACTAACAACACTGTTCAGGTCACACCAAAAAAAAAATGGCCAAACACTCCAAATTTCATCTGTTATCATTTTAACTGTACCTCTCTAGAGCTAGCTCTATAACCTATTCATTATTATTTGGAAAACAGTCTTTGCAGATATAGTCAAGAGTGTGGCTTTTCTCCAATATGACTGACATCATTATAGGAAATGGACTATCAAAAACTGGATGTGGTGGTACACACCTCTAATCCTAGCGTAGGTGAGTTGGAAGCAGGAGGATAAGAAGTTCAAGGTGAACTTCAGAGATAACAAGTTCAAGGCCAGCCTTCCCTATATGAGACACCCCACACACACACCTTGAGGAGGGAAGTAGATATGGAGGAAAGAGAGAAAGAGAGGGAGAGAGAAGAGACTAGAAAGAAACATGCAGATACCTAATACCACATAATAAGAAGGACAGAGTGGGAACCAATGCATCTGCACATCAAACACACTGTATTAGCTACTTTTTGGTTGCTCTAGCAAAAACACTTTGACCAAAAGCAAATTATGGAAGAAAGGGTTTATTTTGGTTTGAGGTTGGGGGGGAGATACAGTCTATCATGGCAGAAGGAGGGAGAGGCAGGCCAGGCAGTCAGGAGCACAGTGATCCCATTTCATTCACACACAGAAGAGAGAGAGAGAGAGAGAGAGAGAGAGAGAGGGCCAGGCTACAGACCCTAACCCTAACCCTAACCCTAACCCAGCCCCAGTGGTGACGTACTTCCTCCAAAAAAGTTCCACCTCCTAAAACTTCCATGCCCTAGATCCTAGAGAAAAGCCTATTTTTGTTGTGTCCCCTAGACAAACATGTTACTGTGTACTAAATATGTATCCTCACATTTACAAAAAGTACACCTCTCACCACTCATCAAAGAAGCCTCTTGATGCAACAGATGGAGACTATTATGAAGTTTCAAGAACTGGTCAAATGCAGGAAATAAGTGTCTGTGAGATGCCCAGCCCTAAGTGACACATCTACAACGGAACCTCTACCCAAGGCCTCAGGGAACACGATGGAACAGAGGGCAGAGAGAATATTAATGGATTTATCAATTCCCACCAGCAAACCTTCCTCGTGTAACAGATGGTGATTAACCTAGAAATCCACAACTGTCCAGAGTACAGAAAGCTGACTTCAGAGAACTTCTCCCTGGATAGGACACCTATGCCAAACCTCTGCCACCCAAGGCTCAGGGACCATTGCAGAAAAGGGGACAGTAAGACTGTAAGAGTCAGGGGTGTTTGGTGACCGTAAGGAAACAGAATTTTCCAGACAGGGTTAACACATATGAACTCACAGCATGGTGACAGCATGTGCAAGTCCTACACACGCTCGAGCCAGGCAAAAACCCAGCACAGAAATGGAGAGGTGGGTAAGAAGCCCAACCTTAGCCGAGGAACTGCTGGACAACAATAACTACTGGGAGAGGGACAGGTCATTTTCTTTAAGGGTGTGGCACTGGGGAGGTGAACAGGCTCTGGTGAGAGAAGCACACTGAGGAACATTTAACTCGGATCGATAGGCCTTCATATGCATGCCAGAGTGCATGAAAACAGCCAAAGGTGTGTGAGAAGGGTACAGATAGGAAAGGGGGGCCAAAATATGGCCAAACAAGCACAACCAAATATATTGTATGAAATTTACAAAAATTGAACTAAAAAAAGAAAATAAGAGTTCATGACTTTCCCAGATAACATCACCAGCTGGTAAGGACCAAATCGCAAGCCTGTGGAATACACACAACAAGGCTTTTCAAATATGGCCTGAAGCTAGAAGAAGACACAGAATGAATTCTTCCCCTTGCCTACAGAAGAAACCCACTCCACCAACATCTTTTCTATTGCTGTGATTAATCAAGAGCAATGGGAGGAGAAAGGGTTGATTTCATCTGACACTCTCAAGGCACAGTCCATCTTGGAGGGCAGTCAGGCAGGAACTCGGGACAAGAACCTAGAGGCAGGAACTGAAGCAGAGATCACGGATCAGCTCTACCTGCTGGTTTACTCCTCTGGGCTGAGCTCAGCCTGCTTTCTTATACTAGCTAGGAACACTTGCCCCTGGGTGGCACCACCCACAGTGGCCTGGGCCCTCCTACATCACTCAACAATCAAACAAACAAACAAAAAATTACCCAAAGACATCTCTACAGGGCAATCCAGTCTGGGAAACCCCCCAGTTGTGGTTCCTCCTTCCCAGGTCTCAAGTTGATAACCAACAGAGGCCAACCATGACAGAGAGTAAAACCATTCTGTTGCATTAAACCAGCTGCCTTGTGGTATTTTATTGCAGTAGCCTATTACAGTGTGGAATGCTCTCTACACACTCATGTTTTGAATGGTTGCTCCAGAGCTAGTGCTGCTAAATGAGAGGCTTTGAAACCTTTAGGAGGTGGGACCTGCAGCAATACAATGTCCCTCTGCCACGTCCTTCACCAAAAGCCCCTCTCCCATGCCCTCCCTACAGCGATGAGTTGAAGCCTCTGAAACTGTGAATTAAAATGAACTTTTCCTCTCTTGTTTCTGTTAGTTATTGTGATCACACTGATGCAAAAGGGACTCATGCACAGTCCTGATGTTAGTCTCATCTGTGTCGTTACAAATGCCTAAAAACTCCAGCCCAGCTTCACTCTGTTCTTTCCATGTCCCAAGGAAAGGTAATTAAGAAAGTCAGAGAATCAGCCTAATTTCTTGTCACTTTCTAATCAAGAGTGAACCCTGGCTTCCTTGATCCCTCCCTAAATTCACCTTATAATTCTATCTAGTACCCTCTTCTTACAACACCCCCTTACCACCACAGTAGTGTGTGTGTTCTCCTTTGTTGCAGTGAATTGATGAAACTAATTTTAATCAGGTAATATTTAGCTGCTGAGGACTGACATCAATTAGCATCACTACTTTGAAAACTATTTGCCAATATTTACCAGCATTGAAAACAGGCATGCTTAACCAGACTCAACAGTTCTACTCCTGGGTATAAATTCAGCATGAATGTATGCATATGTGTAGACAACAAACATACAAAAATCTTTATGGAGGCATTATTCATAATAGGAAAACCACTTTCATCCAAGTGCTCATCAATAAGAGAATGAAAAGAATTGTGGTATACCATTTAAATAGAATTTTAGACAATAATGAAAAGAAATGAATTACAGCTAGATTAGAGAGATAAAACAGATGTTGAGCTTTAAGTAGCAAGACACAAAAGATTATACATTGTATTCTTCTGTTTATATCAGATTCAAAAACAGGCAAAAGTCGATTAATGGAGGGAAAGTAAAACACTAGTTCCTTCCAGAGAAGGAAGAGAGGGCTTCTAGACAGCCAATCAATGACAGTTTATTACTTGATATGAGTGGCAGTTTCAGGGTGTACTTAACTTGTGATAATAAATCAAGCTGTGAATTTAGAAATGGTGCAATTGCCAGGATGTGTGTTAACTTTAATTATTAGGTTAGTTTCAAGTTACTTACTAGTATTTTATAATGAGATACCCTGAATTGTCACATAATGCAGTCGCATGACCAGTCTTATTGAACCCCTGTGCTAAGTACCAGGGAAATGCAAGAGTTAACATGCAGTAAGTAGCCCATCCTTCATGGCAGTATTCCTTCTAGTCACATGGAAAGACATAAAACTAAATGCTCAGAGGTTGGAGCAAAGAAGAAGAACAAAGGGAAAACAAAAGAAAAGGAGAAAAATAGACATCCCTGAGGTAGCTCAGCCTCCTGTGAGTTCATGTATACTGCATGCAAAAGGAAATATTAAAATGATATATTTAACAATCACAAACAGATATGCGGAAACACATTGCGCTGTGAACTAATAAATTCCAATGTGCTTCATGAAATGCTGATACCATATGCAGCATATTCACACCTCAAAAGTTATTGCTAAATTATTTAACAGTTTAAAAATGTGTACCTAAATCACAATTCTTGAAATTTTTTTTTAAAATGCATTTATTTAAAAGCTTAACTTTCCTGGGATAATCTTTCCTGTCTTGGTTTGTATGGCATGAGTCCTGGGAGGTAATTATCATCCATAGTTCAGTCTTAACCACATCTAGGCCACTTAGGCACTTGCCAGCTCTTCTCCACCTGCTCCCTTCAGCATGCTCGGGAGCCCAGCCGCTCTTGAGTGGCATTGCAACTTCACAGAGATAGTGGGAAGTTAGGCAGGGAGGTGGGAAAGAAACCTCCGCACAGAACTTTAGTTCAGTAATTGAGAGTTCAAGCTCAGGAGACCAAGAATTGGGCTCTACACCACAGCCCTGCTGATTACACTGTGACCTCAGACAGCACAAATTTGTTCCCTAGATTCCTCAGTTGAAAAAAAGACTGTGATAGTCTCAGCTGTCAACCTGATGAATTTAGGACAGGACTCTGAGCATGCCTACGGAGATTATCTTGATTAGGTTAATTGAAATGGGGAGACACCCCTCCTGGGTTTAAAGCCCTTCCCTGGGCTGGGGTCTTGCATGGAAATTTCATTGTTCCCTTCTTTTTGAAATTGAATGGCAAGTGACCAGCTGCCCTAATCTCCTCCTGTGACTTTCCCTGAAATAATGGAATAGAACCTCAAACTGTGAGACAAATTAACCCTTCTTTCCCAAGATGCCTTTGTCAGATACTTTTAGCACAGCAGCAAGTAGCCAAGACAGAGATTAAAAAAAAAAAAGGCACCTCTTCCTAGGATTAAGAAATTCAATGAGAAAAGTTATGAAAAGTGGGCCATCTTGCATGAAGTATAGCCCTCCTCCAGAGCTACCCTCCGCTGTCTGAAATTACACCTCCTCTAGCTTCCAAGATTCTCCATACCATTGTAACTTCTTCTCTTTGACATGGCAATGGAAACATCAATCGGCTGTCTTAGGGTAATATTTAGTTGCAGGTAACAGAATCATAATTCGCAGTGCTTTAAGCAAAATGGTTATTTGGGGGCTCTTGGAACCAAAAATCCCAGGAGAGGGGAGGAGACTTGGATTAAGGATTAAAGATCAATAATCCTTGTTGTAGGGTCACAACAGAGAGACCACTCACTAGACCACGTGGAGTTTAAAGTAGGATTTATTTACAGCCAGCCCCGACACTCAACAGTGGAGGAGTACACCCCTACCCGCCCCCCTGACCCAAGAAGGGGTTGTGTACGGCTTTTTTTTTTTTTTTTTTTTTTTTTTTTTTTTTTTTTTTTTTGTCTTTTCAAGACAGGGTCTCCCTGTAGCCCCAGCTGTCCTGGAACTCACTCTGTAGACCAGGCTGGCCTCGAACTCACAAAGTTTCACCTGCCTCTGCCTCCCAAGTGCTAGGATTAAAGGCGTGCGCCACCACGCCCAGCCAGCTGCGTACAGCTTTTTATAAGTACAACAGCCAATCAGAGTTTAACAAAACAGAGTTACACAATCAGCACTCTAAGCAAGCAAGCCAATTACAGAAGCAAGAGACAGCAGTTAGAGTTAGCCAATCAAGGGGTAGCATGCAAAACAAGCAAACCAATCATTCCTAGAATAACTCAGGGAAAATGGAACTTAAGGGCATCTGAGAGCACTGTCCCTGAGTTTTTATATTCCTCTACCTCATCTCCCCCTCTTGTGAGATCTTCAAATCCTTGAAGGAAGTTCATAAGAGCTGAGACCTCAGTTGGTGTTCCAAGGTGGAATGATCTCCACTAGGGAGGGGTGTGTATTGGGTCTTTAGCACCATGAGTTTAATAGAATTTATCCGCTGGTTAAGGAACCTGACAAGTGAGTACAAGATGTTGGGACACAAGTCAGAGCAACCAGAAGGATAAGTAAGGGTCCCACCAGCCCACCGAGGAGGGTGGTCAACCCCCCAGGGAGGGAAGGCGAACAGTGCCTCATACCAGTTAGCGCTTTGTTGCCTAGCTCTTCCCCTTTCCTGAAGATGTTGTTTTACTAAGGTTAGATTTTCCTTAATGACCCAGAGTTGTTGACATAAAAACAGCACTGTTCTCCCAGGGCCATACCCAGCCCTCCCTGATCGAGAAAAAGTAAATCAAGGTGTCTCCTCCCCACCCCCACCCCCAACCCTCTCCTAGATCTGAAGAACCACCTCAGCTAAGGAGGTATGGGAATCTGAGAGGAAATGGACTGACTGGTGGAGTTCACCCAGTGCTTTAGCTACCTGAGCAGAAAGTTCTTTGAAATTAAGCCAGACTTTACAAGGGTGGCTATGCCTAGACCTGTGGAACAGGTTAGTCCAGTCCCTGCCAGGAAGGGAACTAGGACAGAGTTGGTAATGAGTTCCCACCAGGTTCTGATATGGGAGTTGAGGGGCATAAGGTGCTCTCTGCTGTCCTCCCCTGAGTAATAGTAAACCTGAGGAAGTACATGTACAAGAGAGATGGCCTAGCAGTTAAGGGCGCAGACTTCTCTTGCAGAGGACCTGGGTTCAATCCCCAGCACCCACATGGCGGCTGAAAACCGTCTTTAACTCCAGTTCCAGGGGAATTCGACACCCTCTTCTGACCTCTGCGGCATTGCACGACATGGGTGCACAAACCTGCATGCAGACAGTACATTCATACACATACAAAAATAAATAAAATTTAAAAAAAACACAAGACTCAAAAATCAGATTGGGACTCCAATATCTGGGGGCTAAGGCAGGATGTTAGGCCAGATATCCACTAGAAACAAATGCCCTTAGGAGAGACCAAATTCGTGGTGCAGCACAGAAACAGTGGAATTGCGGTAAATCTTATAAGGTTCAGGAACAGAGGGCCGGCTGGAGGCAGTAAAGTAAGTCCCCTGTCCAGTGAAGTCCCCCAGTGTTTGTTAGTAGGGGTTTAGTGGCCAGGGGCACAGGTGGAGGGCATCAGAAGCAGAGAGGTTTCTAAGCTGAGTCTCCAAATTGCCTATTTGAGCAATAGTACATAAACCCGAGTAATAGGGTGGTTGGGGTCCAGGCAAAGCCAACAGTCCTGGACAAGGCTGGGGTTGGACTTGTTACAGAACTGGAAAGTAGAGGTTATGATTTGCATAGGAGTGCGCTGTAGCAGGTTAGTTGGTCCTATTAGCCTACCTGTGTTAGTAAGAGGTGGATTTGTAGGACCAGGTGCACAAGTGGGATTTTTATGGGGAGACTTGGTTGGGGCCTAAAGAAATCGAGGGATTTACTGGAGCTTCAAGCCTCTGAATGGTGAAAAGGACCCCAATGTCATACCCAGTTACATAGAGACGAAGGCCCCAAGTTATAGCCACCTGTAAGTTTCGAGCGTGCACCTTCTCCTCCCATGAGTAGGTAGGCTCCTTCAGCAACAAGTGGAGGGGAAAGGTAGACAAGTGGATGGCTTCAGGGGCAGGGGCAGCATCCCCGGTCACTTCCTTTACCACCCAATCAGGGAATGTGTATCCCTTGGCTTCCAGTGTGTCCTGTTTGGTATGAGCTTTTCAGTGGATAAGAGTCAGTCTTTTAGGCAGCCAGAGTGCATCCAGTAAAGCCAAATTTTCTTTTTTTTTATTTTTAGTGTCCTTTCCAGCCAAGGTGAGCAACTCCCATTCCCAGTAGAGTACCCTGTAGTATGGAAAGCACACCTGCTATTGGTATAGATGTTAACAGTCTTTCCTTGTGACAGCTGCAGCACTTGGGTCAGGGCTATCAGCTCAGCCTTCTGAGCAGAGGTTCCTGGGCTCAGTCTTCTTCCCCAGAGTACTTCCTTATCAGTTACTAATACAGCCCCTGCCTTTCTGACTCCTTCCTGCAAGAAACTGCTTCCGTCCGTGTAAAGAGTCATTTCAGCATTTGGTGATGGCAAGTATTTAATATCCACCTAAATTCCCATTAGGGCTAGGTGGACATCTAGACAATGGTGTTGAACTTCCTCTGGAGGATCATCAGAGAGAAAGGTGCCAGGATTTAAGGTAACAGCCTTTGAGAAAGTTATCCTGGGTGAGTCCAGAAGTAAGACGTGATTTGGGGTGATATGAGCGTTGGAGACCCATCTATCAGGTGGTGTCCTTAGGAGGCTCTCAACCAAGTGAGGACAAGTGATGATAGCGTCCTGCCCCAGGGTGAGTTTTGAGGCTTCCCTTACTAGGATGGCAGTAGCTGTGATTGTCCACAGGCAACTTGGCCATCCTGCAGCTACTGGGTCTAGGCTCTTCAACAAGTAAGCCACAGGTCTCTTCCATGGCCCCAGATTCTGGGTTAATACCCCTTTGGCAGTCTTGTGGGCCTCGTGGACAAACAGATGGAAAGGTTTAGGTATGTCTGGGAGTGCCAAGGCAGGGGCTGACGTGAGAGCAGTCTTGAGGGACTCAAAGGCTTTTCTGTTCCTTTTCTCCCCATTGTATCCCCCTTACCCTGGCTGCATTTAGTGGGGCAATAGCTCGGCAAATCCTGGAATCCAGAGCCTACAGTGTCTGGCTGCTTCCCAAAATTCTCTGAGCAACCGCCTGTTGCTAGGAGTCAGGATGTTTAGTATGGCCCAGGGATCTCCAACTGTCCTGGATCTTGCAGCCAAGGTACAAAACACTGGATAAACATACCTGGGCCTTTTTGGCAGATTCCTTGTACCCAAATCTCGACAGCTCCTCCAGTAGATCCTTGGAGGCTGTTTCACATTCCTTGATATCACCGGCAGCCAATAGGAGGTCGTCCACGTACTGGAGGAATATTACTTCTGGGTGGAGTTCTCTGTGGGCTTGTAAGTCTCTGCAGTGGGCCTCATCACACAGAGTGGATGAATTTTTAAACCCTCATGGGAGACAGGTCCAGGTGAGCTGTCCACTGAACTGTCCTTCCATCTGGGTCAAAGGCATCCTTGAGATCAGAGACAGTGTAGATGTTTCTGTCAGGACCTAGCTCCCTTAGGAAGGTGTACAGGTCTTAGACAGTGGGGTGAATGGTCTGCACCCCTTTACTAACTTCCCTGAGGTCCTGTACTGGCTGGAATTCAAATGACCCAGGTTTGGGTACAGGGAGAAGAGGAGTATTCCAGGCAGAAAGGCACAGAACTAAAACTTCAAAGTCCCTGAGACGATTGATATGTTTGGCTATGCCCTTCCTAGCCTTCAGGCTTATGGGGTACTGTGGACCTGTATGGGTTGGGCTGTAGCTTTTAATTCAATCACAGGGTGCTCTGATCTATTGCTAGCCCTGGAGGATTGGTCTCTGCCCAAATAAGAGGAATTTCTTGCTTCCAGATCTCCAAGAGCTCTGGAGACTCCATCCCAACAGAATTCAAATGAGTCTCAAGGAGTTGATATTCCTCCAACAGGGAGCAGGACAGCAAGACCCGTGAAGGAGCCTATTACTTTAAGTCCATAGTCCATCAGTAAATTCAACTTTTGTTCTAAGTTTGTGGAGCAGGTCAGTCACCAAGAGCAGAAAAGGGCATTCACAGTTAAGTATGGAGTGAGTGACTGTACTGTGGTCAGGTCCGTAAGGCGAGCCTGTACATGAGGGTATCCCTTGATCTTTCCAGTGGCCCCCCCGAATGCATATAGTCTTTCCTGTCTTTTTCCCAAGGGGTTCTTTTAATTTTTTTATTAATTTTATTTATTTCTGTACGTGTATGAATGTACTGTCTGCCTGCAAGTCTGTGTACTCGTGTCGTGCAATTCCGCGGAGGTCAGAAGACGGTGTCGGATTCCCCTGGAACTGGAGTTCTCCTGAAATTGGAGTTTCAGACGGTTCTCGGCCGCCATGTGGATGCTGGGGATCGAACCCGGGTCCTCTGTAAGAGTGGTCGGCGCTCTTAACCGCTAGGCCATCTCTCCAGCCCCCAAGGGGTTCTTTTAGCACAGATATCACAGCCCCCTGTCTACCAGGAAAGTGGTATCCTTCCCTTCCACTTTCAGGGTTACCACTGGCTCAAGGAAAAGCCAGAGCCCTGTCAGGCTTCAGTGACTGGAAGCACCCTCGGGTTTGGGACTGGGAGGAAGGCTTACTTTAATTTTTCCACCTTGGATATCCCCTTTTCCATTGTCCATTTTCCCTGCAGAAAGGGACGAATGTCCCTTCCCAAGGAAGCTCTCTGTTCAGTCTTCTGTCTTCTCTGTTTTGATCCTTCTGAGCAGAAGGTTCCAGCTGCATGGCTGCAATCAGGATCTTGCACAGAGCTTTTAGTATATTTGTCCCTCCAATGGGGTATCTCAATTTATGAATTCTTTATTGGCTATTTCTACTAGCTTAGATATAAGTTCCCCCTTGAACCCTTCCAATTTTTGTAAATTTTTTTTCTTATGTGGATGCTGATTGGGACACAAAGTCAAGGTTGATGATTCGTCTATTCCCAGGAGCCTCCGGATCCAGGGGTGAGTATAAGCTCAATACGATCTTTCTAGAAAAGCCCCAGGTGCCTCATCAGGGCCCTGCACTATCTGACCTAACTTAGAAAGGTTAGTGGGCCTCTAGCATCTGCTCTAAGTCCCTGAAACAGAGCTTAGCAACACCTGGTAAGAGAGTTGTGGCCCCAGCCCAGCTGTAGAAGAAGGAGCCCCTCCTCCACCACAACTGGGTCTGTATGGGGAGACCTACCGTCTGGGTCTAAGACTGCCTTTGAGGCTTCCGGAAGGATCTGTGATCTCTCCTCAGTTGACAACAAGACCTGCAGGAGCTGGTGGCAATCCTCCCATGTGGGTTGGCAGGTAATAAAAATAGAACTTTATCTGAAAAGGCAAGGTTTGGTGCTTCCAGTTATAGAGGTCAGCAGGCTGAGAAAGACATCTCTTCTCAGCACCCCAAAGGGATTAGGCCGTGCCCAGCCCTCTGAACTGAGACTTTTAACCAGATGAGAGCTCTGTTCCAGAAACAGGCCCGGCCCGTGTAGAGGAGTGCACTCAGAGTGACTGGGGCTGGCGGACATCTCCCAGAGTGCTTTCCTAGCCACTCACTTACCACGAATTAGTGTCTCCGCTGTCCTCACTGGGTGATGGAATGAAAGCACCATGGAAGCAAGCACCCAGGGGAAGATGGCCAGGGCATTCCCCTGGCGATTACCCCATTGGGGTCACCTTTGTATCTTGGTGGGACCCCTAAATGTTGTAGGGCCACAATGGAAAGATCACTCACTAGACCATGTGGAGTTTAAAGTAGGTTTTATTTAGGGCCAGGCCCCACACTCGACTTGGGAGGAGTAGCGACCCCAAGGAGCAGGTTACATAGCTTTTTATAACTAGAACAACCAATCAGAGTTTAACACAACAGTTAAAATCACCAGTCAAGGGGAAGCGCATGAAGAAAGCAAGCCAGTTACAGAAGGGAGAGTCAGCAATTAGAGTTAGCCAATCAAGGAGTAACACACAAATCAAGGAAACGAATCATTCCTAGAATGACTCAGGGAAAATGGAACTTAATGGTGTCTGAGAGCAGGATCCTTGAGTTTTTTTTTTCTTACTGATGTTTTATATATTTCATACATCATCTTTCAATTCAGTTCAGACATATTCCCCTTTCCCTTCCCCCCACCCCACCCCACCCCACCCCAGATCATGCATTCTGCCATAACTGTCCTGCATCTCTCTCAGAAGAGTATGTATCCATATTTTAGAGTAATATAAAATTAATGGAGGAAAATGTGCATTCCTAAGCATAAAAAAAAAGACTGAGAGAAAGATCCTTGAGTTTTTATAATCCTCTATCTCAGTTCTCACACTAAGAGGAATCACAGAACACAGGGTGGCAGAGCTGCTGAGTTATCCTGTGCAACCCCCTCACATCATAGATGAAACTCTGAGCCTGGGAGGTAGCGGCTGAGACCATCCAAGTGATTAGACACAGAAGCTAGAGAAAATTCAGTGTGGATATTATCTGTTTCAGTGCATGTTTTTCCTGGTTTTATGTTTCCCCTGGTTACCTCAATGTAGCTACTATTGCCTACATCATCTCTTTTTTAGAAAGTCTATATTAAGCTGGAAATGGTGGTGCATGCCTTTAGTCCCAGCACTTGGGAGGCAGAGGCAGGCAGATCTCCATAGAGGCTAGCCTGGTCTACATAAGAAGTGTCAGGCCAGCTGGGACTATAAGGGAGACCCTGCCTCAAAAAGGCCAAAAATAAATAAATATTTAAAAAATTAAAAGCCTGTATTGTCTATGGTCATACCATCCTGAATGTACCTAACTACATCTGATCTTGAAAGTTAAGCACGGTTGGGTTTGGATAGAAGTCTATCTCCGGGCTGGAGAGATGGCCTGGCAGTTAAGAGTGCCGACCACTCTTACAGAGAACCCGGGTTCGATCCCCAGCACCTACATGGCAGCCGAGAACCATCTGAAACTCCAATTCTAGGAGAACTCCAGTTCCAGGGGAATCCGACACCCTCTTCTGACCTCCGCGGCATTGCACAACACAGGTGCACAAACTTGCATGCAGACAGTACATTCATACACATACAGAAATAAAATTAATAAAAAAAAATTTTTTTAATGTTTTAACAAGTCTATCTCCGTATGAGCAGAAACCAGAAATACTGCTCCAGTGGTCACACACCTGAATAATTTCTCTACAGGAAGGGCTGAATCGCTCCTACACAAACATTGTAGACCATCCTTCCCACAAGCCTAATAAATAGACTTCATGCTCAGTGCACAACATAGAATCTACTGTCGACTGTGGCAAGCTGAGGAGTCTTCATCAAAGGTGATTGTTCACTACCATTTCAGAAGAGCAGAGAAGGGTGATCTTCCTTCATGAGGATCATGAGGTGAGGTTAGGGCTTTGAACTTTTCACTGTGTTTGGCCAAAGCCAGCTTCATGAAGCACCCATGAACTAGACTTCAATTTCCTGCCCAGCCATGCTTAGTCCATGATGGACTTTAGGCTTTGGACAACTTTAGAGTTAGAGCGAATTTGGATTTAACTGAGAGAGAGAGAGAGAGAGAGAGAGAGAGAGAGAGAGAGAGAGAGAGAGAATCAAGTAGTATAGATGACTCTGCAGTTCTTCACTAAACAGAGCCTCTCAGGTGCGGTGCGCTGAGCGCGGGTGGTGTAAATCTGCAGGCAGCTCCTTCATCTGATGTTCAATCACGACAGCACAATTGGATTTAATGCTGGCAGGAAAACTGTCTGGGTTGGAGTTATTGAGAAATACCACTGCAAGCCCCTGCGGGAATTCAGAGGTGGCTCCACCTCACAAGACTCTCACCCTAAGAGCTGACTTCGGAAGCTCCACCCTTCAAGCGTCTCATGGTGCAGACAGAGCACACAGAACAGAGAAAAGGCAGCAGCACTGGCTGTTAATCTCAGTAGGTGGGTAGCACTGGTGTAGCGCTGTTCTGAGCAGTCACTTCATTAATCCTTTTAATCCTCAAAAGAATCCCAAGGACTCAGAGGTGGATGTTTGTATAAAGCCCAGTTCACTCAGTTCAGACGTGGTGGGAAGCAGAGGTTCAGATATGCATGGTACACTTTTCTGCCCCACCCCCTTACCAAGGTCAGGACAACAGTGAAAGTGATGTCTTCACTTTTGGACCAAAGGCAAATTTGAAATGCAGAGAAGGCCAAATCCCATGTAATTTCCCAGAAGCCTACAGTCTCTGAGAGATGCTATGGTGGATTATACTGGACCAGGAGAATTAAAGGCTTCTTGGATTTTTATGAGCATTTTGAACTGAGGGGAGTGTCACAAATGAATATTTGTGCACCCCTCCCCCCAAATGATGGTCTTGAAATCTTACCTCTGAATTGAAAGGTTTTGAATGAGGGCAGGGAGGGATTTAAGAGAGACACTGAGCTAGATGACTGGAGACTAAGGAAGTTATTAGAGGAGTTGTCAGTACTGTGGACAGACAGACAAGAGGCAAAGGCATGGTGGAGGCTCTCAGGAGAGTTCAGGGCCTATCCCAGAGACAGATAGCATGGTGGGGGTCTCTGAGGAGAGAGACCAGAGCCCAGGTGTCAGAAGTAGGGTCTCTTCTTCTAGGGATGGAGGTAGTTTTCTAGAACAGCCTGTAGCCAGAGCCCTCTGAATCCTGGGCAGGAGGCAGGGAAAGGAATGAGAAACAGGATATGTGACCAGTAACCTTCTTCCCAAGTAAGAAACCTTGGCACTGGTAAGACTGTTAGCTAAGGCTCAGACAGTGTCTCAGCAGGGTACTTGTTGGTGTCTGTGAAGGAGGTAAGGTGGGATGTAATGAAGGTGGGGTTCTCAGGAAGGAGCTTAGTGCCCTTATAAGACTTGAGAACAATTCTTCCTCTATGCCCTCCTCCACATGAAGACACACAAAGACAACAATGGACAGACTAGGAAGTGGGTCCTCACAGACACCTGGCCAGTCAGCATCTTGGTCGTGGACTTCCCAACCTTAAAAACTGTGAAAAATACATGTTTGAGATATGACATCATTAGCAGTCTATTTTAACAGCCTAAACTGACTTAAGAAAGATGGACCTTTTTTTAACCAGATGAGGATGAAGTCCTTCAAGGTTCCCACAAAGATTGGCAGTGATAGTGGCTGGGCATGACCGAACATTTAGCTACCCTGAGAACCTAAACACGGTTGAGCTTGCCTGAGCCTGGCCCAGAAGCTTCAGAGTTTTACCTTTGAGTGAATCTCAGGGCTAGAATAGTAAATGGATGGACCCGTGGAAGGCCAAAGACAAGAAGCTTCTTCTAAGAAACGCTCTGCTGAATCCAGATGGCTGGCTCAGCACTCGAGTGGGCAGATCAGGAAACTCTGAAAGGACAGACTAAATTTTCTGCTACCTTTGATTAAACTCAACTTAGAGAACTGAAAGAATGTGGCATTTCCCCCCTGTGGTATTGTGGGATAAAATGTATCCTGCTACACAGATAAGGAACAATGCCTGCAGGAGGGGACTAGACTTGACCTTGGTTAGAAAGACCTGGTGTGAAGGTCCTGGGGCGGTGAGAGGTGTAGAAACAAATTAGGGCTGCACATAGATAACATTCCTGAACAGAGAAAGATAAGGGAACAAAGGTATATCCCTGGCTGACTAGAGATAGGAGAATAAAGAGGAGACCATTGAGGGTGTTCTCCAGAAGGGTGATGGGAGGTTGGGGAGGGCTGCTGAAGGGAGGGAGAAAAGGCGGAAAAAAGCCTAAGCATTATAAACAGAGCATGACTGTAGGTCTTCTTGCTTGATGTCCCCACCCCACTCCATGTCTCCATCACACTCCCATTCCCAAAGATACACACCACTAGTCTGATAAACTCAACAACCCAGGAGGCCTCAGGAGTTGGCTTTCATGGGTACACCTTGCACCAGGCTCTGGGCAGGACTACAGGTGGCAATTCATCTGTGACAAGTAAATTGCACCATAGTAAGTACGATGTATGTAGAGGTAACAGAAAGATGGAGAGAGAGAGGCTGACTGAGGCCGAAGTTATAGAAACAGATGTCCAAAATCCTGGGAACAGCATCTTTCAGTCCCCAGATTGGAGAGCTCGCAAGTCACTCAGCATTGGTTAAAGTATGAAAGGAGCCTAAGTACTAACCTCAGATTAAATGCTGCTCCAGCCCCACAGATCAAAGTTTGAAAAGCAAGACCCATACTGATGAAACTGTTTGTCAGTAATTTAACTGTTCACAAAAATTGTCAAATTTTTATAGAAATACAAAAGCACTGTCGAACTGCAACTCTTTTAAAATGATTTTTTTTAATCTTATTAAAAACAAAGGCAAAACAAAGACTTTTCCTGACATATAAAATCTGAAAGAATTTATCACTGGTAGAATTGTAATACAAGAAATATTAAGGGAGGTCCTTAGGGCAGAAGGAAAATTATTCCAGATATAAAGCTGGCTGGAGAGAAAGGGGAGAAATTCATTAGAAACTGTAACTGCCTGAGTAAACTCAGTGACTTTTTTCCACATTATTTAATTTTCTTATTTAAAACTATAAAAGATATAAGCTTTATATATGTATATATGCAGATTTATGTAAAATTATAAGCCCTAAAGCAACTACAAAAACAAAACAACAGAGTTATATCTAATAAACCAACCATAGAGAAAAAGAATGGAATAATAGAAAAATACTTAGCTGAAAAAAATTCCAGAAAAAAGCGACAAACAGATGAAAAGACCAGCTGAGGGAGTTGAACAGGACGTGAATCACTGAAGCCTGAACACTCTACAATGGTCGAAGTCAGTTCTTCAAGAGGAAATCAAGTCCCTGTCTTCACACATCTAACCACAGACCCAAAACACACAAATCCCAGAGGAACAGAATTGAAAAGAAATAGAAAACTTAGTGTTTTGTGAAATATTTCAACATTCCTCATTCAATAATTGATAGACTATGTAGACTTAAAATTAATAAGAAAAGCTATGTATGTGGCACACGCCTTTAATCCCAGCACTCAGGAGGCAGAGACAGGTGGATCTCTTGAGCATTTAAGGCCAGCCTGGTCTATATAGATCAGAATTCACTATATAGTGAATTCTAGGCCAATTGGGGCTACAGGAAGACCTTGTCTCAAAATGTCAAAAAATTAATAAGATTACACGTAGATAACACTAACCTATTTAACCAAATTGACATTTCCAGAACACTTGTTAACCACGGAACATGCATTCTTTCCAATGCACATGAAACATTTACCAAAACATAATATAAAACAAGTGTCCACAAAAGATTCAAGTTATATACAGTATATTTTCTGACCAAAATTGGGTTAAGTTATAAACTAGTAACAAAAATAAAACAAGAAGATAGTTAAATAGATGAAAACCAAAAAGATTTCTAAGAAGCCATGAGAAAAGAAATTAAGAGAGATCAGAATATATCTTGAACTGAATGAATAGAGTACAAAATTCATCAAAGTTCATTGAAGACAGCTAAAACAATACTCATTTAGAGAAATTTACAGTCCTACAATGCCTAAATAAAGGTCTGAAATCAATGACCTTCACTTCCACCATCAGAAATTAGAAAAAAAAATGAGCAGAAAAAATAATAAACACCAGCATGGAAATCAATTAATTTGAAAATAGAAACAATATGAGAAAACAGCCAAAACCAGTTCTTCCAGAAGGTCACAAACCTCCGGACACTTAGGAACAAAATAAGAGAGAGAAAACAGAGTTCCAATATTAGGAGTAAGAACTGGTATCACTAAGGATTCTAAAACAGTCCAAGGACAGTAGAGAATATTATGGGCTAGAGAGATGGCTCAGTGGCACATACTGCTTGTGGTGGTTTGAATGAGTGTCCCATAGGCTTTAAGTATTCAGACATTTTGTTCCCAGTTGGTGGCACTGTTCTGGGAGGTCTTATAAGGTGTGGCCGTGCTGGAGGAAGTCCATCACTGGGGGCAGGCTTTGTGAGTTCAACAAGCCTTGCTAGTCTCCAGAGGCTCTCTCTTGACAGTGCTCATTGCGAGATGTGAACCTCGGCTTTCTGCTCCAGCCCCGGCCATGATGCCTCCTGCCACAACGGACTCTGATTTCCTGGAACCGTCAATCGTAAGCTCAAATAAACTCTTCCTTTTATAAGTTCCCTTGGTCATGGTGGTTTATCACAGCAACAGAAAAGTGACTAATATAGTAGTTGGTACCAGAAGTGGGGTGTTGGCTGTGAAGAACCTGACCATGTGAGTGTTTGGAGAAATGTGGAAGACTTTGGAACTTTGGGCTAGAAAAGCTGTTGACTTCTGTAAGCAGAGCTTAACAGGCCATTCTAGTAGAAGACTTGAAGAAAGCATTGCTGCAAAAAATGTAGTTCCAGAGGAAAATAAAGACTTAGGCAGCAACTGGGATATTTTGGCAAAGAGTCTGGCCACAGTTTGCCCACAGCCCAAATGTTTGCCTGGTGCTAAGTTGAAAAGCAATGGACTAATGCCTTTGGTGGCAGATATTTCAAGACAGCCTAATGTAGAATTGATGGTGTGGCTATTAATGGTGAATACTGTGCAGATCCACAGTGAAAAAGAGCAGATGGGGCAGAAAAAAAATGCAGAATGTACAGTTTGGACCTGAAAAGTACACTAGGAAGATTAAAGGTGGGGCCAAGGCATGTGAAGGAGAGGCTCCCTTGATAAGGAAATTAAAGTGATTAAGGAGAGGGCTAGCTATTTACAAGTAAACAAAGGTGAGATTAAAGTGATTAAGGAGAGGCCTCAAGATTTACAAGTAAACAACAGAAACAGTACCTTCAGGGCAAGACCAAACCCAGCTAAGCCTCCAACTTTTGAAAGGAAAATACTGAAAGGGTTTTCTGCTCCAACAAGTCCAGGGCAGAGAAAAGTTAAAAATGTGGTTGAAATAGGCCAGGGTCCATCCCGAACTTGGCAGTTTAATTCACGTGGTGCTGGCTTTAGTGGCATGAAGGATGCAAGAGTGAAGGGGTCATCAGTTCTTCCTGGAGGGGCTGGGGATGTAGCTCAATGGGAAAGTGCTTGCGTAAAAATCCATTTACAAATGCAACATACTTAGAGTGGCCCAAATAGTGGGTACTGAGAAGGAAAAGTTACAAGCCTTACACTTCCTGGACCCAGGGAGATGACTCAGAGGGTCAAAGTGCTTGCTGTAAAACCTGAGTTTGGTCCACCACAGGGCACCCATATAGTGAAAGGAGAAAGCCAACTGCCTCCAAACTGTCCTCCAACCTCCACATGGGTACCATATGCCCCCACACACAAATTAATAAATGTAAATTTTAATTTTTCAAAAAAGATTTATTCTCTGACTGTAAGAATATAAGAAGACAGTACTCAAAATGGTACAGAATCAGAAAATGGGAGACAAAGAGGTCAGTGGGTCAGAACAGAGAGCCCAGAAATAGATCCACATATCTATAGACAGGGCATTGCTTTCTACAAAGATCCAAAGGTAATGAAGAGAAAGAAAATGTCTTTATTTAGACAAATGATCCTGGAACAATCAAAGAAATATACCTATATTCAGGAGCAGACATACACATATAAATATGTAAATATACATTATACATAATATACATACATTATCAGAGAATAATCATAGACCTAAATGAGAAACCTAATACCTTAAAGTTTTTAGAGGGGGAAAAAACAGAGGAAAGGCTTTGTGATTATGGATTGGCAATAATTTTTATACAAGACAAAAACTATAAACTATAAAAACAAAATGTAATAGATTAGATTTTATGAAAGTCTTAACTTCTGATCTTTAAAAGACATTGTTGAAAGCTACTGAAAGAGAAATCTGCAACCATATAATTGTGACTTTGATCTAAAACACATAAAGAATTCTGAAAACCCAGTAAGAATCAGTCAGTTAAAAATAGGCAATTTTAAAAAGATTTTTTAAATTTGTGTTTCTATGTGTGGAGAGGGAGGGACATGTGGACATGAGGACAGTGACTGAGGGGACCAGAAGAGAGGACCAGGTCTCCTGGAGCTGGAGTCACAGCTGGTTCTGAGTCCCTGTGTAGGTGCCTGGAACCAAATTCAGATCTTCTACAAGAGCAAATCAGCACTCTTACCCACTGAGCCATCTCTCCAGCCCATATACAAAACTTCTGAGTAAATATTTCAATAAGGAAGATATAAAAATGGCAGATAAGAACAGGAAAAGATGTTTCATTTACTAACCATTAAGGAAATGCAAAATTAAATTCAATATGTAATACTACAGCACAAATATTAATATATTCAAATTACAAAGACTGACCACACCAAGTGTTCCATGAAGATAAGGAAAACCCAGTGCTCTTCAAGATTATCTGTGGAAATGTTAAATAGACAACTACTTGGGAAAAGGTTTGCAGTTTCTTAAACAATAAACATATACTTAGCATATGACCCAGCTATTCCACTCTTCAGTAATTGCTTAAGAGAAATAATAGCCTTTGTTTATATGAAGACTTGTATACATATGCTCAAAGTAAACTTGTAGGTAGTACTTAAAAGGTGAAAGGAATTAAAAGTCCATCGGCAGGTATACAAGTGCATTAAAATCATGGCATGTGTACACAATGGGATATAGGAAGGAGTTGTAGCCATGTAGAGGAATGGGCCATCACTGCACACAACAATGGAAAAAAATCAGTAAACAATGTATTATTCCAATATCACACCATCCTCCGAAATGCAGCCTACTCTGCTGTGGTAGACACAGGTCAGTTTCAGGGGTCAGGACTGAGGGCAAGGACGTCAGAGAGTCATGCGGAAAATTTCATGGGAGACACAAATGTTTAGTATCTTGAATACAGTGAGGGCTTCATGGGTGAACACATACACCAAATGTTATCAACTTGTATACTTTGAACATACATCATTTATTGCCTGTCAATTATGTGGTGATTTTTAAGCCTCTGCTTGGATGATATTCTCTTGACTTGATTAATACAGGGTCCAGCACTGAGTCAGGGAAGCAGTAGACACAGGGGAAGACCTCTAGGTAGGCGGAAGCGGGTCCAGTGGACTTTAACCCAGCATTTTGTTAGTACCTTAACCGAGGACATTGCTTTCTGACTTCTCAGATCCCTCCTCTATTAGCAATGGTAGGAGACCACCACCCAGGGTACCTGGGAGGATCAAATGGCACGATTTAGGAGAAAGAAGAGACTCATAGTCTTCAGTGCCTAGGAACCCCAACAGCAGCTTTCGTAAAGGAAACATGGTGAAGTCCTGGGCCATGAGGCTGCTCTGCATAGATGTAGACTGGTAGAGAGACTGAATCACTGAGGTAGTGTGTGCCGGGGTGGGGATAACCCTCAGCCACCAGGCACTCAGCTAAACCTAGAGATGAGTAATGTGTTTGGTCTGTTTTCAGGGTGAAGTCATAACAGAGAAAGAAAAGTGTGAAGTTGTTTTGTTTTGAATGTTCTTGCTAAATATGTTACTACAAGTGCAGCTATTCCACTGGCCACAGCAAGATCTCAGCAGAACTGCCAGGGGTTCAGAAGCATGAACAGCTCTCTCTCTCTCTCTCTCTCTCTCTCTCTCTCTCTCTCTCTCTCTCTTCCACAGGATGTGCCCTCCTTGGACATCAGAGTTTCTGGGGACAGAGATGCTATAGGGGTAGGGGCCGCAGGATGACTCATCAGTGAAGAGCACTTGCTACTCTAGTTCAGGTCTCAGCAGCCATTTGAGTGGCTCCCAACCACCCGTAACTCCGGCTCCAGAAGGTCCAGTGGCATCTTCTCATCTCCAAGGTCACCTGCACGCATGTGTTCATGCATGTACACGTGCACTTGCACACATACACACACACACACACACACACACACATATGAAAATAAATCTCTAAAAACACTAATGCATCTCTCAATTCTCATCAGCCGACCCTCCTCAGGCAACATAGGGTGATGAACACAAAAGGCTGCAACTAGTCAAAGATAATTGAGACTGAAGAGTGTGGGTCCCACACGGGTCCCACGCAGGACTCCCATCTTAAACTTCGCCCACCTAAGTCTCAGGGACAATTGTAGAAGAGGGGGCAGAAAGATTGTAAGAGGCTGTGGAGGAGGAGCATGATCACAGGGAGCAGGGTCTTACAGGCTCCTGAGACCTTGGTCATGTGAATATACAGCAATGGTAACAGGCACACACGACCCAAAGTCTACTAAACAAAATCAGCAGTGGAAAACTCTCAAGAAACTGAAAATGAGCTTACCACCTGACCCAGTCATACCACTCCTGGGTATATACCCACAAGACTCATCCTATTGGAGAGATACATGCACATCCATGTTTATTGCAGCTCTATTCACAATAACAAAAAGCTGGAAGCAACCCAAGTGTCCCTCAGCCTAGTGGATAAAGAAAATGTGGTTCATCTACACAATGGGATTCTATGCAGCAGTGACGAAAGATGGCATCATGGACGTTGCAGGTAAATGGATGGAACTAAAAGCCATTATGCTGAGTGAAGTAACACAGTCCCAAGAAAACAAGCAATGTATGGTGACCCTCATTTGTGGATGCTAGCACCAATTCTCTCTGTAGAAAGCAAACTTAATAATTCCTTTTTATTTCTTTATTTCTTTGTAAATATAATACCTGATGTTACTCATCAACTTGCTTTGTAATGTAGGAAAGTAAAATAACATTGTTTCTTTTTCTGCATACAATCCTACTATCAAAATGGGAAACCCTAAACATGTTTTGGAATTAACCAAGAATTTATTTTCAGATGTCATAATTTTGGTATATCTGCAGCATCCATATAGTCATATTTTAGAATGATATAAATTGGAAGGAACAACAACAACAACAGAAAAGACTGGGTCAAAGAACTGACTGAAACAGTAAACTTATGCCTCAAATAGTAAACTTCAGCATCAAAATATTTAAAAAAGACTGAGAAAAATATGAAAGACATGTGTGGCAGAATGCATGAGCTCTGGTGGGGTGGCAGGCAAAGAAGGGGAATTAGGTCTAAATTTGATGAAGAAATGTATGAAATATGCAAAACTTCAATAAAAATAATGCATACATAAATATTTTAAAAAGAATTGTATGAAATCCACAAAAAATTCAATACAAATATATTTTAAAGAATAGACTATGGCAACAATAAGTTAACTGACCACAGCAAGAGAGAGGTAACTGGAAGAGTGGACAGATTCTCTTGCAGACAACAGTACGTGCTGAGCTGAGTGGCTCATCTGAGCCACTCATAGCAAAGCCCTTCTTTTATATTTTTTTATTATTTTTATGTGTATGAATGTACTGTCTGCATGTAGGTGTGTGCACCCGTGTTGTGCAATGCCCCGGAGGTCAGAAGAGGGTGTCAGATTCCCCTGGAACTGGAGTTAAAGACAGTTCTCAGCCGCCATGTGGGTGCTGGGGATCAAACCCGGGTCCTCTGCAAGAGCAGTCAGCGTTCTTAACCACTAGGCCATCTCTCTAACCCCAGCAAAGCCCTTCTTACGTGCCCTCTTGCCAAACAAGTGCTGGCTGCCAAGTATAGTTTTTCAAGAAGTTTAAAATGCAATTTGTAATTCTCATATACATAAATATAACATAATTCTTATATAAATATTGAGGTCATCTCAAAGTGTGTTTTAACTTATCTCCAAGACACCCAACAGGGTAAGAAAGCTGGGCAGAGACAGCTAAGTTAGATTCAACACTAGAGAATAATCGACAAGACAATAAAAATTGCAACTCTCAGAGTTGATTTTCTATTGGACATTGCATCTCTGTCAGACAAAATATTAGCACTTTGACAGTTGGTAGTAATAAATACTAAGTCAGAGGATGCTACATTCACCTAAAACAGAGGTCATCCACCACAGCTATGGGGAAAATCTGTTGTGTTCCAAGCTTTTGTAAATAAAGCTTTATTAGAACAGTATACCCTTCTGTGTTTATGTGCCTTCTGTGCAGTTTCACATAACAGCGGCAGAGCTGAGTGACTATGGGAGAGGCCATGTCACCATTGAAGCCCAATATTTGCTATCTTGGCCTTTTACATAAAAGGTTCGCTGACCACTACTGTAAGAGTCAACCTTCAGGGAGTCTTGGTGAGTATTTTAACAGACAATCAAAGGGGCATGCAGTAGCTGGAGAGATGGCTAGGCAGCTAAGAGTCCTTACTGATCTTGCCAAGGACCTGGGTTCAGTTCCCAGCACCAATGTCCGGCATCTCACAACCACCTGTAACCCCAGGGATCCAAGGTCCAAGAGATTCAGTGCTCTATTCCAGCCTCTGAGAGCACTGTGCTCACATGCGCAAACCTATACACAGACATATACATATGATTAAACTATTTTTAAAGGGCACGCACATATTCTTTAACTTTATTATTTTCAGCCTTGACAGAGAGAGAGAGAAAGAGAGAGAGACTGTAGCTTTGTAGCTTCTACCCTGTCTTTGTGGCTAGAAAAACCCATCATCATCTCAGTCCATTGTTTGATTTGCTCTGACGTCATCTGCCTGGAACTAAAATGAGATTTGACCCTTATCAGACAAGATGGCACCTGCTCTCTGTAAGGACTGGAGGACACCTGGAGGTTGTGTTTGAGGGTGTTAGAACACAAAGAGAAACTGCATGTCCGCCATAGAATTCTTTAATGGCAAAAAGTAGGAATTATCTGAATGTTAAGTGGTAACACATGTTTAAACAAAAATGGCTTAAATTAAGCTACTTGGTGATTAAAAGCCACTGGAAATGGTGAAGTGGCTGGACAGCCATAGATAAGGAAAGACATCAATATACTTGTTGAAAGAACAAAGCTCATCCAAAGATATATAGCACAATTTATTATATTATTTCATTTGGACTATTTATGTATTTATTCCGTGTATATGTACATGGGGTTTATGTGTGACATGTATTCCACAGCTTGCACGTGGAGGACAGAGCATGACTTTATCGACTTATACCTCCTTTCCACTTTTTACATAGGTTCCAAGGATGTCATATGGAACTCAGATGAATGGGTTTGCACAGCAAGTGCTTTTACACATTGATCCATTGCACCAGCCCTGATTTATTTTTCAGTGGATAAACACATGAAAACTTTAAAGGGCCAAACATCAGCATAATGGCTTTTATCACTAGATAGTGGTTTCTTTGTCACAATCTGAGTTTCTTTGTCCTAATGCTGAAGATAGGAATGACTCCTAAAATAAGCACCGAGGAAATATTTTTAAGTTTGGCCTCAGAGAGAGCTAGAAATAATATAGGTACTTTGAGAGTGTAACACCCTTGTCAGTATAAAACTTCATAACAATCTTGGACAGGGCCACACAGTTAGTTGTCCTTGGACCTCTCCATACATGCCTTGTATGGATATGACCCCATTATGTTTGTCTAATTCATAATAAGGGAACAGAAGAAGTACTTCCATCCAAAGGATCTAGTGCAGCTATGTCATTCAAAACCATTTTAAATTTTTTATTTTTTATTTTTATATGTATGAGTGTATTGTCTGCATGTATGTAAGAGCTCCTATCATGCAATACCCTCGGAGGTCAGAAGAGGGCATCAGACCCTCTGGAACCTGGAACTGAAGTTAGGATGTTTGTTACCCACCATGCGTTAGCTGGGACTAGAACTTAGTTCCTTTTAAGAGTAGTTAGGTGCGGGGGTCGTAGAGAGGTGGTTGACAAAGACCACCCTCTCCAGCTTCCTCGCCGCCGAAGATCTTCACTCTGTCGGCCCGCGACAGAGTGGGACTGGGGAGAGTAAGCGCGCTGCCGAACCGAAAGTAACCACGGCAGGGAATCGAGTCAGAGTGTTACAGCTCAAGCTCTCTTTATTGCAGGTTTACAGAGGCTTATATAAGCCGTGCCGGCTTCCCTACTGGGGTATGTGTCTCTTCCTAATTGGTCCTTTTTAGGAGGCTTAATTTACAAGTCCCTAATTGATCCAATCCCTTCCCTTCCTAGCATAGTCCCTAATTATCATGTTAGTAAGATAAGCTTGGAATGTCCTGTGGGCTGGAACATCCTGTGGTTCCTGTAGTTAACAGGCATCCTGTTTATCTTACGAGGAGGAAGTAAGGAGGGGAAGGGCAGGATGAAGATAAGCCTGGAATGTCCTGTGGGCTTATCTTACGCGGAGGAAGTAAAGTGAAACTAGCCTTCCTTGCTCGATGGGCGGGGGTGAGTTCACGAAACTCTAGCACAGGCTTTCTTTTGTCCTTCAGGCCTATCTTTTTGGCTATTCCATGCCATCAGTTATGCCGGGCGGGTGGCGCACGCATTTAATCCTGCACTTGGAGGAGGCAGGAGACAGGCGGATCTTTGGAGTTCAGGCCAGCCTGGTCTCAGAATGGACGTTCCAGGACAGCTGGGGCTATGCAGGGAACCTGTTTGAAAGACCAAAAAAAAAAAAAAAAAAAAAAAAAGAGTAGTTAGGGGCTGGCGAGATGGCATAATGGTTAAGAGCAACCGATTGCTTTCTGCAGCGGACCTGGGTTCGATCCACCAGCACCCACATGGGCAGCTGAGAATCTTCTTGAACTCCATATTCTAGGAGAACTTCAGTTCTAGGGAATCCAACACCCTCTTCGATTCCCATTGACATGCGACATGGTGTTCACGACTGCATGCAAGACAGAATTCATACACATAAATAAATAAATATAAATAAAAAATAACATAAAAAAATAAAAATTTAAAACAGAAGTAGTTAGTACTCTTAAATACTGAACCTCCTCTCCGCCTCACAAAGCCATTTTTTTATGTCTTTTTGACAGGGTCTCCTGTAGTAGCCCCAGCTGGCCTGGAACTTGCTATGTAGACCAGGCTGGCCTTGAACTCACAGAGATCCACCTGCCTCTCCTTCCTGAATGCTAGGATTAAAGGCCTGCACCACCATGTCCCACTCAAAGCCATTTTAAATGAAGGTCACCGCGTTCCCAAAGTGGAGACACCATCAGAGTAACCAGAGCGAGAATGTCAGAAAGAACAAGCATGTGCTGCTACAGTAAATAGCAAGGAGTCAAGTTCACCCTTTCAGACTCTAATCAACAGACAGAAATATAAACCAGGACTTCACAGGACAGTGTGTAGGCTACAGCCTTTCATTTAAACAATGCCATAAAAATGTGGCTTAGTAGGGACAACTAGAATTAAGAATTATCCATTTCTTCTTCCTTCACTTATTTTTTCCTTTGACATCCTTGTCCCTTCCAGCACCCCGCACACTGCCACATGTCAGGCATTGGAAAAGAAGAAAAATGCCACCCAACACCCCCATTCCAGTTGGCTTCAATCTGCTGGCTACTGACAATCTGTTCTTGAGGCTAAATTGTGTATGAATAACTATTTTTCTAAGAGTTTTCTATTTTTATAAAGAAGCAAATACTAGATAATGTGGTCACCACAAATACATCATCAAACACAAGATGTTCAAGGGTGTGGATTCGCAATCATATACATATATATGTATATATATATATATATATATATATATATATATATATATACACAGGAGTGACTAGTTTGTAGAGAATGGTCCTTAAAAAAGGGGGGCAACGGTCCTCCTTTCTTGCCACTTCTTTCTCTGAAATAAAAGAGAATACGTTTTAAAAAAATGACTATTGTCCATTTTTAGTTTTCTTTCTTTTTGGGTTAAAAAGCTAATTTCAACTTGATAGAATTTAGAACCATCTGGGAGCTGCCCTCTTGGCATGCTTGTAGGGGTTATCTTGATTACACTAACTGAGTGGGAAGACTCACACTGCCAGTTGCACCATTCCCTTTCTGGGTCCTGTGTTGGCCAAGTGGAAAAGGGGAGACACGTGTTCATCATCCCCTGCTTCTTGATTATGGGTGTGATGTGACTGGCTGCCTCTAGCACCTGCCACCTTAATTTTCCAGTATGATGAACTGTGAGCTGAAGTAGGTCCTTTCTTCCTTGAGTTGACTTGTCAAGATATTTTATCACAGCAACAGAAAAGAAACTGAGACAGCACGCAATAAAGAAGAAAGGCTTGAGAAAAGAGGAAAGGTGTAGAAGGAATTTTAGAAATATCATTAAGGTGTAAATACTGGGCTGGGGCTGTAGTTCAATAGTAGAGCACTTGCCTAGATTGTGACAGACCTTGGTTCAGTCCTCAGCATCAGGAAAGAAGAGCATAAAAAGCAAAAGGAGGGGTGGGGGGAGAAAGAGCAGGAGGGTGGGAAGGGGAAGAGAGGAGGAAGAGGAAGGGAGAAGAGAGGAGGAAGAGGAAGGGAGAAGAGAAGCGAGGAAAAGAGATGTGAATGTGAACCTCATTCTTGTTTTTTCATGTGCAAGTAAACACCATGTGAGATAGAACAGGCACACATTAGACAAGAGTCCATGAGAGAGAATTTTACCATACTCAAAATTCTTAGGAAAATTTATGGAAACACACACCTAAATGAAGAAGTTCTAGGACCTGGAAGGAGGAACTAGGAGCTGGAGAGATGGCTCAGGGGTCAAGAGCACTGCCTGTTCTTGCAGAGGACCTGGGTTCAGTTCCCATCACCCACATGACAGCTAACAACCATCCACAACTCCAGTTCTAGGGGATCTGATGCCCTGTTCTGACCTCTGTGAGCATTGCATGACACAGGTGCATGTACACACATGCAGGCAATACACTCATACACATAAAATAGAAATAAAAATATTTTTTAAAAAAGAAGAACTAAACTCAAGTGCAATTAAAGTTTAAGCCATTTCTATCTTAAATGCTAGTTGATTTATTCATGTTGCTATGTTAATGCATTTAAAAGGAACCTTGACAAGGCAATTGGGATTATGCCCTAAGGAATTTATCCCATGGTGGAAATTTGTGACCAGAGAAGCCTTTTTTTTTTCAACCTGACATTAGTTTTTCAATGAATTAATTGCAAATTTCAAGAATTATGAGATATCCTAAGTTATTTGTATTAGGAAATGAACAGGAAAATGTAATTATTTTTCTTCTCAAATAATATTTGAGGTCTGAAAAGAAGCTATGAGCTATGTCATATTTCTTGTATCTTTCTGACAGTTTCTAATTACTTTTAATGCTGCTGTTCTCTAAATTATTAATGCTAATCTGTCATGACAGGGGCTGAAGAGAACCAGTGATTACGGGCCTTTTTGCTAGCAAGCCTGGCTTTAAATAAATGTCTTAATCACACGAAAATTGAACAGTAGTTACTTTTAAGCAAATAGACTTGGACCTTCGTGCTGGTTCTTCCTGCTCCTGAAAGCAGCACATTGACAACACCTGAGGCTGGGTGACAATCTGCGCAGCAATTTCTCCACATGTCACTCTGGGATGGTATGCTGTGACTCACAGACTCATGGAGTTATAAAGTATCTTAAATTTCCTCCACACCTATGGGCCCACCAGAGGCTAGGCCACCCCGTTCGTCATGGCCTTTGGCCATGTTCTTCCCCTCAGGACCTTCAGCATGGCAAGGAACCCACTCTCTCTGGAAGTATTGCTTTATTCCTGACTTGGGGTTGAGACCCTGCCTCCTGCGAATTCAGCCTACTGTGACTTTTGGTGGCACATAGGACCGGCAAGCCTTCAGACGACATGCTGGAAACCCTTCAGGTATTTGACTATAGCCATGATACCCTCTCTAGGTCCTCTCATTTCCAGACTAAACACAATTATTTCCTTTAATAAGTTCCATAAAACCCAAGGACCTCTGTTCCTCCTCCCCTCTGCCCACCACCCATCTCTAGTACCCAGGACAACATGTATACATCGTGAATAATATTTGGAAGAACAAGAACAACATTCCATCCACAGACTATTTTTCCACACTCTTTTTCATTTCTAACAAACATGACCATTCCTTCACAGTCCTTTGCTAATCATTCCAAACACCTCAGATACAACAGCATGATTAACAGAAGCAGGAGAAACACACACCCCCATTCCCACCTTTCTCCTCCATCTTCTCTCTTCCAACTCCTTCACGAGCTCTAACCCCTCCGGGCTGTGGGGAGCACCCCCTCCGGGCTGTGGGGAGCACCCCCTCTGGTCTGTGGGGAGCACCCCCTCCGGTCTGTGGGGAGCACCCCCTCCGGGCTGTGGGGAGCACCCCCTCCGGGCTGTGGGGAGCACCCCCTCCGGGCTGTGGGGAGCACCCCCTCCGGGCTGTGGGGAGCACTCCCTCCGGGCTGTGGGGAGCACCCCCTCTGGGCTGTGGGGAGCATCCCCACAGGCTCTCCAGTTGATCTCAGTTGATGTCCCTAGACTTCCTCCTCACACTACATGATCCCTCAATCCCAACTTCTCTCAAAATCTGCCGCTGTTTTCATCCCATCGACACCTGCCATCTTTTTCTACAGACATAATTTATGTATCCCTTATAAAAGTATCAATATTTCATTGCTAATTATAAAAAAAACCCAGGCAAGAAATGGGGAATGCCATCCAAAGATTTTAGATACCGTGCCTGGTGAAGATGATGAGCAAGAGTAGGCTATCAATAAAGAATGATCAACCAAATGAACCCAGAGACACCCTGAACAGTAGGAAGTAGTTCTACTGTCTGATAAACAAATGTTAGCCTTTCAGAAAAATCTTTTATTTCATGCAAGATAAACTCATATTTATGAAGACAATGGAATAAAATGTATTTATAAATATATTTTAATAAAATATATTCTAAATTGCTCTGCAAATGGTATGTCTTTTCAGGGCTGGAAAGATGGCTCAGTGGTTAAGAGCACTAGTTGCTCTTGCAGAGGATCTGGGTTCAATTCCAGCACCTACATGGTATCTAATAACCATTTGTAACTCTAGTTCTAGGGACCTGACACCCCATTCTGACCTCTGTGGGCATTGTACAACATGGTGCACCTACTTACATGAAGGCAATACATTCATACACATAAAATAAAAATAATAAATAATTTTTTAAAATATGCCTTTTCTCCCTGTCTTAAAATTCGTCCTCAATATTAAACCTGGGTCTGCATCTCAGCTCAGTTTTGAGCTTGGGTTTCATGAGCTCAGAAACCAGAACTCTAAACCCCATTCACCTGCTGCTCCTTCATCATTAACTTCTCTGAACGGCTCTTCATGTTTACATTCTTTGAGAGCCATGTGTTCTAATGGTCAATAAAACAGGGTTCTGACGAGTGTTTAGGGAGTCAGGACCATGCAGCACATTTAGTAATGGTTAAAGCTGCATTTAGCCATTAGGCTTCACATTCTTTCCTTGAGTTCATGTTACCGATGTGGAAACTGAGGCTCACCTTGACCCAACCAGTCAGGAGCCACACTGTGACTCAAACAGTCAAATGAACATGCTGAACATGCTGAATCCCGGCAATTATTTTATTTAAACTTATCCCCAGATTTCAAAAGTAGGACATACAGGCTAGTGGCCATGCAAGCCCTTGGTCGTTGTCCCGGTAACAAGGACACAGACCACCCACTGGGCATCTACAGGAGGTTCCCAGCCATTCAAGTTCCTCTCTCAGCATCCACTTTCCCCTGGAAGCCCAGTGTTGGATCCCTGCCTGGTGAGCTGAGCTGCAGCTTGGCCTCATCTGAGACTGGAGTTTCAGGATGAGAGGGAAGATTGGGAGCTAGGGGCTGGCATCTGTTTGTCCGGTTCTTCCAGCTCTGCCTCCCACCGTGTGTTCCCACACAAGGAGGCAGAGAAGAGCTCCTCAGAAGCCCTCTGTTTTAGCACTTCTCTCAGAAAAGCTTCCACCACAGCCTTGAAGTCCAAGAGCATAGCAGGGACAGCCAGGACACAGAGTGCCCATGGTAGAGAAGTTTTCCAGGCACCCCCTCTCCTCTGACAAGCACCAACTCCTCTCCTTACTTAAAACAAAAATTAAAATTAAATCCAAATCAGAAGCTGCAAAGCCCATACCCCTGCCAAAGCCACGGAGAACTTTTGCTGAGTTACACAAACAGAAGATGGTTTTGCAGAGCACATTTGCATTTGAAAGTATGAACGAACACATCCTAAATACACAGCAAATGTACAGATCCGTGCAGGAGCAATTAGGGACAGAAATAACCAATGCAACTGAATTAGAATTGATGAGCTTTCGGTGTTCAGAGCAGACATGTTCTTTACATAACCAATTCCTTCTCATCCATGGGAGTCCACGCAGTTTTTCCCAGACCCCACCCCCCAAAGCTTGGTAATGGAACCCTATGATGCGTTCTCTCTTCTGTCTCTCCTTGCATTTATAGCTGAAACAGTATGGCTGGTCCCTTTTTCACTCTTTCACACTGGCCTTGTCAAAACTGGAATCACATCTATCATTGTGTCACCACTAGAAGAAAATGTCTTAACAAAGTAGGTATTCAATAAATGTCTTGGACTGCACTAAGCTCAAACCAAAATGGAATGTGGGATGTTTGCTTATGAAAATTGAAAATGCTGGGGCTGGAGAGATGGCTCAGCAGTCAAGAGCACTGACTGCTCTTGCAGAGGACCCTGGTTCGATTCCCAGCACCCACATGGCGGCTAAGAACTGTCTTTAACTCCAATTCCAGGGGAATCCGATGCCCTCTTCTGACCTCCGTGGCATTGCATGACATGGGTGCACCATCCTACATGTGGACAGTACACTCATACACTTAAAAAAAATTAAAAAGAGTTCCCTTTCTAACTAGAACTCTTAGGTTTCAAAAGCCTTTTAAAAAAAAAAGAAAATTGAAAATGCCACCGACTCTCACATCAGCCCAGTTGTAGAAAGAAGTTACAGGCATGGGTTTGAGGCTACATGGTGGGCATTGTGAAAACTGGTGAGTCTGTGACATTACCCCTGCATGAGGATGCTCTTTGAACACTATTTTTAAAGGAGTTATTTTCCTATTTTTATTTGTGTGTTTCTATGTTTCTGTGTATCTATGTGTCTGTGTGTTTGTGTGGAGGTATATACTTGTGTGTACAGTGCCCACAGAGGCCAGAAGAGGACGCTGGATCCCCCTGGACCTGGAGTTACAGGTGGTTGTAAGCCACCTGATGTGGGTGCTGGGAACTGAACTCAGATCCTTTGTAAGAGTACCTGCTGTTGACTGCTGAGCTTATCTCCAGCCTCTCCTTGAACCCTATTTCTAGAAGTATCTGTAATCGCATAACTGTGATCTGGTGCGTTCCTAATATATTATTGCTACCTCCCTATCTGTCCATGTATCTGTTATCTACCTACCTTTTATCTGCCTATTATCCATCCATTCATCTAATTAGTATCTATCAATCTGCTGCATATTTGCAACATCACTCCATCCAACTACTCACCTATCTGCAGCAGGACACACTCTAAAGAAAGTCCTCCAGGATTTTCACCCTCTTTATTAGTCGTTCAAAGAAACACAAATGTAGGTACTGCTAGAAAGAGAATTTTCAGGTATAGCAAAGGCTGCTTTAGCTGCCCTTAAAATCGGGAGATTATTCAGCTTAATCATGTGGACCCAAATGTAATTGCAAAAGTCCCTGAAAGTGAACGAGAAAGCGGGAAAGATGTAGCAAGAGAGACGTCAGGGCTTGTCCTGTGGATGGAGGAAGAAGAACAGCAAAGCCTGAAGGAGCAGAGTGGTCCCCACTGACAGCCAGCCAGGAATCAGGAGTGCTAGGCTCACAACTACCAGGAACAGAATTTGGGCAAAAGCCTATATGTACTTAGAAAGGGATTGACCTCCAGAGCCTCCTGGAAAAGGCACGGCCTGAACACACCTTAATTTAGACAAGCAGCCGACTAAGCAACTGACCTACACAAGAGCTGGATAAAATCTTCCAGTGTCTTCCTAGGAATGGGTTGTTTATGGTCCCAGCGCTCAGAAGGCTGAGACAAAAGCTTACTGGAGCCCATGACTTCAAGGCCAACCTGGGCAGCATAATGAGATCTTATTTAACTCTCTCTCTCTCTCTCTCTCTCTCTCTCTCTCTCTCTCTCTCTTTCTCTCTCTCATGTTATTTTCAGCCACGAAATTGTTACAGTATCAATGGAAAATAATAGCATATGAACATATTACTAATCAACCTATGAACTATCTAGGCATTATCCTTGTCTCCAGAGCTTTGTCCTTTATCTATTACCTATCTAAATGGAATCATGGGACTTCTCATCTCTGCCCCTAAACACTCTGGCTGTTATAGTCACCAGGAAGTCTGGACAATGAATGCTAATTGTCAGACCCTCTGCAAACTCTCATTAACTTGGCCCCGGGTCTCGTCCCATAACCCCATTGGCTTCTGCCCCCGCTGGACCTTCGCTCTACCAGCTGCTGTGCTCTGGCTCCTCACTCCACTGCTTCCGTCAGTATCTACCTTGACATCCTTAACTGGCCCTGGCTGTCACTCCAACCCAGTACCGGTACCCTCAGGCCACAGCTGTCTGGAAAGGCCCTAGAAAACCATCAAGACACAGTCCATTTGCCCCTGTAACAGGATGGCTTCTGTAACAGGATGGCTTCTGTAACAGGATGGCTTCTGTAACAGGATGGCTTCTGTTCTGAATGGATGTTTCTTTTCTCTTTATAAAGCCCTGATTTCAAACAACTCTTTCCAGTGTCATTAAGAGAGGCCCAAAGCAGGAACCTGTCAGTTATAGCCACCACTCCAGAAAAAGATGCATCTTCCCTTAGAGAACAGCACCGGTGGGGGGCTGAGGGTCTACTGGAATGTGTTATCTTACACAGCGGAGCCAAGGCAATATTTCTTCATAAAAGATACTGTGCTGTCCTTCCAAAATGACATAACAGAGCCCAAATGACCACATAAATCCAACTTCACAGAAAAAGAGTCAATTTTAACTATTGAAGCCCTTGGAAATGTGGGTCTTATAACATATTATTTGCCGCAATATTAAATACGACAGTTTCATATAAATATATTCATGTGTAGATTAAAAGACAGACATGATTTGCGTCTTCAAATCATTCAGGTTTCAGACACATGGGCTTTTACCTGCATTTCTTCCTGCCATCCCTCAAATTCTACGAAGTACACCCAGCTATTTTCTGTGTACTGTAGATGAGAGTGTAAGAAACTGGACTCTAGCTGGGCGTGGTGGTGCATGCCTTTAATCCCAGCACTCCGGAGGCAGAGGCAGGTGGATCTCTGTGAGTTCAAGGCCAGCCTGGTCTACAGAGTAAGTTGTCTGGTCATTGAACTAGAATCTAACAAAGCTGGGCATCAACTCACGGTGGGCAGGGAGGTGGTAAGTGCTGGCCTTGTGATTGGAGGGACCTAAGTCAGAGCCCCAGAATCCTCACAAAGATAAGCTGAGTGTGGTGGAACACTAAGCAGGCGAGAACAGAGGATCCCTGGGGCTCCCTGGCCAGCCGCCCAAGCCCATATGTCAAGTTCCAGGTCAGAGACCCTGTCTCAAAAGACAAGGAGGATGATGCCTGAGAAATGACAGCACCCTCACCTGTGCCTCTACATGCATGCACACATATGAATGAGGACCCTTACACACAAGTGCATTCACATGTGTATACATAAGCACACATAAAAATACATAACATTTTTTGGCTGTCTCTCTGATTCCCAAAGACAGCCCAGTGGTTTGTCCCCCAGTAAACTGCTGTCCCCTGTGGAGGTGTCTCAGTTGGTTGTCTTCACTGTACACATTCATGCACTTGGTGCTAAGAACCCAAGTTGAAGCACCTGGTCCCTCTTCCCAAAACAAACTGCTGACCAGACACTGCTACGACCCAGACTATCCTGCCCCTCCTATTCACGCCAGTCACCACATCTGCCCCAAGATTTTGAGTCCCTCTTCCCCACTGCTTTCCCCTGCCCCCTGGCTCTTGGGACAGAATCAACGAGTTGACCCAGTGAACCGGATGTTCTTACTGAATTCTCTCGGGTCACCTAACACACCTGCCCACCTGACCCCACAATTCAGACCTATGTTCCAGCCTTTTGAGACCACACCTCTTGGCTAACATTCCTATCCAGCAAGAAGTAGCTACTGAAAGATCACCATCATCCCTTATCACCAACAAAAGGCTGGAATGTTAGGTTGCAGGCAGACTCCTAAAATGGAGTGCAGCTCCCAATGTGCTAAATGGTGGCTTTGAGTTTAGCCCAGGAAGTCCCTCTGCTTATCAGGAGACCAAATAATCCTGGGCTAAACCACCCAGCCCACATCATGGAAGGTTACCCAAACCCCTACCTGCCTGTAACAGGAGTCTGACTTGCCCTGCCGGCTGCAGTCTCTCTGATCCTGGGAGGCAGTCCAGCAGTTTGTCCCCAGTGGAAAGAAAATCACATTACTTTTTAAAGCATGCTGAAGGCTTGTTCTTCCACTGCTGTGCTTCGATTGGCTCTCATATCAAGGTGAGCATCACTAGGGTGTGATGGAGGAACATCCTGGCTCCTTGGATGAGCTGTGCCCAATCCCTGGGCTTCCCTTGTGAAACAAAGGAGATAGGCCATGGATCCTTCCAGCTCCATCTAAATCTAACAATCTGCAGTTTCTAGAAGGGTCCTCCACTTGAGTCTGTCTCTAGCCATGGTGCAGGAGATGGATGCCTTGTTACAAGGTACGATCATCACCCCTGTCCGTGCACTGACCTCCTAATGTTAGGCACATTGTTGACTTCCTCATTTCTGAAGACCTTTTATGTGTCGCATCGTTTAGTCATGACCACACTCTTCTTTCTGAAGGCACATTGAGGGGAAAAGCCTTCAAGACGGCCTCTCTCTATTGAGAGAGCACTGTTAGGTTCTGGAGAGCATCTAGGATCCTGGTCCAGACTAGGAAGGTACAGTCAGAAAACATCCTGTGCTTTAGCACCAATTTGACACACGTGGGTGGAGGGAGCCCCAACTGGGGAATTGGCTCCATTAGACTGGCCTGTGATCACATCTATGGAGTATTTTCTTGCTTGTTGAGTGATGTGGGAGGACCTAGCCCACTGTGGGTGGTGACACCCCTGGGCAGGTTTTTGCATATTATATGAGAAAGCAGGCTGAGCATGGGCCAGGGGAGCAAGCCAGTAAGCAGCATTCCTCCATGGCCTGTGCTACAGCTCCTGTCTCCAGGTTCCTGCCCTGCATTCCTACCTTGGGGGTCCCTTAATGGTGAACTGTCATACAGGAGATGTAAGACGAATAAACCCTTTCCTCCCTCTGTTGG
This sequence comes from Rhizomys pruinosus, assembly GCA_009823505.1. Lineage (NCBI taxonomy): Eukaryota > Metazoa > Chordata > Mammalia > Rodentia > Spalacidae > Rhizomys > Rhizomys pruinosus. The sequence goes on from VZQC01005357.1 coordinate 49,149, forward strand.
AATTGGTCAGAGTGTTTTTGTTACAGCAGTTGAAGGCAAACTGGAGAACATCCCATCTCTGAGAGAGTGACAGGCTAAGAGGCTCTGTACTGAAAAACTTACTGAAAGTGCCAGATTAGGACTGGCAAAACCCATCAGGAACCATCAAGCCCAACCCTGGAATCCCTGGAGGATTCAAATAGTGTGCTGTCAGAACAGGAAGTGCATTTCACATAATTTGCCAACTGCAGTCGATTATGAGGGGCTCCCGGAGTGCTAGGATGAAAAGCAGTCTCAGCTCAGCGGGAAAGAGCACTGCTCAATTAGTGATGTCTGCAAGGGGCAACAGGTCAGAAAAGGCACAAGGCTCACTGCCTATTCACAGACCTTTACAAAAGTCAGCTGCAGTACAGGCTTTGCAATTAAATCCGCCTAGGGTCAAAGCTCAGATCTCCTACCTTCTAGCTTTCTAACACTGGGGAAATTTCACAAATTTTCTGAATGTCATCTAAAATGAAATCATTGTTAGAATAAAGACTCACTAACACATTAGCAATTATCATGAGGTTTCCCAGGTGACAGGAAGTGCAAAGAACACCACTGAACGGGACAGAAGAGAAATGTTTGCTTTCTCACCCCGTGGACGGGGGCAGAAGTCACAAACTCACATTCGTGGGTCCAATTTCACCTTTAGACCTGTTTCAGTGGCCTGTATTGCTAGCTTACAGTGTCTAAATAAGTTTGGAATTAGCAATTTATTTCACATTTTTTAAAAATTCATACTCTTTCTTCCTTTACAAGTTGGTCTGACACCCCTGGCCCCAACTCCACATGGTGGTGGTCCACTGCGGCTGACTATACCTTAGATAAATCCTAAGCCCTTTTATTTTTGTTCATTGTGATAAATTTATACATTAAAAAAGTGCATGGGATGTATCCAGTTTGAAGAGTTATTATTAGTAGCATCTATATATCTAAGCTGCAGGTCAACAGATGACAGATGGTCAGTTCCCCCACAGGCCCTGTGGGTCACAACCTCTACCAGCTTCCTTGGGGTCAGCACTCTGCTGACTTTCATTATTAACACTTTCTTGCTTTTAATTATACTTTATTACTTAAGTATATATCCTAGAACTGAACAGTTTTGAGTATTTATACAGTCGTATGTGAGTGAAATTTTATCATGGCTGCCTTGGGTAAAGCTCTCACCCAATGTTGTAGTTAAGAGACCCTGAGCTGATGGATTTATTCTTACCACTGCTAGCTGGATGAAGGGGGGAGTGGGTCTTCAGTTTCATTGCCATATCCCCACCTAAACTATCAAAGGCATTGGGATTTGCACTTTTATATCAGAACATACAACTCCCCAATACAGAGACATAACAATTGTTGAAAACACATTCTGATGTCTAACGACTCTAGACAAGGCCCCCACATGCCCCACGGCCCCTTGAGAGCTAGCTTGCTGATCCTCTCTGAAGCTTAACCTAAAAGCAACTCCTCCTCTTGTCTTCCATTCCCAAAGACCTTCTGGTCCCCTCCATTAAGTGATGGGTCAACCAAGGCTGCCCACCTTGCATTCAGTCCCCCTTCTCCACCATGAAGAGATGTGGGGAAGCCCGGGTGAAATCATCCTCCAGTAGAACATTGGGCAACGCACAGCAGCTCCGTCTTGGCTGCTTGCTATTACTGTGGCTTTATGAGCCTGCGTCCAGCTCTCAATCTGTGCTGACAACTCCCCCGCCAACCCAATTTGAATTAATTTGTCAAGCAAAATTTTGTGAGATAATATATCAGCCACATTACTGAAATAAGATCTATGACTTCTGCTGCGATCCTTTCATCTTCTAATTTAGCTATTCTATCAATAAAAGCAATCAAGTTTTCTTGGCAAATTTTTCTTTATAAATCAGCTTTATGGGTCATGGATCCGCATTCTTCTTGATGTTTATGGATTTTCACTCCTAATAGCTGTTCCATTGTTTTTCTACAATGGAAGCAAGACATCTAAAACAGTGAGGTAGGGGTGTTTTCCAGTCTGCTTCTGGCTGTGATAGGCTAGGCGTTTGAGGCATGCCGAGTGGGCTTATTTCACCAGCCCTTCATGATCAGAGATGGTCAAGGTCCCCATCTTTCAGGCTGGCTCACAAGGACCTTGACCACCAGACAGACACCCTGTCACCTTCCTCACATTGTCTTTCACCCTCTGTTTCTCTGTCTGTGATGTCCCTTGGACATCAGTTAGGGTTTCTTAGGTCCTGAGAGACAGGAAGCCAAGGTGATGGTTTCCAGAGTCACATGACCAGAGTTTCAGCAAGAAGGGGCTTACTTGAGGCAGCATGAAGATCTGACCCATTACTGATAACTTGAAAGTAGAGAGGCAAGGAATGCAGGCAGCCTTTAAGAATTAAGAACAGACCCTTGTAGACCCCAGCAAGAAAATGGACCCTCCATCTTGCAACCACAATAAAAACAAGACTGGAAGCAGATCTCCACTGGTAAAGACTGAATCCAAGCAATACCTTGAGCTATGAACCTTAGCAGATAACCCGCCATGATGTAATGGGCCTCTGAACCTTAACATTGCGAGCTAACAAATGAGTGATGCTTTAAGATGCTAAATCTCTGGTCACTTATACAGCCATGAATAGGTCTCCAGTCAAGGCAAACACCTCAGACCTCCAGATAGCATGAAAGCACTCAGGCACTCTCCCCTCCAGTCTCCTTCCTTCCCACACCCCTGCAGGTGTGGGTGATTTACCTGAGATCTTACAGGTTAAGTAATATTTGGAAAACTTTTTTGTGTGTATAAAACCAAAGGAATTTACCTCTTTCAGAGAGCTAAAGCACGGTTTTCTTGAACACACCATCAGTAGTCAAAAATGTCCCTGATCTCAGTCACTAGGTAACGTTCATTTTAAAAGCTTAAGGGATATTATTTGTAAAACAAGATGCAAATAATAATATCAAAGAACAAAAGCAGTCACCCTAATGCTGAGCTCTGCCCATGTGCTGCAGAGTTTCATGGAGGGCCTTCTCCATGAGTTAATATTCACTTCATCTCCACTGGAGGCTGTGAGACTGAATAGAGATGATGTCTCGGGATTGTTAAACATAACTCCGGAGTGCGTGCCTGTAACACATTCTGGATACTAGAAGATAGAAGATAGAATAGACAAAGTGCTCCATGCTGATACAGCCTTTCCAGCTGAATCTCCCAGCTTAGCCACAGTAAGAATCTTAAAGTATTTGGGGCCAAATGTTCATCTGCTCACAATTTAAGGGATATTTAAAAAGTTATCCACCAAGTCTCACTGTAATTTGAAAGATATATTAGAAAGTAGTGTTGGGACTTGAGAAGAGATATTCTGATCATGAATTAAAACTTCATAACACCACTACAGTGCTCGAATGCTATTTTGGTCTGCTTCAGAAGCACGTCCCTCGAGTTCAGCTGTGCCACTTGCATTCTTAATACACCACTGTTTCTAACTCAAGCTTGAACTTTTTTTTATCATGTTGATATTAGAATCTGAAAAAAGACACCAGCGATGCCTAGTTGTTTTCTGCAAAATGCTCGCCCTTAGTTGTTTTCAAGTAGATTATTGCAGAAAAATATTATTTTTTTCTCTTAGTAACAGTTTTGTAAAAGGATTCCTGACCAATGATTAGCATATACAAAGTTATAAAAATATTTTATAAAGGAGAAGATGAGCCATAGGCTCGTCTGGGTAATTAAAAATTGAGGGATAGCTTACTTGTTTGTAAGTGAACAAACAGACTGGTGAAATGGCTCAGCTGGTGAGAGGAGCAATGGTGCCTGAGGTGGGACCCACAGGGTAGTCTGAGAGAATAGACTCCTGCAAGGTATCCTCTGACCTCAGTGCACATGCCATGGCATGGACACACACAGACAGACATACACACACACAGAGACACACATACACACACAGAGAGAGACACACACACACACACTATAAAATAAATAAAATGTACAGAAAAGATTCGAATACTGGTTTAAAAAAACCAACTAATCAAACATACAATACATAGATTATAATTGCCATCACTCTAAACCAATACTTGTCAAAAATGAACTTGTAAGAGAAGGCAGGAGGAATATAAGAGCCGGGGGATGGGCTGTGACAGGCTGACATGGCCTTGCTCTCCTGAGCTCCCAGCAGCTATGTCATCTGTACAGGAGCTGTATGAGATGATGGAAGGAGTCCCTGACACCCTGCCCCTCTCTGGGTTACTAGTGGCCACTATCAGTTGCTGGGGGGGGAGGGGTGGTGAGGGAGGGAGCCATTTTCTTCAGTGGACATCTGATCAGTTGCCTGAGCTTCAGTAAATAACTCCACACCCTGATTGGACTCAGTGGGTCACAAAACCAAAAAAGAAAGATCTGGAAATAAAATGAAGACTCACTGAGAAGAAGATGTTCGAGGGGAGTTAGAGGATGAAAAGGGACAAAGACCAGAAAAAGGACAAAATACCTTTTGGACATATATGAAATTGTGGAAGAATAATACTATTTTTAAAAATTGCACTTTGAGGGATATCTCCGAAGACCACCTGAACCACAGGTAGGTAGGAGCTGGGTGCTTCAGCAAGGTGGATTGTTGTTTGATTTAATCTAGTTAATCTAGTTATCTTTGGCTTGATTGGCTTTTGTGGCTGTGGGGGCAGAGTTATCCTCCCAGCTGGTATAAAAGGTGGGGTTGTGTGAGTCTTGAGATCAGAGATCTCCCAAGACCACATAAAACACAGGTATGGGGGGGCATAGGCTAAAGAGCACCCCTTCCCCCCCAACTGGGATTATGAAGGCATCTGAAGGAGGCAAGCAAAGCAAGCCTTCAACACAGTGAAGAGGCATTTAGGACTCACATTGGAATACAGGCAAAGAGAAGCCCATATGCCAGGAACACAAAGAAGAGACAATGTGGGAAAGGTGCAGGATAATCATGCACCAAGCTCTACCAACCCTGTGGAAGATTCCTACAGTGGGATCCACCTGAGGATGGTCCAGGACACAGATATCAGAAGCAAAATTGTGAACATACTTAAAGAAGTACAAGATTATAAAGAGCAAATCGAAGAATTAAGAAAAGAGAATGAAGAACTCAAGAAGGACCTAGAGAGAATGACAAACTCCAGAAGGAAGTGGAAACACTGAAAAGATCCCGTGTTGCAAAAGATAAGGAATCCAACCAGCAAAGCAAAGAGCTACAGGAAGAGATTGAGAAGCTCCAAAAGGAAGTAGGAATACTAAGAAATCAGAGGAGGAAATGAAAAAGGAAATCAAACACTCATCCAATCAATAGGAAAGGAATGGAAAAAGCCTCAGAAGCAGACTGGAGGAAGCAGAACAAAGAATATCAGACATGGAAGATAACACAGAACAACTAAAAAACTCAAGTAAAGATTATGAAAAATTTAAAAATACACAAAAGTGGAACAACCAGGAACTGTGGGACACTATGAAAAGATCAAACCTCTGCATCATAGAAATAGAGGAAGGAGAAGAATCACAAGAGAATGGCATTGATCAGATCTTCAAAAGAATAATGGATGAAAATTTCCCCAAACTAAAAAAAGACAAACCAATACAAATACAAAGAGCACATAGAACTCCAAACAGACAAGATCAGAAAAGAAACTCTCCATGCCACATCATAGTTAAGAGGCTAGATACCCAAAACAAAGACAAAATTCTGAAAGTCACAAGAGAAAAACAACAAGTTACATATAAAGGGAAACCCATCAGTATTACAACTGATTTCTCAGTGCAAACTATGAAAGCAAGAAGAAACTGGAGTAAAGCATTCCCAGTGTTAAAGGACAATAGATGCCAACCCAGGATACTATACCCAGCAAAAATGTTGATTATAGTTGAAGGAGAGAGAAAAACCTTCCATGACATGAACAAGATGAAGGAATACATGTCCAGAAAACCAACCCTTCAGAGAATACTTGAAGCAATTCAAAGGACAGGAGAAAGGAGTAACCATCCCCAGGCACCTAGAAAGAGAAATCAATAAAAGCTTAACTGCAGAAGTAGAAACCTAAACCAAAAGCACAAATGGATAATAAGGCAAAAGGAAGCAACACAAACCTATCAGTCATAACCTTAAATATTAATGGACTAAATTTCCCAGTCAAAAGACATAGACTGGGAGATTGGATTAGGAAACAGAACCCATCAATATGCTGTCTACAAGAAATACATCTTACCTTCAAGGACAGGCACCACCTTAAAGTGAAAGGATGGAAAAAAATATTCCAAGCAAATGGTACCAAAAAGAAAGCATGTGTTGCTATTTTAATATCAGACAAAATAGACTTCAAAGTAAAAGAAATCAGAAGAGACAAAGAAGGCCATTACATGTTTATCAAAGGAACAATTCACCAAGAAGATTTCACAATCATGAATATATATGCCCCAAACTCTGGTGCACCAAACTTTATAAAGACAATTCTCCAGGACCACAAGTCACAGACTAACCCCAGTACACTCATAGTGGGAGATTTCAATACCCCACTGAGTCCTTTGGATAGGTCAACAGGACAAAGAATAAACAGAGAGACATCTGAACTGAACGATATGATACACCAAATGGACCTCATAGACCTCTACCGAACATTCCATCCTAATACCAGAGAATACACTTTCTACTCAGCACCCCACGGAACATTCTCCAAAATCGACCACATCCTGGGACACAGAAGAAACCTCTACAAATACAAAAAGATTGAAATAATTTCATGCATCCTGTCAGACCACAGTGCAATGAAGCTCAACATCAACACCAGGACAAGCCCTCCTGCCTACAAGAACACATGGAGACTAAACAACACACTCTTGAATAATGAATGGGTCAAGGAAGAGATAAAGAAAGAAATAAAAACATTCCTGGAACTGAATGACAATGACAATACAACACAACAAAACTTATGGGATACCTTAAAAGCAGTCCTAAGAGGGAAATTTATAGCCCTGGGTGCCTACATTAGAAAAACAGAAAGAGCACAAGTGAATGATCTAACACTACAGCTAAAAGCACTTGAGAGGCAACAACAGATGAACCCTAAACGCAACAGACAGGAAGAAATAACAAAAATCAGAGCAGAAATCAATGAAATAGAAACAAAGAAAACAATACAAAAAATCAATGAAGCCAAAAGTTGGTTCTTTGAAAGAATAAACAAGATAGACAGACCTCTAGCCCAGTTAACAAAAAGAAAGAAGGAACAACTCCAAATCAATACAATCTGTGATGAAAAGGGAAATATCACAACGGACAAGGAAAAGATCAAGAAAATTATATGGGAATATTACAAGAACCTATATTCTACCAAGTTTGAAAATCTAGAAGAAATGGATGAATATCTGAAATCTTGGGAATCACCAAAGCTTGGCCAAGAGGAGACCAGCAGCTTAAACAGACCCATAACATATGAAGAAATAGAGGATGTAGTAAGAAGCCTCCCAACTAAAAAAAGCCCAGGCCCAGACGGTTTCACAGCAGAATTCTATAAAACATTTCAAAAAGACCTACAACCATTATTTCTGAAACTGTTTAGAAGTATACAATCAGAGGGAACTCTCCCAAATTCCTTCTATGAAGCCAGCATCACTCTACTACCAAAACCAGGCAAAGATACAACCAAAAAGGAGAACTATAGACCCATCTCCCTAATGAACACAGATGCCAAAATTCTAAACAGGATACTGGCAAATTGCATACAGACCCACATCAAGAAGATCATCCATCATGACCAAGTTGGATTCATACCAGAGATGCAGGGATGGTTCAACATATGAAAATCAATAAACATCATCAAACACATAAATGGCATTCCCTTTAAAGGTAGGAATTTGGCAAGGCTGCCCCCTGTCACCACTCCTCTTCAATATAGTGCTTGAAACACTTGCTAGAGCAATAAGGCAAGAAAAGGAAATTAAAGAAGTACTAATTGAAAAAGAGGAAGTCAAGCTATCCCTATTTGCTGATGATAATGATTCTTTACTTCAGGGATGCTAAAAACTCCAACAGAAAACTCCTAGAAATGATTAACAGCTTCAGCAAAGTGGCAGGATACAAAATTAACCTAAAAAAATCAGTAGCCTTTCTTTACACCAGCAACAAGCAACTGGAGAAGGAATTCAAGGAGACCTTCCCACTCACAATACCCTCAAAAACAATAAAATACCTAGGAACAAACCTAACCAAAGACACCAAAGATCTCTACAACAAAAATTGTAAACCCTTAAAGAAAGAAATTGAAGATGACATCAGAAGATGGAAAAACCTCCCATGCTCATGGATTGGGAAAATTAACATTGTAAAAAATTCTAACTAAACTCTTGTACACATTTAACGCAGCAATCCCAATTAAAATCCCTAGGAGTTTCTTCACAGGCTTGGGAAAAAAAGTCCTTAAATTCATTTGGAAAAACAAAAGACCATGAATAGCCAAAACAACCCTGAGTGAAAAGAGCTACACAGGGGGGGATCTCTATACCAGACTTCAAACTATACTACAGGGCTATAGTCATAAAAACAGCCTGGTACTGGCACAAAAACAGACCTGTTGACCAATGGAGCAAAACTGAGGATCCAAACTTGAGCACATACAATTTCAGCCATCTTATATTTGACAAGGGGGCCAAGAAGCCACAATGGAGAAAAGACAGCATCTTCAGCAAGCGGTGTTGGCAAAACTGGATCATCACCACTTGTAGAAGAATGAAATTAAACCCCTACCTCTCACCCTGTACAAACATCAACTCCAGGTAGATTAAAGACCTCAACATGAAACCCCAAACTCTGAAGGCAATAGAAGAAAAAGTTGGCAGCAGACTACAAGACATAGGCATAGGAAAAGACTTCCTAAATCAGACAGCAACTGTGCAAGAATTAAGGTCGACAATTGACAAATGGGACCTCATTAAACTCAAAAGTGTCTGTACATCAAAAGAAACAATCAAGGAAGTGAAGAGAAATTCCACAGCGTGGGAGGAAATCTTCACTGCAGATACATCTGACAAAGCATTGATTTCCAGAATATATAAACTACTCAAAAAACAAAGAAGAAAGAACACAAATGACCCACTCAATAGATGAAGCAAAGAGCTGAACAGAGACTTCACAAGTAAGGAATTAGAGATGGCTGAGAAACATCTTAAGAAGTGCTCAACATCAGGGGCTGGAGAGATGGCCTAGCGGTTAAGAGCGCCGACCACTCTTATAGAGGACCCGGTTCGATCCCCACACCCACATGGCAGCCGAGAACCGTCTGAAACACCAATTCCAGGAGAACTCCAGTTCCAGGGGAATCCGACACCCGTGACCTCTGCGGTATTGCACGACATGGGTGCATAAACTTGCATGCAGGCAGTACATTCATACACATACAGAAATAAATAAAATTAATAAAAAAAAAGAAGTGTTCAACATCATTAATCATTAAGGAAATACAAATCAAAACCACTCTAAGATATCATCTTATTCCAATAAGACTGGCTAGGATCGAGAAAACATATGATACCAAGTGCTGGAGAGGTTGTGGGGAAAGGGGAACACTCATCCACTGCTGGTGGGAATGTAAACTCGTACAGCCACTATGGAAAGCAGTGTGGAGAACCCTTGGAAGACTTGGAATGAACTTGCCACCTGCCCCAGCCATACCACTGCTAGGCATGTACCCTCAAGACTCACCCCACTGCAGATACATGCACAGCCATGTTTATTTCAGCTCTCTTCACAATAGCAAGGAGCTGAAACCAACCCAAATGCCCCTCAACTGACGAGTGGATAGAGAAAATGTGGTACATCTACACAATGGAGTTCTATGCAGCAGTAAAGAAAGATGGGTGCACAGACCTGCATGCAGACAGTACATTCATACACATACAGAAATAAAAATTAAAAAAAAAGAAAGATGACATCATGAGCTTTACAGGAAAATGGCTAGAAGACATCATGCCGAGTAAAGTAACACAGTCCCAGAAAAACAAACGATGAATGGTATCCCTCATCTGTGGATGCTAGTGCCAATTACCTAGTTGTAAGTATTTCTTGTGCATGGCCCCTTGAGCTTTTGTCAAAGCAGTTGGGAGTGATGCATATTGGAAACAACAACAACAACAACAACAACCATAACAGAAAGGACTACAACAACAGTAACAGAAAGGACTGCATCAAAGAACTGACTGAAACAGTGAACTTCTTCTCAAAACAGCCAACTTCCACAAGGAGAATTTTGAGAAAGACTGAGAAAAATATGAAAAGCATGTTTGGCAGAATACATGAGTTCTGGTGTGGTGGGAGGATAGGGTGGGGGACACGGGTCTAAATTTGATAATCTTATACAAAATATATATAAAAAAATAAAAAATAAAAAGCAAAAAATTTGCACTTTGAAAAGGCTTTTAGAGAAGGCTGTAAACACTGTGTTTTCTTTCCAAAATCTCTTAGAAATTTGCAAATAATTATAATTTTTCCTCTCCTCTGAGTTTCTTAGAGCCTGGGTAATGTTCAGTCATATCAGTTGCCAGCAAACTATGCTTGACTTTAGAATTGTATTTTTAACAAAGCATTGTCTGGGCCAATGTGTGTATTGTTCCCTGGGCATCCTGCACATGTATGTCTGTACGTATGTACACATATGTATGCAAAGGCTAGAAAGTCTGTGCCCTCCTCTCCCCCTGCCCTGCCTTCCCCTCCATGCCCACCAGGACCACCTACCTCTTTCCTTCTTTGTCCTGAGTCCCCCCCAACCAAGTCCTCATGGAATCACAGGAAGAGGAAAGAAGGGGAGAAGTGTTCTGGGATACTTTAACTTGGAGATGGCTTGTGGAGTGAGCACTGTCTGATTATGTAGATGTAACTCTTTTCATACCACTTGAATACAATGTTTTCTCTGCCCCTTGCCTCTTCTTAGTTAGAGACAGATCCAGTAGTGAGTCAACGTGATGGGAAAAGAGAGAATCAGGCTACATAAAACTGAATGAACTAACCAAGATTCCAAACCTAGCGAGAGGCACTGATCCACACCTGCAGGCTTTCCCTTGAAGCTGTATTCATGTCGGCTTGGGTGAGAGGGAAGAGATAGGACGTGGTAGCCTTTATGGTTAATTTGTTATCCTTGGCCTTCATGTCACACAATAGACACCTGATCTGAGTTTACCAGTATTCTGTTTTTCAGAATACAGTCCTTGAACTGGGGTGGACACATGATTCACAAAAGGTCACCACGTCTGTGATTTTTCTCACAGCTATGGCAAAATGGCTGACAGAAGGAATGAACATAAAGGAAGATGCATTCTGATTTACGGTTTCAGAGAATGCAGTCCGTCATGGCAGGGAAGGCATGGCTGGGGCTGGGGCGTGGTCCATGTGGCAGCATCTTGCACTGGCAACTTCTCACAAAGAACTGACCACAAATCAGAGAACAGGACTGGAAGAAGGGGGCCGCTGTAACATGAAGACTCTTCATGCGGTCTTTCAGCTCCCAGCTAGACCCCATGTCAAAATGTTCCATGCCTCCCAGCTGGAGACTATGTATCTAAACACATGCATCTCTGGGGGACACTCTGCTTCTAAAACAGCTACCCAGCCCTTTCCCTGGACTGGCACACAGGCGATGAGAGGGAAAGCCCTTTTATGTTGGTGTGGATATTCTGGGGCTGCCAATAAACACTGTCCTCGGTCATGCAGAAAAAAACTCATCTGTTAAATGAAGAGAAACAGAGATAAGAAGACAGAACAGAAAGGGGACACATGGGTGGACTCCCCTCCTTTGAAGGAGACAGTTTTCATATCTGAGTTCCAAAGTCTAAGGTGTTTTTTTCTCAGTTCTACAGTCTGGTCATAGGCCATGAAGCTTAATCTTGGTTGTCAACTGGATGGCATTTTAACTGAATGTTTTTGCATTTCATACAAAACATCTTAATCTTCCTTATACCCCTCCCCAGACCCCCATCCCGATCTTTTCCATAGCCCACCCCACTGAATATATGCGTCCTTTTATATATGCTAAGGTTTATCCAGTCAAGTTAGTGTATCTAGACATTCACTCAGTGCAAGTTCATCTGCTAGGGTCGTCAGCCTGTCTACAAATAGTATCTTAAATATCAGCTCTCCCTCACCCAGCACTAATCAGCTGCCAGTAGTTCTTCAGATAAGATTGGGGTCTTCTGTCCATGTCCCTAATTATATGCTGGGTGGGATTGTTTTTTTTGTTTTGTTTTGTTTGTTTTTTGTTTTGGTGTTTTTGAGACAGGGTCTCCCTATAGCTCCAGCTGGCCTGGAACTGATTCTGTAGACCAGGCTGACCTTGAACTCACAGAGACCCACCTACCTCTGCCTCCCAAGTGCTAGGATCAAAGGCGTGTGCCACCATGACCAGCCTATATGCTGGGTTTTTGACTGCTTGAGTTTGCATGGGTTTTGTGAGTGCTGACACCATCGCTAAAAACTTCTATGAGCAAGTCCCGTGAGCCTGTGAGACTCTCTTTCCATATGGTCCTGTACCTGTTCCCCTGACACTTGCAATCTTTCCACCCCATCTTCCATAATAGTCTCTGAGCCCTGGGTGGGTGAAGTTTAATATAGAAGCCCTGTCCAGGGACCAACACTCTACAGACTCCTATTCTATACACTTCAGCCATTTTTGGCCTTTTGTATTCATCACCTTGTATTGCATGAGGGAGTTTTATTGATGAGAGTTGAGAGTATTCTCTCTACCCCTGTTCCATTATGTTTCATGAGCCTTAGGTGTAGAGGTTCCACTGGAGACGTGTAATTTAGGATTGGACATCTCACAGACACTTATCCTCTAAGTGACCAGTTGTAGAATTCTGTAATAGTCTCTGTATGTTGCAAACAAAGCTTCTTTGATGAGTGGTTCCTGGATACTTGTCTGTAAATATAATGATCCATATTTTATACATAGTAAGAAATTACACACATTTTCTGGATCTTGTCAGCTTTGTGTAGCCTCACTTTTTCTGACCAGCTTTGGCATCCTGCAAGGGGGTGAACTTTCTCATATATTTGTGGTGGGAATTAAACATTTCAAAACAGTTGCCATCAAGTGACCATGGATCATGTTTCTCGCATCTGGCGTATCCATGGGCTTGCAGTGAGGAGACACCAGAATCTCAGGTGAGATGCCTGAAATTGGTTTTTTGAGTTTGTGTTATGAAAGCCTTCAGGCATATATAGAAATTGGTGGACTAATATACCAAGAAACTATGTAAACATCACTTAGTTCTGTTATCACTGCACATGTCTGTATCTGCCCGCAGCTATTCTCGACCTCTTTTATCCTTACTGGTTTATCTGCAAGCAAATCCCACTCTTCATGTAATTGTCTGTGTGAGTGTGTGTGAGTGTGTGTGTGTATGTACATATACATATCTTGAGGTTGTACCAAAAAGGTAAAAACTCTCAAAAACCATATAATCACAATATCAGTATAAGATGTTAAAAAGTGATAATCTATTACCAGCCTGAAATATCTAGGTATTGTTCAGTTTGTTGATGGAGTAATATTTTTGTTTTATGTGGGTTTTGTTCAAGCTAAACCAAGTTCCAGTATGGACCCTGCCCAAGCCAAACAGCACCCTCTATCTCCTAGAAATGAAGAGGAGGGTACAGATGTTCTGATCAGATAGAGCCAGGTACAGGGTTCACTGAATACATCACTTGTTCCTTCTCAGGGGTCAGGTTAAAGTAGATCAGAGTCAGGACTCTGTGATGTCACCTGCTCCTCAAACATTATTCCTTCAAATACTTGGAACTGTCATGAAAAGGACTCTTCTGTGTAGAATTTGGAAACATGAGGGAGTGTCTGTGTTTACCCTGTTTGGTTATGGGTCTTTCTAAGCAGCGAAACCCCCATGTGAATGGACAGCCCAGGGTACTTGACATATACCTGCCTATTCCACATTTATTTCTACCAAAGAACTGTGACTGTATTATTGCTGCCCTCCCAGAAAAGGGAGTCTCTGCTTTGTTTTATACACAGACAATAAAAGAGATCTTTGAAAATTGTGTGCTGGATAATCCACGCTCGGCCGCACCTTGTGTTTATTGACTGTGAGAAAGATGTCATCTGTGAGGCAGGGTGAGCATCTGAGCACTGTTGGACGCAGAGTCTTTTGTGAATGTTAAGCTTTGTTCTCCACTCCTGCCCAGTGGTACTGTATGAAGCAGACAGCTTTGTGCCATGGTCCTGAGAAGAAGTCATCATCTGAATAAACCCAGCAGCTCCCTGGAGGCTAGCATCTCCATCTCTACCTCAAAATCTCTAACACTCTCAACCCTCAGTTGTGGGCCCTGAAGACCCTCAGCCTTGTGGGTCTGGACTTGGTCCAACCCCACTATATCCATATTCCCAGCACTAGAGGCCCACACAACTCAGGGCTATGTATGTTCTCTCTCACACCTCTAAGCCCTGGCCTCAAGCTCCAAGAGCCCTTCCCCAGCCTCACCAACTTGGCCCAGGGAGCCTTCTGCCTTTGCTGCCTTACTTAAACTCACACCCTGGTTCTGACAATTCTGACACTTGCCTCAGAGTCAGCTGAGAAATGCTCACAGCCCAGACTTCAGCTCTACCCTGGGAGCTTCTGACTTCTAATGACTTGCCAGGGGAGGCTGATGACACTGGCCCAAGGGGAGATATTGTCCCCACTGTATGGGAATAAGAAGCGAATAAATTCTGGGTCTGTAACCCATTACCTATTTTTAAAAGACTTTCAACAGCTTTGTCACAAATCACCAGATTAAACCAAAAGGCCAGGGTGTTTGCAAACTAGGAGCCCTTCATTTTTTAATTTGTTTTTGTCTTTTTGAGATAGGGTCTCTCTGTATCCCCAGCTATCCTGGAACTCACTCTGTAGACCAGGCTGGCCTTGAACTCACAGAGATCCCCCTGCCTCTGCCTCCCAAGTGCTAAGGTTAAAGGTGTGCACCACCATGCCTGCCAACTGGGATGTTAACCCGTCAAAAGCAAGGTCACAGTATTTGCTCTGATTTGACCTAAAAATCACCAATTTGGGTGGTCACACAGCACAGGGGAACATCATTAACTTCTCACTAGCTTGCTAGAGATAAGGCTTCTAATGTGTGGGTGGGTGCAGTTGTCTAAGTTACTGTAAAACCATAAAGGCCACTTTTACTGAGTCTTCACCAGAGCCCACAGCTGTCTGATGGGTGAGCACAGCAGAATAAAAAGCCAGGCTCCTGTCTTCACACTGTGGCTGGCCTGTTCCCCCCACCTCAACCCCTGCCTTGCACTTCAGTCTTTGAGTCAGATCCTAGAGTTCTGTATGCAGACATCTTCATTGTTTGGGAAATGTAGGGTTCAACACTTGGCCAACTGCAGATTGAGGTATATGTTCCCTCCACCTTATTCCTGTGCTTTCTTGGCAGCCCAAGCATTTACAGTCCCTCCCCCTTATCATAAAGCCCAGAGCAAACCACAGGACCACAACATTCAGGCAAGAAGATGGAGCAAACAGCAGTCAGTGTTGACACCTCCTGACTCAGCAACAGGAGGAACTAGGTAAGTCCCGGGTTAAGCCACCATCTGTTGGGCTGGAGAGATAGCTCAGTGGTTAAGAACACTGGCTGCTCTTGTGTCCATAAACCAGTCCCAGGGAAAGTCTATCCTCTCTTCTGACCTCTGTGGGCATTGCACAACATGAGTGGACACACACACATACAGGCAATACACTCATACACATAAAAATTTAGGAAGGATAGCATCTTCAGCAAATGGTGCTGGCAAAATTGGATCACCATTTGTAGAAGAACAAAATTAAACCCCTATTTCTCACCCTGTACAAAAATCAACTCCAAGTGAATCAAAGATCTCAACTTAAAACCTGAAACCCTGAAGGTGATAGGAGAAAAAGTTGGGAACAACCTACAAGACATAGGGGTAGGAAAAGACATTCTAAATCAGACAGCAGCTGCACAGGAAATAAGGTCAACAGTTGACAAATGGGACCTCATCAAATTCAAAAGTTTCTGTACAGCAAAAGAAACAATCAAGGTAGTGAAAAGAAACCCCATGGAGTGGGAGGAAATCTTCACCAGTGATTTATCTGACAGAGTATTAACGTCAAGAATATATAGACTACTCAAAAAACAAAGGAGTAAGAAAACAAATGACCCACTCAAAAGATGGAGCAGCCAGGCATGATGGCACACACCTTTAATCCTAGCACTCAGAAGGCAGAGGCAGGTGGATCTTTGTGAGTTCAAGGCCAGCCTGGTCTACAGAGTGAGTTTAGGACAGCTGGGGCTACAGAGAGACCCTGTCTCAAAAAGACCAAAAAAAAAAAAAAAATGGAGTAAAGAGCTGAACAGAGACATCACCAGTGAAGAAGTAAAGATGGCTGAGAAACATCTTAAAAAGTGTTCAACATCATTAATAATTAAGGAAATGCAAATTTCCTCAGATATCATCTCACTCCAATATGACTGGCTAAGATCAAGAACACAAAAGACACCAAATTCTGGAGAGGTTTTGGGGAAAGGGGAACACTCATCCACTGCTGGTGGGAATGTAAACTTGTACAACCATTATGGAAAGCAGTGTGGAGAACTAAAAGACTCGAAATGAGACTACCACCTAACCCAGCCATACCACTTCTGGGTATATACCCACAAGACTCATCCTACCACAAAGACACACACATATCCATGTTTATTGCAGCTCTCTTCACAATAGCGAAGAGCTGGAACCAACTCAAATGCCCCTCAACAGACAAGTGGATGACAAAAATGTGGTACATCTACACAATGGAGTACTATTCAGCAATAAAGAAAGATAACATCATGAACTTTGCAGGTAAATGGATGGAACTCGAAGCCATTATGCTAAGTGAAGTAACACAGTCCCAGAAAAATAAGTGGTGAATGGTTTCCCTCTTTTGTGGATGCTAACACCAAATCCCCCAGATGAAAGGCAAGCTGAACAACATTATTATTATATTTCTGTTTATCTGAAAGCAACTATGTTGTTATAATATAAATCTCTTAACGGGCTCTAGAATGGATCCACCATTTCATACTCTGTAATTACTGTATATGAGTGGAAAGTATGTATGCATATTTTAGAGTAATATAAAATTAAAGGAAGAAAATGTGAATTTCTAAACATAAAAAAAGACAGAGAAAGATGCAAGACAGTTATAGCAGAGTGCATGATCTGGGGTGGGGGGGAAGGGAAAGGGGAATATGTCTTAATTGAAATGAGAAATGATGTCTGAAATACACAAAACATCAATAAAAGCATTATAAAAAATTAAAATAATAAATAAAACATTTTAAAAATAAAAAATTCACCATCTGCTAATGCCCCAATACAAGGCCAGGGTATTTTCATATAAAGAATATATTGGGGCTGAAGTGTTGGCTCAGTGTTCAAAAGCACTGGCCGCTCTTGAAGAGGACTCGGGTACGATCCCAGGCACTCACATGGTGGCTAACACCCTTCCATAACTCCAGGTCCAGGGGATCCGATACCCTCCTCACAGGCCTCCGCAGGCAAAACACTCATAGATATAAACTTAAATAAAAATGTAAAAAGAATGTAATTGCTTTTCTCATTGCTGTGGCAGAACACTGGACAAAGGTAAGTTGGGAGGGATTTGTTTCAGCTCACAGTGTGAGGGACAGTCCGTGATGTTTAGTAGACACGGTGGCAAGAGCATGGGCAGCTGGTCACTCCGTAACTCTAGTTGGGAAGCAGAAATCTGCTTATCTCTCCTTTTCCTTTTCATTCAGCCTAGGACCTCCCCCCAAAATATGGTGCTCCCCACATTCAGAGTAGGTCCTCCCTCCTCAGTTAACCCTGTCTGGAAACACCCACATGGACATTCCCAGAGATGTGTGACCTGGGTCATTCTAAATCCAGGCAGGTGGAGGATCAAGAATAATTATCACACGGAAGCTCCATGAGCTGGGTTTCATTTGTTTCCTGTGATTGATGGACAGTTAGCAAACTTCTGGCCCATCCCACAAAATGAAGAAAACCCTGATTCCTGTATTAAGGAGAGCAGCCTGGTTGCCTCTTTGATCAACCACTATCTCCCTCCAACTCTCAAACTGAAGTCCCAATAAAACAGTGCTACGTCTCTTATTGGTCTCTACTCCTACTGTAACATGTCACAGGGTTCTGTCACCCACTTAAGCTCCCAACGCTGGAGTCTCCTCCTGAATCTCATCTCTTTGAGGGATGCTTCATTCTTCTCGGAGCAGATCTTGACCTTGACCTCAGGAAGACCTTACACAGCAGTCAGTTATATCTGAGGCTCTTGCTGGCCCACTCAGACCTCTTGCTAAGACACCACCTTAGCACAGTCACTAATGTAAAAGACAAAATTCTCTCTCCTTTCTATGACATTGATCCAAGTTGCTGTTGCTGCAGTGTCTGTCTTTCTGTTGGGGTGAAAGATCTTAGTTCCTGCGCCCCCCATTGTTGGCTTCCTTTCTGCCTTAGAAATTCTCCACCAACATCAGCTACACCTCACCTGCTTGGAGATACTGTGCAGCAGTGGCAGCCATATGTCTGTATATCCCAAATCTATTTGGCTATTAGCTCTCTCCTTAGAGGAATAACTCATGGATGTTGCCACAAGCTTATATCCTCTAGTGATTAGGACATGTTATAAGCCACAGTAAGACCTTGTCATCTTCTACAGGAAAAAAAGTAATCCATGGATTAACACACAATCCAAACATCACCTACCATAATAATTAGCAATATTTAAATACCTATATATCTAATTGCTTGTGCTTCATTAGTAGGATTGAAAGGTTATTCCTGGACAAACTGTCAGCCCATGAAAGGAAACAGCCAGAATTGATCAGAGTCCAAAACGACATCTCCAGACAAAGTAGACTGTTCTGCTTCTTGTCCACCTGTGCCCCTTTTCAATGCCTAAGGAACAATCTGCGGAAGAGGGAGAGTGGTAGAATGTAAGGGCTGCGATTGGGGTGAATGGTAAAACTACAGCAATATAGTCTGGACACTCATTTGATCAACTTGATTGTACATTCAAGCACCTCCAGCTGGATGGTGGGAGCCTTGGGCTATGTGGGTTTGGGCACAACTACTTGCAAATTGGTTTTATATGAAGGATGCTTGTACTCAAAAAAAAAGGAGCTATATACTGAAAAGTCTTTAAAGCAGGTTTTCATGCCAGGCCTGAAGAAGGCCAAGAGTTTGGAGGAAGATAGTCATTAAAATCCACTCTATAAGATTTGCAGTTTAAAAGGGTATACTTAATAATAACATATATTTATATAGAGAGGTATTTCAGTAGAGATTTATACAGAAATACAAAATAAACCATATAAGTTAATGGACTTGAATTCTCTGAAGTCGTAGTCCAGACATATAGCTTTAAAGAGCAAAGTGTATATTGGGTAAAATTTATTTGGCAGGTGCTCAACTCTGCCCAAACTTTATCCACATATTATAGGATATTTTAAGGCTTAGTGAAATGTTTAGATTAGTTAAATTTGATTGTAGGTTTCTGTGAAAATGGTAATACATTTGAACTAATTGGGAATATAAAATGTTAATTGTTTTATTGATAATTTGTATTGAACTTCCAACAGTAACTTTGGGGTTAAGGTACACAAATGGTCTCTATATTTTTCTGAATTATACAACATCATATTGTAACACTTTCTTTTACTTGTAGGACAATTTAAAGGAATTAAGTTTAAACTTACTTCCCAAATAAGCAGCATACAGTCAATGAGAAACAGTTTGGGTAAATTTAATGAAAACTTATGCCTTGGCTCCTGTTTATGGGTATGTGTACTACAACTTAGGCATCTATAGGTCAAAACATAAAAATTTAAAAAACAAAAAGAGGGAGGTGGGAAGTGGGGTAGTATCCCTTCTGGGATACAAATGGAAAATTCTGTGTTCCAATCCTATTGATAAATTTTCAATTTTGAGATCTTGAAACTAACAATGGGAGGAGATTTGTATGTTCCCACAGGTAAAAACACCAATCTAAATGCCTGAAAATGTACAACTTTTGGCTGTTCAGGATGGACTGGGAAATGCCAGCAGAGAGGTTGACCCATCTGAACATTAAAGAAACTGGAACCTCAGACTGCCTGAGTCACAGACACTGAGCATCTTTCTGAATTCTATTGGGGTTAACTGTTTATAATGGGCCATAACAAAGTTTACCTTCCAGATGCTGAGAAACCTTCCTACCTCTCCCCTTTATAGGAAAAAGAAAAACATGATGGTACTGAAGTCATTCCCTAACTATAAATTAGAGCCAACTATTATAGTGGTAATTTCTTATAAAACAGGTATAACTACCCTTTTTTAATTGACTGATAGGCATAGGAACTGTGAAAGGATAATTCTCTATCTAGAGCCAAATTCAATAGTAAAGTCTTTATAAGCTGTGTAATTAAGCAAAATATATTACTACAGGAAAGCTCTGACATCAGCAATGAATTATTCTTCCCAGGAGATGTTGGCTAGGAGATTCAAATCCCCCAAAATTATAAAGGCCTTTTGCCTATAAGTGGGATATATGCAAGGAAAAAGGCAGTAAGTCCCTGTTATCAAAGACCTGGTGTGAGCATGAAAAAAATGTTATGAGACATCCCTTGCTAATGTACAGCTGGCCTCTGAAATGCCAGAGAACGTTACCAAAGGCCACTAAAGCAATACAGACAAAATATTGGTCTCCTTGAGACAAGCAAGTCTCCTTCATCGGTATCAGCTACACCTCAACTGCCTGGAGATACTGTGCAACAGTGGCAGCCATGTGTCTACATATATCCCAAATCTATTTAGCTATTAGTTCTCTCCTTGGAGGAATAACTCAGAGAGGATGCCACAAGCTTATGTCCTCTAGTGGTTAGGAGATGTTATAAGCCACAATAAGAACTTGTCACCCTTTATAGAGAAACCACAGTTTGTGGATTAGCATACCATCCAAGCATCTGTGTCTATGCTCACAGCTTAGCTTGACATAATAATTAGTACTGCTTAAATGCCTATACATCCAATTGCTTGTGCTTTGTTAGTATGACTAAAAAGGTATCACTGGATAAGCTGTCAACCCATGAAGGGAAACAACCTGAACAGACTAGAGTCCAAAATGACAACTCCAAAGAAAATAGACTGTTTTGCTTCTCACCCACTTGTGCCCCTTTCCCAAAGCCTAGGGAACAAATTGCGGAAGAGGAGGTGTGGTAGAATATAAGGGCTGTGGAGAGATTGGGGTGAATCGTGAGACTACAGCAATATAGACTGGAATCCTAACTGATCAACATGCCTGTGCATACAAGCATCTCCAACTGGACTATGGGAACCTTGGGTTGTTCAAAATTTGGACATAGATACTTGCAAATTGGTTTTACATGAATGTTACTTGCATCCATTGCTTATGCTTAATAATTTGGCTCACTTCAAAAAAACAATGCACCAATTACCTAATTGTATGGCAAACTGAGTAACATCAATGTTATCTGAAAACAACTGTGTTATTATATGGTAGAATCCCTTAAAAACTAAACAAATAAAAGAGGGAAAAAAAAGAAATTCAGGGCTTAGGTTCCAGGCTTGCATAACCAAACTGAAAGGCAGGCTGTGTTCTCGTTATCTCCAGTCCTAGAAACCTAGTCTCGGGCTGCTGACCTGGCTCTGGTGCCTGAGATGGTGACTCATCTTGGGCTCATTATTGGTATTCTCCTGTGAGGATGGACATGGCCTCCTCGTGTGTGTGTGTGTGTGTGTGTGTGTGTGTGTGTGTGTGTGAGAGAGAGAGAGAGAGAGAGAGAGAGAGAGAGAGAGAGAAGACTCTCTGGGAGTCAGTCAAATGCCTACTCTTCAGCAGATGTCCAAGCTCTACCTGCAAGTATCCTGACTCTATGGGGTTGAGAGTGGACCCGTGCTTTGTCATTTTCTCCGTTTTCTTAGTGATGACACTGCATCAAGGCCTGAAAGCCACTAGTCTAGCCCTCATTTCACAAATAAAGAGAGCTAGATTCAGACTCAATGGCATCCCAGTGTTTTCCACAGCAGCGGCAGGACTGGTTCAGAGAGGCTGTGGAGAGGACACACAAAGAGTCGCTCACTAAAGTGGAGATGAAGAGGTCTCGCTCACCCTCTAGGCCTGCTGAGGTCCTGACATCTCCAAGCTCTGAGGAAGAGAGGGTGACTGAAGCTCCCTCTGCAGGGGAGATGGTGGTGCCATAGGCAGCCCTTTAAGCAGGATACAGCCACTATGGGACCTGAGTTAGTACCTCAGCTCTGGGTTTGCCTATTCTTTCTCTGTCTATGAGGCTCTGATGTAAACTCACTCCTGAGTCTGACTTGGGATGTAGTTGTTAGATCGCTTTAGCTCAGCATCTTACCTTTGTCTCCGTCTACCCTGACCGTGGGAGCTGGTGCCTGTCCTACGTCTTGCCTTCGTCCCCATCTACCCTGACGGTGGGAGCTGGTGCCTGTCCTACGTCTTGCCTTCGTCCCCATCTACCCTGACTGTGGGAGCTGGTGCCTGTCCTACGTCTTGCCTTCGTCCCCATCTACCCTGACCGTGGGAGCTGGTGCCTGTCCTACGTCTTGCCTTTGTCCCCATCTACCCTGACCGTGGGAGCTGGTGCCTGTCTTACGTCTTGCCTTCGTCCCCATCTACACTGACCGTGGGAGCTGGTGCCTGTCTTACAATGAACCTGACTTCATTACTGCTGGGCTAACCTCAGAGCCTTTCCCTCCCTGCACAAAAATCCAATTGCTCCTCTCAGGGTTAGGAAACTGGACTCATTATACACACTATTAGCTATAAAGGCTTCAGGGGCTATTAGAGAGAAACAAAAGTTCCCCCAGTGGCTTCCACGGATGGTCTGAGTGTTTGTCACTGCCCTCAAGCAACAATATGTCACAGGGACATACAATTCAGGCCAGTCTGAGCAGGCCCCTGGCTCCTCACTGGATTATTTATGCCATTTATAGGGGGCTTTTAAAGAATTGGGTTTTTTTGTTTGTTTGTTTTTCTCAGTCAGCCTAATGCTCTGATGGAAGCACACTGTCAGCCTTCAGAAGCCAGAATGACATCAGTGTTCAGTAAATATGTCCCTCTTCTTTTACAGAGGTTGAAGATTGGGCTTCACCGAGAGGAGAAAACAGTGTGTTTGTGAGTTCAAGATCCTCGAGGCTTGGAGAAGGCAGGGGGGGTTTCAGCTGGGGCTCTGATATCTTTCAACAAAATGTAATAACTTATTTGTGGAAATCCCATTATAGCTCACAGGAGTTCACAACTATTAAAAAAGATAAAGCTGTCAAGTCATTTCAAGATTGTTTTATGAACTACATTGTTTTTTTTAAAGGATGGATTTTGCCAAAAAAACAGATTTACACATACCAATGCAACTTATATACAACAATTAAAGTTAAATAAATCTAATACCAGTGCTAAATGTTTTTTAAATCTCTCCTTAACTATATCAGGCTTGTAAACTCTCACTATGGGAAAACATATGATGCACACTTAGACATCAGTGGATATGCATGAGCACCCCTTTTTAAGAAAAAAATTATTGCACAAAATTTTAAATCTACATGGAATAAGAGGGGACCATAATTTATGAAATTGGGAATTTTGAACTTAACCCTCAGACAGAAGTAGATCTTGAACCTGTCCTGCTCAACATGTATGACAACATCCTGGGTAGAGACACAGAGGAAAGGTTTTCCAATTTATAGAGGAAACAAAGCTGAGTGGAATAAGATATCCAATAGAGAATAAAATAAAGATGATTCACATTGATTTTGACAGCCTTGAAGAAATTGTACCCTTTACTAAAGTAATTCTATTCTACGTCTGGAAATTGATTCTAGAGGAAAAGGCCTATGAATGTTGGAAGAGAAAAGAAAAAAAGAAAAAAAATCACACAGGAAAGGATGTTCAGTACAGTTGTATTTACAATAGGAGGAACGATTGTCCCAGAGTAATAATGAAAGAATGCCATAACAAATAAAGATACTCCCACGGGGAAATATAATGCTTTGATGTTTACAGAAAGTTAGATAAGGGGCTGGAGAGACAGGTCAGCAGTTAAGAACCCTAGTTCCTCTTGCAGAAGACCTGAGTTCAATTCTCAGCATCCACATTGGGGCTAATGACTATCTGGAAGTCCATTTTCAGGGTACCTTAGCCCCCCTTCTGACCTCCCCAAATATGTCATCATGGATGCACTTATACACTTGCAGGCAATACACTCATACACACAAGTTAAAAATAATAAATTAAATATTTTTTAAAGAAAGTTAGGGGGCTGGAGAGATAGCTCAGCAGTTATGAGCACTAGCTGTTCTTCCAGAGGACCCGGGTTAATCCTAGCACCCATATGGTGGCTAACGACCATCTGTAACTTCAGTTCTAGGATTCAATGCCCTCTTCTGTCCTCCACAAGCACTGTATGACACTTACACACAGGCAGGCATAAAACTCAAACACATAAAATAAAATTTATAAAAGAAAGTTAGCTAATAACAAAATACGCTTATTAGTTAAAAATTTTAAAGATCAACAGGCTAAGGATATAGCTTAGTTGGTAGAGTGACAGCATACTTGATGTTCATGGCTCAGTCCCAGCACTACATAAAATCAGGCATGGGAATGCATATCTGTAAGCTCAGTACTCAAGAGGTAGAGGCAGGAGGATCAGAAGCTCAAGGCCATCCTTGGATACAGAGTAAGTTTGAGACTGGACTACCTAAGACTCTGTCTTGAAAACTAACTAAATAAATAAGTAAGTAAATAAATAAATAGATCAGAATAGAAAACTTAGGATTTCTTTCAAGATGGGGCTGATATATACCATCTACCCTGACGTGCAACCTAGGCTAGCCTCAGACTTGCAATCCTCATTCTCATAAGTGCTAGAATTACAGGCATGTGTTACCATTTTTTTTAAATCTAAGATGCATAAGGAAAATATAGCTAGGAAAGAGGGACCAACTTGACAGCTGTTAGGTCAGGTTGTTATGCTCAAATTCTGTCTCAACACAATTGTGTACTATTATCTATGTGGGCCAATGCCTAAGTAAGAGGTGGCTTGACTTTCTTCCTATCCATGATTGATAAGTTCTTTGAATACATGTGTAAGAGATTGCAATTTCCTCTCAAGGACCCACTTATAACAGGATCCTCTTCCTGAGCCCACGAGCTTAAACAGATCCTTGCCTTTCTTCTGTAACTCGACCTGGCAGCTGCCCTGTTCATTTGGCTTGATCCTTCTGTTTCTCTGTTCCTAGAGTTGTTCATTGCAGTAGTCATGGGCCTAGCAAGGAGGCCTGAGCCTCTGCAGACCTTCTGAGCTTGCTCTACCCAGACTCGGTCCCTAACAAGAAAATTCTCTCTAGACTAACCTTCCAACAGGCACAGGGTCTGTCCTATCCTTCCTGTAAGAATGAAGAAGGGGTGTTTCCCACCTCTCTCACCCCACCATGGCTCCAAACATGGCCAGGACCCTCTAGATTCAGAAGTCAGGACTCCATAGGTTTCAAGTAAATAAATGCTTTCTTGACCAGCCTGGGAGCATTGGCGCATGCTGTTCCTTCTCTGCAACACAGTCTTCTCCCTGGCCTCCATCACAATCTACTCCCTATTTCTGTTCACTATTTCCTTTATGAGAGACCTTTCTACCAATGCTACTGAAAACCCTTTAATATCCTTCCCTCATATCCCAGCATGCCCTGTCCCCTCCTCATGTTTATTTTTTCCATTGCACTTACAATATTCTGGCATTCTCTATATTTTACCAACCTGTTTATGGTTTTCAACTACATAATCCAAGCAGGATAGAACCATCATCATTTGTACTTTCTGAAGCTGTAAACCCTATCCCACATAGTCTGGCACAGTGTAGGCATTCAATAATATCTGCAGAGAAAATGATAAATGAATGATAGCATCCCAGGAGAAAGAGTGAATCCAACAATCTTTGGTTCAGCACTTGCTGTTTACAGGGAACATCTCCATGAGCTGCCTCTTTCAGTTCTCTCCTGAACCCTGCAGGATGAGCATTACTGTATTCATTTTACAGACAGAGAGATCGAGATCAGGGTCCACAGAGGTGAGTTGGTTTGCCAAGGTCACTCATGTCATAAATTGGTTTGCTAGAACTGCCATAACAAAGGACCAGGCTGACTGGCTTTCTGACACACATATTTTCTCACTATTATGGAGGCTAGAGGTATAAGATCCAGGCATGGCATGCCTGGTTTCTCCTGCAGCCTCCCTCCTTGGCTTCCAGATGGCTGTGCAGTCACACTGCTGTCCCTCCATGCCTGGCGCTCACCTCTCCTTACCAGGCCGGGGTTAGGGGTCACCTATTTCACTTTAACTACTTCTTTAAGGGACCTAACTTCAAGTACAGCTATATGCTCTGGTTCCATGGATAAGAACTTTAACACAGAACTTGGGGGACACCATTGAGAAGGAGGGGAGCCACAGCCTGAGTGAGTCTCTGAACACAGTGCACACCCTTTCCACTCCACAGTGCTTCTCCTGCTGTGGGATAGCCCTGACCTTCAGACATGATCACTACCTCCATCCACGGACAGTCCACACTGCCCCATGTCCTTCTACAGCAGGGCTTCCCCTCTCCTCCTCCACGCATGCACCATTTCCCACTTCCTAAGATGGCATGTGACCTACTTTCTCTTCCATCCCTGAATCTTATTAATCCAATTCCTTCAGTGCTTCAGATTCCATTGAGAGTCACACAGGGACCATCTTCTGTGCTGTGTCATCTACGCCAAACATCCCTCTTCCCAAGAGCTCCCCAGACAGCAACCCAGCGCTGTGGAAACCAACACTGTAAATGACACCCTGAGGAGCCCAAGATGCCACTCTGGAAGAGGGTGAGAACTGACCCCAGGAGTGCCTGGGGGACCAGGATGCTATCAGCTGCCAGGTGGCCCTGTCACCCCATGGTTATTATTAGTTCCTTCTAAGCCTGTGATAAGCAAATGCACTTTTGCACTTATGTTTGCAGCCTGCAATCAGCTCCCTTGTAGCCCTGAATATTCCCCACAGATGAACACTATCATCCAAGGCCCACCCAAGCCTCAGCTATGTCCTTTGCTGCTTCTTTCCTGCTCAGATCAGATCCCACGATGCTGTTATTGTTATTTTATTTATTACTTTTATTTTATATGTATGAATGTATTGCCTGCAATGCATATAAGTGCACCCATGTCGTGCAATGCCCATAGAAGTAATAAGGGTGTCAGATCCTCTGGAACTGGAGTTATAGACAGTTGTCAGCCACCACATGGTTGCTAGAAACCAAACCTGGGTCTTCTTCAAAATCAGCCAGTGCTCTTAACCACCGAGCCATCTCTTCAGATTAAAAGGTCACAATTACTGGCATGCAAAGCAGTCTCTTACCAACATCTATAATTACAATCAAGTCCAACTGGCCAGGCTAATGGAGCTGATCAACTACTCTGTGACTGATTATTCAGAAAGCTTTAACCAATTCTGGGGAGATGGCAAAGTGCTGATCACAGGAACATGAAGCCCTGAGCTCAAATCTCCAGCAGCCACATACAAAGCTGGGCACAGTGTGGCACACATCTATAATCACAGTGCTGGGGGTGTGAACACAGGCAGATCCTTCTTCACTGGCTAGCCATCCTGGTTCAATCAGTGAAGAACTGTGGTGTGCGTGTTCATGCACCATATATATGTATGCATACACATGTGCACACACATGAACACACATGTGCACAGATACACCAACACACATACAATGCATGAAACAAGATGATAAAGCTTTAAAGAAAAACCTATGTGACAGGCACAGTGAGACTCTGGACCCTGGTTTCCAGGTAGACAGGCTTTTTTTAGGAACAGAACTAAAGAGAAAAAGATCCCCATTCATTCTGTAAACATTAAACTCCTCCCAGGTCTCAGGCACTGGATGGGCTCTTGAATAACTGCAATAAACCAGTCACAGTGAAAGTCCTCAAGAAGGCCTCTGTGCTATAGAAGCAATCCAAACACTCCAATACTTCAAAAGTATGAGACACAGGAAGTGTATGCTCAGGGAGACATGGAGAGGTGGGCCCTGGGTGGAGGCTCAGATCATTGACGTAGAAGGTGCTGACAGGTGGAGGAGGCCTGGGAGCAGGATCAGCAGCCAGAGCGGACTGGCTCCAAGCCACTCCTGAGCTGTCTTGGGACTGTTGAGCTCCTTCTCACAGTCTCTCCACTTCCTAAAACTGACTTCCTCAGTCAAAAATCCCACCTTGGGATCTGTCCAGATCATTCTCCATCAAGGATTTCATTCTCCATCAAGGATCCCACCTTGTGATCTGTCCAGATCATTCTCCATCAAGGATTCCCACCTTGGGATCTGTCCAGATCATTCTTCATCAGGGATCCTACCTTGGGATCTGTCCAGATCATTCTCCAAGGATCCCACCTTGGGATCTGTCCAGATCATTCTCCATCAAGGATTCCCACCTTGGGATCTGTCCAGATCATTCTCCATCAAGGATCCCACCTTGGGATCTGTCCAGATCATTCTCCATCAAGGATTCCCACCTTGGGATCTGTCCAGATCATTCTCCATCAAGGATCCCACCTTGGGATCTGTCCAGATCATTCTCCATCAAGGATTCCCACCTTGGGATCTGTCCAGATCATTCTCCATCAAGGATCCCACCTTGGGATCTGTCCAGATCATTCTCCATCAAGGATTCCCACCTTGGGATCTGTCCAGATCATTCTCCATCAAGGATCCCACCTTGGGATCTGTCCAGATCATTCTCCATCAAGGATTCCCACCTTGGGATCTGTCCAGATCATTCTCCATCAAGGATTCCCACCTTGGGATCTGTCCAGATCATTCTCCATCAAGGATTCCCACCTTGGGATCTGTCCAGATCATTCTCCATCAAGGATTCCCACCTTGGGATCTGTCCAGATCATTCTCCATCAAGGATTCCCACCTTGGGATCTGTCCAGATCATTCTCCATCAAGGATCCCACCTTGGGATCTGTCCAGATCATTCTCCATCAAGGATTCCCACCTTGGGATCTGTCCAGATCATTCTCCATCAAGGATTCCCACCTAGGGATCTGTCCAGATCATTCTCCATCAAGGATTCCCACCTTGGGATCTATCCAGATCATTCTCCATCAAGGATCCCACCTTGGGATCTGTCCAGATCATTCTCCATCAAGGATTCCCACCTAGGGATCTGTACAGATCATTCTCCATCAAGGATCCCACCTTGGGATCTGTCCAGATCATTCTCCCTCAAGGATTCCCACCTTGGGATCTGTCCAGATCATTCTCCATAAAAGATCCCACCTTGGGATCTGTCCAGATCATTCTCCATCAAGGATTCCCACCTTGGGATCTGTCCAGATCATTCTCCATCAAGGATCCCACCTTGGGATCTGTCCAGATCATTCTCCATCAAAGATTCCCACCTAGGGATCTGTACAGATCATTCTCCATCAAGGATCCCACCTTGGGATCTGTCCAGATCATTCTCCCTCAAGGATTCCCACCTTGGGATCTGTCCAGATCATTCTCCATCAAGGATCCCACCTTGGGATCTGTCCAGATCATTCTCCATAAAAGATCCCACTTTGGGATCTGTCCAGATCATTCTCCATCAAAGATCCCACCTTGGGATCTGATGGGGCCGGCAAGGTCAAAATGGTGCTGAGGGGAGGTAGAGGAGGAGGGACCCGGGTTGTTTGCCAAAACCTCTGGTTGGGGAAAGATAAGGACAAGCGGCATAAGTTACAATTGTCAGCCATGTACACCAATCTGCCTGAGAGGGTCAGAGGGGCTGCAGGAACATTGGTCATTTGCTTTTATGCCTAAATGCCTTTTGTGGATGGTTTGTATATAAGTCACTGCCCTGCTTGCAATAAAGTGAGATCCTGCTTGGCTAGACTCCCTGCTGTGTCTGAGTGTCTCTGGGAACTGAGGAGGCTGGGGAATGGGCGAGTGGCGCACTTACCTTCCCTCAGCCCAGTCGGTTCCAGGACAGGACCTGACTAAGACCCGACACCTGGCGCCCAATGTGGGGCTCGAAGAGGGGGACCCTGAGGTACCCCATGCCTGCTGGCTGAGGCCAAGCGGTCTTCCAGGGTAAGTGGGACCCTAAGTATGGGTGATGCAACTTCAACTAAGAAGGATCCTGCCTTGAGAGCTTTACACCTCATGTTACAATCTAGGGGACTTGAGTTAACTGAGACCAATGCCCTGAACATTTGGGAGACTATCGTCTCCCTCGCCCCTTGGATTATGGGAGCCAACCTCTTCTGGAAAACCTGGGCTAGAGTGGAGAAACTGGCAAGGGAAAGGCAGAGGCATTTTGGCATTGATCCACCCCTGGGCTTTTACCCTACCATTATGGTCCTAAAGACCTCTTTCCAACTGAATTCACTCCCTCCCCAAGAGGAGGGAGCCTCAGGGAGAGCTTTGGGAGGGATACAGAAGGACACCGAAGAGAAATGGGTGCAGGTGCCCCCCCCAGAGGCACAGGGGGAGGCGGTTTCATGTAGCCGCGGCCACCAGGGGCATTGGCACCCCCTGGTCGGTGCACACCGTGTCTCCACCGCCACCGCTGCTGCCGCCGCAGCCGCAGCAGCAGCAGCAGCTGCAATTGGCAGAAGCTCTGTTTACTATAAATATTTAAAATTTTTCTAAATATATGACGGAATGCAGGTTCCAAAAACACTGGGGACACACAAGCCTCAACCCCCAGGTGAAGGTTAAATGGAAAGATCCTTTAACACACCAATGGGAAGGCCCAGATCCACTAATTATGATGGAAAGGGGCTTTGGGTGTGTGTATCCTATAGGGGACGAGGCACCTATCTAGGTGCCAGCTAGGAACCTAAAGTTTTTGCCCATTCCCTCAGAACAGGAGGATGACTAAAAACAAACTAACCAACAAAGAAAGAAAGAGGATATGGTGGTCTCAACTCACCTTCAGAAACAAGAGAAAACACAAAGTGATAAAAAGGACTAACCAGGTCCAAGGACAACAGACCCTTGAGAAGCTCTTATGTGCTTTAACACTTATAGATGGCGCAGTTCCTGAGTCTGCTGGTGGCTGCATGGGTGACGGCAGAAGTGACAGGAGTGCTGCACCAAAACCCCTATCAACCGCAGAGAGTGACATGGTTGGTGACCAATCCTGTCAATGGAGGGATCCTCAACAGCACCACGAATGATACCCTTCCCCTCGCATGGTGGCCACCGCTCTTCTTCGATCTCTGCGATCTGGCCTGAGGAAGCCGAGACGTGGCTGATTGGACCCCAGCTCACCTGAGGAGGTCAGAATGTAATGGACAAAAGGGATGCACCCTGCCAATGGTGGGGGACCTTAGATCCCCGGGATGTTCTCGCGTCCTCAAATGAGCCGCACTTAGGAACACTGACATTTACATATGCCCCAGGAGTAACCAGACTGCAAAAAAGATATCTGACTGTGGTGGGCCGGGAGACTTCTACTGTAAGACATGGGGGTGTGAGACTACAGGATCAGGCTATTGGGTGGGGCACAAGGGAGCTATTCGGGTCACTAGGGTAAAGACACAAAGAAAGGCCAACAACCCCCTCTATGGGGCATGCACCAATTACCACTACAACCCCATTCAGGTAACATTCACTGAAGAGGGCAAGAAGGGGACTGGACTTAGTGTTCCTGGAACAAGGGGTGGTCTGTCAAGTCTTGGGGGAGGAGTGCTGCTTCTACGCTGATCACTCGGGAATTATTACAAAAAATCTTGATGAGATAAGACAGGCAAAGAGAGTATGGATCCACCTGGTACCAACAATGGTTTGATTGGTCCCCCTGGCTCTTATTTCCACACTGATGGGTCCCCTTCTTATAAATTCATTCCTGTGCATATTTCAGCCCTGCCTCTTTAACAGGCTAACCAGGCTGATCAGAGAAAAGGCTCAGGAGGTACAACTCATGGCCCTTAGGTTGCGCTATGACCAGCTGGAACCCAAAGACATCCACATACTATAAGGTGAACCTTACATAAGGTGCCTCAATGGTGAACCTCTGAGGAGGTGCCACACCCGTACCTCAGAAAGAGGTGGGTTATAAAAGAAAAAAGAGGGAGTCTGATGGGGCCCACCCAGCTGGCCAGGTCAAGATGGCACTGAGGGGAGGTAGAGGAAGAAGGACCCGGGTTGTTTGCCAAAACCTCTGGTTGGGGAAAGATAAGGACAAGCAGCATGAGTTACAATTGTCAGCCGTGTACTCCAATCTGCCTGAGAGGGTCAGAGGGGCTGCAGGAACATTGGTCATTTGCTTTCCCACCTAAATGCCTTTTGTGGCTGTTTTGAATATAAGTCACTGCACTGCTTGCAATTAGGTGAGATCCTGTTTGACTGGACTCCCCGCTGCATCTGAGTGTCTCCAGGAACTGAGGAGGCTGGGGAACGGGCAAGCGGCACACTTACCCTTCCCTCAGCTCAGTCGGCTCTGGAACCAGACCCGACTAAAACCCAACAGGGATCTGCCCAGATCATTCTCCATCAAGGATTCCCACCTTGGGATCTGTCCAGATCATTCTCCATAAAGGATTCCCACCTTGGGATCTGTCCAGATCATTCTAGAAACAAGTGTGCATTCTCATCCTCCCCACCCCACAGTCAGATGAATACACTCACACACTCACACACACACACACACACACACACATTCACACACACACACACATGCATGCATGCGCGTGCATGTCTTCATCTTTTCACAAGCCCTCACACCCTCACATAACCTCCTACTCACATTCTCTCACAGTTCTCCCTCTGACATTGCTGCACATCCCCGTGGATGCACTCACATACTGTGTACTTCTCTGTATTCTCAGACACGTTCATGAGTTGAGAGCATACACATGCTTTAATTTTCTCTCACAGATTCTCCCTCTAACATTGCTGCACATCCCCATGGGATGCACTCACATACTGCACACTTGCGTGTATTCTCAGACACGTTCATGAGTTGAGTGCATACACGTGCTTTAATTTTCTCTCACAGTTCTCCCTCTAACATTGCTGCACATCCCCGTGGGATGCACTCACATACTGCACACTTGCGTGTATTCTCAGACACATTCATGAGTTGAGTGCATACACGTGCTTTAATTTTCTCTCACAGTTCTCCCTCTGACATTGCTGCACATCCCCGTGGATGCACTCACATACTGCGTACTTGTCTGTATTCTCAGACATGTTCATGAGTTGAGTGCATACATGTGCTTTAATTTTCTCTCACAGTTCTCCCTCTGACATTGCTGCACATCCCCGTGGATGCACTCACATACTGTGTACTTTTCTGTATTCTCAGACATGTTCATGAGTTGAGTGCATACACATGCTTTAATTTTTCTTCTCAACTTCATGCTGTTTCAAATGACAGTGATCCAAAAGACAGATTAAGACAGTGGAACAAAGACTAGCACATACAAAGCCCTTTCCCTCAATGTCTTCCTCAAGGCAAATCTGGTTTGGGCCAGATCTCTTTCTATGCCACCATGAGCCTATCATCAACACAGAGATCAGAGAGATCCCGTGAAGATGTAAGTCATATCTTGTCCTTTTCTGGTCCAGCCCTTTGTGGTTCCCCATCTTGCTCAGCACAAAGTGGACCACGGATCCATCAGACCTGCCTGGTACCCCCCCCCCCGTACTCAGCCTCCCTGGGCTTCTGCGCTCTGCCTGCACACTGCTCTCAGTTACTCGTTACTCTGCTCTCCTGTCCCAGTTACATGTCAGCTGAATCCTTTCACCTAATTGTCATCTTCCCAGCAAGGCGGCTCTGGTCACTCTACCAAGTGTTTTTGTCACTGCCTCTCCCCCAGCTCACCTCTCCCAGTCCTGTTTGCCCACAGCACCCACAGCACCTAACCCAGAGTATATTTTCCATGTGTGTCTTATCTCATTTACCTAGGGAGAAGTGGGTTCCTAGGAGACAGGACAGCTAACAGCTTGGGCCACAGGCCTTTCCAGAGCACTTGACAGCATAACAAACATACAAGCAAGTGTCCAGCTTGAACCTTTAGAATGAGGTACAGTGTGGGGCAGTGGTCTGAACCCTGGGCCTTTGGGACTAGCATGGTAGGGAGGGAGTAGGGTACTCGGATCCAGCCCTCCTTCACTCAGGACAGCTCCTTTTCATCCCTTTAAGCATTCATATAAGATTCTACCTAACAAAAGATATCCACTGCTTTAGCTAAGTTTAAAAAACACCATGGAAAGATCACAGAAACAAAACAAAATGGAGTGAAACACAGCTTTCTCATGTATAATGGTGAGACATGAGTCAAGCCACATCTGTTCTCTGCCCTTCAGGCTCTGTATTTGAAGATGAAGACACTGATATTCTTCAAGGGTGTTATTAGCAGCAGTTAACCATCAGCAAGTGCTGCACACCAGTCACACCAGGACACAGGATGTCTACACCTATAGAGATGACTATGGTGGGCCAAACACTGGGTCCTTAAAAAACATGTCCCCACGTCAATCTCAGAGTCTTCATAGGTATCTAAGTAAATTTAGGGTTCTGCTGGGAAGCTTAAAGTATGTGGGGAGGACAAGACTAGCTGGGGTGAGCATTTAGAAGCCAAGTGTGTGTGTGTGTGTGTGTGTGTGTGTGTGTGTGCAACACAAGTTGATAATGGTATCTTTATTGCTTTCCATCTTGCTTTTTGTGGTTTAGTTATATTTTATATGTATGAGCCATATTTCTTGCATGTGCATCCCATTGGACAATGCTGGCAGGGGTCAGAAGAGGCTGGCCAATCCCCGGAAATGGAGTTACAGATGGTTGTTAGGCATCATGTGGTGCTGGGAATTGAACCTGGGTCCTCTGCAAGAGCAGCCAGCACTCTTCACTGTCTCCAGCCCTCCATCTTGCTTCTTAGTCAAAGTCTCTCATTGGACAAAGAGTTCACTGATTCAGCTGGCCTGGCTGGCCAGGAAGCTTTAGGGATCCTTCTGTCTCTACCCCCCAGGGCTGGTATTATAGATGTCTGCCACTGCACCCAGCTTTCTCATGCTTTCAGGCATCTGAATCCAAACCCTCAAGCCTGCACAGCAATCACTTTACACCTTGAATCATCTCCTCAGTCCATGAACCTAAACCTTTTTTTTTTTCTCATCTTTTTGAGACAGGGTCTCCCTGTAGTCCCAGCTACATAGTGGCCTGGAGCTCACTATGTAGACCAGACTGGCCTTGAACTCACAGAGATCCACCTGCCTCTGCCTCCTTAGTGCTGGGATTAAAGGCGTGCACCACCACGCCCGGGCTAAGACAGTTCTTAGCCACCATGTGGGTGCTGGGAATCGAACCCGGGGCCTCTGCAAGAGTAGTCAGTGCTCTTAACTGCTGAGCCTCTCTCCAGCCCTGAACCTTGAACCTTTTTGCAGCCACTTTTAGAGTGTAGACACACACTGCCCCATGAATAAACATTCAAACCAAAATGCCCAGCCCACCTCCTCCTTTAATCCCTTGCCAAGGATTAAACAGCACATTCCAAAGCCACAGACAAGTCATAATATGCCCATATTTTATCTGGGTCCTATCATACACAGCATAATTAATGTTTAAAAAACATTTCTGCAATAAAATGCCTGTGGAACCGGCGTGCATCACAAAGATGCTGTGGCTGGGCTTAATTTGATTGCAGAAGAGATTTCTAGTTAGTGGAGCATCGCTGCCAATGGCCCCTTACTGGACAGCACTAAACACAGCCAAGTGATTGCATTTCCAATCAGAGGCAGAGCCCAGGATGACAAGTCCCCTGTGAGTGTGTTTCCTGGCCGCAAAAGCCCTTTGTTCAGTGTCTGGTTCTGCAAGTGTGCTTTCTCAGACATCTCAGGATTGCCGGGCTGTTTACCAGCATCTCCAAGGAGCTCCTTGTGTGAACGTTATAAAAGAATTCTCCTTGGCTGAGATAGCCTGATGGCAGACCTCTGTTGAGTCAGTCTTTCAATTTGGTGAGCTGATGAAAAACATAAATTATCTCAAAGCACTAAAGTTTGATGATTTCTTCACAAAATGAATATTTTAGTCCTCACATAACAATAGAGACGATAAGAGAGATGAATGGATAGCCCCAATTTCTGACTGGCCCAGCGCATCTCTGTCCCCTATCCTTGCTTCCTGCCTCCCTCACTGCTTCCCTGGGACCTCCCTGGGAATCTTCAATGGGTGTAGAGAGGGCATGCTTGTCTGGCCCGTGAGTGGCCAGGAACATGGCAGGGTCTGGTAGAAATAAAGTTGATTTCTGAGCCTTGGAGACACTATCCACTAGACCTGAAAGAAATATTTCCCTGACCCTAGTTTGGCTATGGACAAACAGATCAGTTTTCACAGCTGATCTGTCTGGTAGATTTAACTGCAGTGTGTTGCTTTCAAGGTAATTCACAGCCAATCAGAATATAACAATATGCTACTAGAAATGAAATATGGAATTTTCATATGGTGTATATTACTTTCTACTCTACAAACACATAAGTTGGATAAAGTTAATGGTTAGTCCATTAAAATGCCATTTACACTTAGATTGAAACTTACTAAACAGTGTTCTTTGTGGCTAACAATTGGGGCCTCTGGGGCTGGAGAGATGACTCAGCCATTAAGAGCACTGCTTGCTCTTGCAGAGGACCTGGGTTCGGTTCCCAACACACATATGGTGACTAACAAGCATCCCTAACTCCACTTTCAGAGTCTCTGACATTATCCTCTGGCCTCTGTGGGCATCGTGAGACAGGGGTGCACTTATTTACATGCAGGGAAAACATTGCAAAAATTTTTTTAATTTTTAATTTTTTCAAAAAATGTGTGCCTGTGACTCAGCATGCCTCCTGCCCTTGTCTACACACAGACGCTGATTCTTTCTAGTAATAGGACCTACATTTCTGCTCCATTAAGTTCTTTAAGCTTATATGCTTCATCTCAAGGACAAGTCTCCATCCCCTTGTCCCCACCTCTGCAACCTTCGGAATGGCGGTCCCTCCACTCTGACTGTCCCCCCTCCAGGTTAGTGTATCTGTCATTCAGTTCAGCCAAGATACACTGCCTCCCCAAGAAATATCCATAACCCAAATCCAGCACTTGGGACCATGAGCCGCCACTGAAGCCTTGATCTTCTCTGCTGCAGCCAGCATGCGTGGTTACTGTCATTGCACATCTGACTTCCTGGCAAACAGATGTGGAGTGAAACAGAGAATGTAGAGATCTCACTCACCTCACTCTGTATTCAAGGAGCTTAGCACAGGGTGAACCCTAAAAGGTATGGGCTATTTCCTTTATGCAAGCTATACTGAATCAATGTTATTTATTTCAAAGGTACACATATTCACACCCAGTCATAGCCGAGGTATTTATTGCACCCCAGTATTTCTATATTCCCCAACATTTCCCAGCCTCCTTGTATTTGATAAGGCCTCATGATTACTGGTCAATGAGCTTTTAGCAGAAGAAACATGTCTCTTCAGGGCCAAAGTTAAAAAATAGGTGTGCATGCTCTCTGTTCCATCTGCCACAGTGCAGAAACCTGAGTGGCTATTCGTTGAGATGAAGCTGGGCCCCCAGGCGGGGGGCAGCTATTTCGTGAATCTTAACCTCGGACGAGAACTGCCTTGCTTCACAAGTAAGGCTCTGGATCGTACAGGATATTGTGTGACTAACCGTAAACCAAAGGAGAAGGCAAAGGGGCTTGTTTGTTACCTGAGAACACAGCCTACCCTAACCTGACTCACTGAAAGGACTTGCTTGTTACTACAGTACAGCGTGGCCTAACTTGACTATTTCAATGAGATACAACATAGCCCAGCTTAATTGAATTCACATATTTTTCCAGGATCACTCAGGAATCTGAACTAGATCTCTTAAAAGTTTAAAATTGAGGGGCCAGAGGGATGACTCTGTGGTTGAAAACATTTGAAGTTCTTCCAGATGATCTGGGTTCAATTCCCAGCATCCACATGGCAACTAACAACCATCTGTAACTCCAGTTCCAAAGGATCTGGTGCCCTTTTCTGGCATCTGTGGGCATAGCACACATGTGGTGCACTTACATGCAGGCAAAACTCTAATACACATAAAATAAAAATAATTTTTTTAGTTTATAAAAGTTTAAAATTGACTGAATAACAAGACTTTGTCTTTAATTCCTTGTAGTCTAATATCTTTTCAACCTTATTTCCAAAACAGCAAAAAGGAAAAATAGTTCATAAACTACCTACACCCAAATCTCTGAGGAAA
Source organism: Rhizomys pruinosus (assembly GCA_009823505.1). NCBI lineage: Eukaryota > Metazoa > Chordata > Mammalia > Rodentia > Spalacidae > Rhizomys > Rhizomys pruinosus. The sequence goes on from VZQC01005357.1 coordinate 87,468, forward strand.
ATACCTACTTTTTGCAACCAATGAGCAAGTGCTTTCCTATGTGTGACAGGTGACTTTCTCTCCACACGGACATCCAATCTACTTATCTATCAACAGAGAGAGTCGTGTAGAAGGAACTTCTCTTTTGTGAATGAGGCCAGTTGTTCCATGTTCTGACTCGACAGGTCTGAGTGTGGACAGTCAGAGATGATTTACTAGAGTCTCCTCAGACGTGGTTATAGCACAATTACACTGATAATCGGCTCAGTGTATGGTCAAAATGTTTTTTTAAAAAAATATTCCAACCCATGGGACTCTGAGTCTTTAGGGAGAAATTAATTCATAGGGTAATATCTCTACATCAAATGTGAATACAAAGAAAAGTTCTCACTATGTACAAGACCAGGTGAGGAGGGTCGAGGAGGGTCAGCAGGGATGCAGACAGTGTCCCCACCCTAAGTCATCAAGGGATCCAAGGTTTTGAGAGCTTCTCTACATTTCTTCCCCTTCCCCTCCCACTCCACACTGGCCTTGAAAAAATGCAGCAGTGTTTCATGAGAACCTACTCTTCAACAGTGCTTTTATTCTTCCTCATTTTCCCAGTTCAGCACTTATATGTGGATGGCCTTGGGCAAGTCACTGATTCAACATCTTATCATCTGTAAATTGCAGATGCACCTACTGACCCTGTCAGATGCGGGGGTGAGGTCAAGGACCGAGGAATATCTTTGGTTTCCTGGGAAACAGGTTCTGAGGTAGAAAGCTGCATACAGGACGCTGATCAGCCCCCCCCCCCCCCCGCTTACAGAGTAGAAACAGCTACTTGCATGAAGAATTTGAACTGTGATGTCACTCCAGAATAACACAGGGGGCCTCCAGAGCTGCTGGCTCTTCAAAGTGCCCCAATTTGAGGCAAGGCAGGATGGAGCCCATACACTACAGCCGACAACTCATCAGACACTGGCTGTTCTCAGAGAGGGGTGCATGATTTCAGGTGATACTATTCTGTACAGCCAGGAAGCTGTAGGTGCAAGCCCTCAGCTGGTAACACACCCAGCAGTAGCAGACAGAGAATGAATGTCTGAATCCTAAAGAGGCAAAGGCCTAAAATGCCTGGAATAAGTATCGGTTTATTCTTAGGGCAAAGATCCATACAGCAGGGTCCTGCAGAGAAAGGGGGTAGGGGGAGACGGAAACAGATGGCTGCAATGAGGCTTCTCGGTCCTGGAGTGGGAGTGATAACTGTTCCAGCACCACGTGGGGTCTTGCAGGTCTGTGGGTCTGTGGCTGGCCACTGCACACCACCCCCTGTGTTTCCCTTTCCTATTTGTCCCTAATGTCCTCTAGCGACTGGTCTCAAGGTCCTGTTAATCTGCCGAAGGTTTTACAGCAAGGCCATGATGCAGCAGGCGGTCCGGGCTTTCCTCGGCACCTGCTCTTTCCCCATGACTCAGCACCACTGCCTGCAGCAGGCCTCTCGGTGTCTTGGGCTCCCAGAGTTGCAGAGCCGGGGTCCTCACCTGCACCCTCTTCCCAGCTACAGGAGTCAGAGATGTTCCCCAGTATACAGAGCATGAAGAACACTTAGAGGAAGTGAAGACTGTCACCAGATGCCCTTCATTCAGGCCCACATTGTAGGTCCTCACTGATGGACACCATCCCTAAAGGTGATTATACCACCGATTCCCCTGACAGGCCTTATCAGAGCATTGTTAGCCCCTGGGCCTTATTAGAACACTTTTCAAAATGATGGCCCCCAAACTATGGGCTCTGGAACATACCACTCCCAGCCATAAAGAGATTCCTGCCCTGAAAAGAGGCCTTACACCCTGATCCGACACAGGCTCTTTACAAACACCAAGCCTCATACTCTGTCCTCGAACACTTACACCCTCCTGCCTCTTAAATCACAGAGTGGCTCCACCTCGCTGACTAATTAAAAAGTCAATCTGGATCATGGAGGTTGGTTTCTTCCTCTTTCTACATGTGCCTCTTTCCTTTCCTAACAGAGGGGAGGGAGTGTGATGTCCATTGGACCATCCATCCACAGTCTACCCAGTCCCAGCTTTCACTGACCATTGAGAGACACCAGCATGCAGGACACGAAGGAGAAGAAAAAAAGGGAAAAATATACACACGCACAGCAATGATTTTCCATCTGTAAATATTTTGTAATCTGTATATGGTTTTAGGATATATTTCATGGGAAAATAACATTTCGTAATACTATACGAGGGTGGTATTAAACAAAGTGTGTTTGCACAGGATGCATAGGACACGTGTGTCTATGGTGCTAACATCAGAAAGGTGAATGGGATTTAGCAAGGTTGTGGGGGGGGGGGGATTTCAGGCAGGATCCAGGGCAGTGTGTGCACAGCCTGAAAGGGCAGAGTCTTTGACACACGGGAGGAAGACAGCCTCTGCGTCCAGCTGGGGATGCATGGAGAAGGGAGGGGCGGATATCCCAGGTGGTCCCGGCTTCTGTCCTTCTAAATGCTCTTTTTTTTTTCAATCCATCTCATCACTTCTGTGAACTACTGAATGTCTGTCTAATAAATCTTTATTTTGTCTCGTAAGTCACTTCAATATCTAGTACTTGAAAACAAACAAATAAGCCAAAAGCAATAAGTGCATCACCTGTACTATCTCATTGCATGAAGGGAAGGGGAGAGGAGAGGAAACTGAAGTTCCCTCTAGCACAGGGAACATCAGACAAGGATCACCCAGGGGTTGTGGAAATAAAAGGATGTGTCTTGTAAAGAGGTTCCAAAATGCCACCAGGCTTCCTGCTTAGAGCTTTAGCCCCAGAGTTAGCTGACAAAGTCGTCCGACCAACCTCACAGCATGAGGGCTTCACAATAACAATTCTCTTTGTGTTATAGCCTTTATGGTTACACACACACACACACACACACACAGACATACACACACGCACGCACACACACACACACAGACATACACACACACACACACACACACACGCACAATGTAGACACATTTCATATAGTAACTTTAGCATCTGCAGAGAGAGAGAGAGAGAGAGAGAGAGAGACCAGAGATGGTTCACTGACTGCCCTTACACAGCAAGTGGGTGATGGGACAGAACACAAACTAGTCTTCCTTCCCACGCTCGCCTGTCTAGGCAGACTTTCCCAACAAGGAGAACTTTCCTTGGGTACCAATGTGTTGTTTATCCTTCCCTTTCTGCTATCACTAAAGAGCAGTTTTCTGAAGCCTGTTGGGTTGATTATAAACACAGATGAGCAAAAGTAAATATTGGAGCAGGAGCCTCAGGACTAGCAGCGGAAGAGTGGGCTGACGTGCAAGCCTCCAACAGCCTCCAGTGTTCAGTGCTGAGGCAGGGGTTCTATGGGCCACGCTGGGTACACGAGGAGAAGGCTAGCATTGCCTTGGCCCCGAAAGTGCTCACTGTCTGGCTAGAAGCACCCGTGCCTTCCACCAGCAGTTTGACGTTCCCTCATTTAAAGATGCCATTATCGAATTCTTAGCCCTAATTCTTTGCTACTCCCAGGTAAGGCCAATTACCACCCAGCACCACAGCTTCATGGTAGGACAGCTGAAATTCCCTGCCTTCACTGTGGACACCCATGGGACTTTCTTTGGCCTGTGAATGTTAACAGATGTAGTATAAGCAGAATACTAAAACATAACTGAACACCTGACAATCCAAAGAAGATGAAAAACACATGGAATAAGCTTACTACAGCCCACAGACCAATGCCTCCCCTGCCTACAGTGTAGGAGCTTCTCTTGCTATGAGCAGTCCTGCTAAGGGAAAGGGGAACACAGTGGCCACCTGTGGTCACTGTGGGGAACTGACCCCTCAGTACAGAGGTCAGTTGGTTGCTTTCGTAACCCAACCTGAGAGGTACTTCCAACTCAGGTCCTTAGCCTGGGAAGCGGAATGCTTCCCATCTGGTCATGCTTTTCCACCTGCCCAAAGACTGCTGGTCTCTGGACAGGAATTTCAGGCTGATGGCTGATGGCTGATGCCCTATCTTCAGCCTACACCCACTCACAATTCACTCCACAGGTTGGTAACCTGATTGGACTCCATCCAACCCCACACTAGCTTACCAGGTTGGTGGTCTGATAGACCCCTGTCCAACCCACTAGCCACAACACTGGAAATTCAGGCCTGCTTCTGCCTGCATACATACAAAATAATGGACCTGGGAATTCTGTGTAATGTTGATAATGGAGAATTCGATTTATTGCCTGTTGCAAGTCACTTTTATAAGCAAAATGATGTCAGCTCCTAGAGCCAATCACAGACCTCCAGTTTCGTGCCACTGTATACTGCTGTTCTGCCTAGCATCATGCACCTGGCCCACATTGCTTGCTCCCTCTTGGGGTGGGGTCAGAGGAATCCCATGACTCCCACACTGTGCCCTGAGGGATGCTAGCTGAGAACTAGCCCCTGATTCAAAGTGGATCTTCCCACAGTACAGCAGTAGGCCTCCAACTGGTCCTCCCAGGTAAGGGGCAAATAAGTCCTAGTCTCTTCTCTATAGCTCTTCATGTACAACCCAGACCTGCCTGCTTGGTGATGGCACAACCCACACTGGGCTGGGTCCTACATCCATCAGAAATAAAGAAAGTGTCCCAGATCAATCAGCTGGAGGGAATTCCTCAATGGAGGTTCCCTCTTCCCAGGTGAAGCCAGCTTTGACACCTACTGAAATGCACCACTGAGACACTGATACTGTTTTTATGTAACATTGCTGAGATGACAGCTGAAGGGGAGAGATGCATGTTCGGTGTGTTTCACCATCCCTTTGACAAGGGTAGAAGCCAGCCACACAAACCTATGCAAGATGCAAACACATGACTGTGACTGACTTCTTTAAAACACCCTAGATTCTCCCTAACAAGGCAAAGATACCCACCCTTAATACAGTAATCAGACATTGTAGTAGAAGTTCAACAGTACAGCATGGTAAAAAATCAAAATGGGGGCTGGAGAGATGGCCTAGTGGTTGGGAATGCCGACTGCTCTTGCAGAGGATCCGGGTTCAATCCCCGGCACCCATATGGTGGCTGAGAACCGTCCATAACTCCAATTCCAGAGGAAACCCACACCCTCTTCTGACCTCCGTGGCATTTCATGACGCAGGTGCGCAGATCTGCATGCAGACAATACATTAATACATATGAGAAAATAAATTTTAAATTTTTTTTAAAAAATCAAAATGAAAAGTGTGAAACAAAACCAGCCTAGGTGTCCATCAACAGATGAATGAATGGATAATAAAAATGTGGTACAGCTTCACAATGTAATTTTACTCTGCTGAAAATACAAATGAAATCATGAAATTTGCCTCAAGATGGATGGATCTGGAAAGCATTATCTTAAGTGAAATAATACAAAGATAAAACTTGCATGTTCGCTCTCACATGCAGATCCTAGCTTGTGTGTGTGTGTGTGTGTGTGTGTGTGTGTGTGTGTGTGTGTATGTGCATGGGGGTGGGCAGGGGTATCAGCTATGAACCCAGAAAGACAACCACCCAAGAGAGAAGGGGTCAAAAGTCACATGGAATGAGAATGGAAATAAAACTATGGCAAAGGGGATGGGAGGCTACAAAGAGAAGAGGGGGGTGGGAATGGGGAGGCAGAGACAATCAACAAAAATAAACTGTGCTCGTAAAGGCCAAAATGAAACAGTACTACATATGCCAATTCGAAAAGCAAACAGAAAAAAATAGAAAAATGTGCATATAGGAAAGAAAAGAAGTGTCATTTGTAGATGGCTTGATTGTGTTATAAAGGAAAAGCATCCACAAACCCCTACTAGAATGGATGGGTTAGTTTAGCAAGGTCGCAAGATACAAAATCAAATCAAAATACAAAATTCAGCTGTATTTCTATACAGTAGCAATGAACTGGAAAGTGAATTTTAATCCACGATTCAAATATATCCAAGACCATGACATACCTAGAGATAAATCTAAGATAGCAGTTCAAGGTTTGTGTGCTGAACACTGTAGAGCATTGAGAGGAGTGTAAAGAAGACCATAGAAGTGGGGTGATGGGCTGTGGTTAGGTACCAGAGTGACAAGATTTTTATTTTCCCTAAATTGATCAATATAATCAGTGAAATGTTAATGAAAATCCCACCAGAAATTTTGATAAAAATTGGTAAACTTGGGGCTGGAGAGATGGCTCAGAGGTTAAAAGCACTGGCTGCTCTTGCAGAGGGCCTGGGTTGATAAAAATTGGTAAACTTGGGGCTGGAGAGATGGCTCAGAGGTTAAAAGCACTGGCTGCTCTTGCAAAGGGCCTCGGTTCAGTTCCCAGCACCCACATAGCAACCCACAACCATCTATAATGCCAGCTCCAGAGAATCTGAAAACTTCTGGGCTGTATAGGCTTCCACACAAATGTGCAAGGACACACAAACACACATGTACACATAAATAAAATAGGGGCTGAAGAAGTGGCTCAGCAGTTAATAGCACTGGCTGCCCTTGCAGAGACCCAGGTTCAGTTCCCAGCACTCACATAGTGGCTAACAACCACCCTAACTCTAGAAAATGGGTGTACTTACATACATGCAGGTGATACATGTAAAATAAAAATAATAAAAACATTTAGAAAATAAAAAAATTTTTTAACAGTGACACGTGTGGTCAGTTTATTTTTGACAAAGACAATTCAAAGGAAAGATCAGGTACTCAAACAGTGGAGTGGGGACAATAGGATCTACATATGGCAGATAGCAGCACTATATGTAAAAGTTAAAATGGATCAAAGACCTGAATATCTGAGCTAAAACCATGAAACTCTTAGAAGAAAATACAGCTGTGAATCGCAGCAACTGCAGCTTCTGTGATGGTTTATTTTCATCTTTTTGATATATATTTTTAAAATTTTATGTGTATGAGTATATTGCCTGCATGTGTGCAATACCCCTGGGTCAGAAGAAAGTATCAGAGCCCCTCAAACTGGATTCATGGACGGTTGTTAGCTGCCATGTTGGTGCTGGGAATCAAACCCAAGTCTTCTGTAAGAGCACCCAATGCTCTAACTGCAGAGCCATCTCTCCAGCCCTCTATGATGTTTTTTAACAACAATTCTAAAAGCACAAGTGACAAGAGAAAAAATAGTTAAATTGGACTTCACCAATGTTAAAACAAATTTATTCTTAGAGGATGAATTAAATAAAAATCCAACATAAAAAGATCCTATCAAGAACATGAAACTAGAGACATGGTGGTTAATAACTGTCCATAAATCCAGTTCCAGGGGATCCAACACTCTCTTCAGACCTGCACAGGCATTGCATGACAGGTGCGCTTACACACATAAAATAATAAAATATTAAGCCAGGTGTGGTGGCACACACCTTTAATCCTAGCACTTGGGAGGCAGAGGCAGGTGGATCTCTGTGAGTTCAAGGCCAGCCTGGTCTACAGAGTGAGTTCCAGGAAAGCTGGAGCTACAGGGAGACCCTGTCTCAAAAAGACAAAATAATAATAATAATAATAATAATAATAATAATAATAATATATTAAAAAGAAGAAAGGTAGCATTGCAGGCCAGTCAGCAGCATTTCTCTGTGGTGTCCACTTCAGTTCCTGCCTCCAGATTCCTGCTTGAGTTCCTGCCTTCCTTCCCCCAATAATGGACTCTAACCTGGATACAACATAAACCTTTTCCTCCCAAAGTCACTATTTTAAACAATTTTTTATTGAGTGTTCACATATTTCATACAACAGTTCCTTATCAAATTTGGACCCTCTCCGTCCTCCATGACTCTCACCCCCCCCCCATCAGAACTCATGCATTTCCCCAGCCATGTTAAATCCTGTCCAGCCAAGCTTTTGAGCCCAGATGTCCTTCTGTGCAAATTCATCCACTGGAGTCTACTCAGCACATCTAGAAATCTTAGGGAAGGCAAACTCTCCCTCACCCAGCATGGAGAAGTTATGCTGGGCATGCTGGTGCGCAACTTCAGCCCCAACACTGAGAGGCAGAGGCAGTCAGATCTCTATGAGATCAAGTGAGATCAAGGCCAGTGTGGTGTACATAGTGAGTTCCAGGCAGCAGGCTTAGACTAGGGAGATCCTGTCAAAATTTTTTTTTAAAAATTAAAAATAAAGTGGAGAAGTTAACCCAAAGTTATACAGAGAAGATCCTGGAATATATATATATATATATATATATATATATATATCAAACAACTTTTGAAGAGTTAAATAACTTTATACTGCTATCTGATTTTCAGACTTACAATTAAAATTAGAGTAATTAGAACATTATGACAAGGTCAACAAATTTTTTCTGTATAAGATAAAAATAAGATGCTAGACCTTGTAGACCATAAGTCTCTGTCACAACTATTGCCGTGGAGAAATACCCAAAGATGACATGTAAATCAACAGACAGAACTATGATCCAATAATAGTTTATTTACAAAGACAAGGGCAGCCATCATTCACCTAATCTGTAGCATGCTACTGGGGAAGGAAGATAAAGCAATTAATGAACTAGAATTGCTTTTCCAAAAGTAGACCCAAACAGCTATGATTAAATAATTTTTAAAAAATGTATTACACTTATTTATTCATTTAATGTGTGTATGTATGTGTTCATTCCCATGTGTGTGTATGTGCGTGTTTGTTCCCATACGTGTGTATGTAAGAGCCATGGTGCATATGTGGAGGTCAGGTGACAACTTGCAGGAGCCAATAGTCTCTTGCTCCATGTTGGGCTTTGTAGACAATAAGTCTCTGTAACAACTACAGTCTTCCAAAAGCAACCAGAGATGATAGATTGTGGGTTCGGGGGATCAAACTCAGGTCATCAGGCTTGGCAGCAAGCCCCTTTACCCACCAAGCCATCTCACTAGCCTGATTTGTTTTAATTAAGGTGAAGTGATAAGAATCTTGATCTGTATCACAATTCAAAGTTAGATCACAGCTATAAAAATAAATGGATCACAGATCTGCACATAAAACTTACCACAGAAACGTCTGGAAGGAAAGACCCAAAATTTCCTGCACAAAATAATAAAACCATGAACAATTAATATGACAAATTAGCCTTTATAAAATTTAAAACTTCTGCTCCTTGAAACACGTTATTAAGAAAATAAAAAGGGGCTGGAGAGACAGATCAGTGGTTAAGAGACTGACTGCTCTTGCAGAAGACCCAGCCTCAGTTCCCAGCACCCACATGCTAGCTAACAACCATCTGTAACAAACTCCAGTTCCAGGGGGATTAGACACCATCTTCTATCCTCTGCAAGCCTTGTACAACACAAGTGCGCTTACACACATACAGGCAAAATACTAACACACATAAAATCAAAATAAATTTGAAAACTTAGAAGAGTTTAGTAGTTTCTTAAAAGATAGATATCCCATGCCAGGTGTGGTGGCACACACCTTTAATCCTAGCACTTGGGAGGCAGAGGCAGGCAGATCTCTGTGAGATGAAGCCAGCCTAGTCTCCATTGTGAGCTTCATGCTGGCTATGGCTACAAGGAGACCCTGTCTCATAAAGACAAAAAAAAAAAAAAAAGAAATACATATATATATATGAATGAATGCCTTACTATATTTCATGGCAATTCCAATGTCAGGTATTTACACAATAAAAATAAAAACAAAACAAATATCTGTATGAGGATATTTATATCAGGTTTATTTACCATCTGCCCAAACAGAAAACAACTCACATGTCCATCAAATATTGGAGAATAAACTTCAGTACCATTCCCTCTGATGGAGTCACTTAAAGGAATATGTCCAATAACATGGATTCAAAAGGATATCCCTTTGAAGGATAATCTGAATAAGCTAATAATCTAACATGCTAAAGAAACCCAATCTAGAAGTGTGCATGCTATTCAGTTCCATTCCTATGACACTCAGAAAAGGGAAAGCTCTATGCTAAAAACAGTATCAAACTAGTCATAGTTGGAACATCTAGTAGCAAAGGAGAAGTTTGAGCTTGACTGTAAAAAGAATAAGAGAGTTTGTGGGGATAACAGGTAATCACTGCTTGATTATGAAAGACCAGTGTTACAGAGAATTTTCCTCCCTGGGGGTGGGGGTGGAGGGTAGGGGGGTGCCCACACGCATAGGTGTGTTGGGTCCTGCCCCACCTCTGCCACTTTTGGTTCCCCAGTTGCTAGGCAAAGCAAGGAGTGAACTCTCCAATCTTGGACTAGAGAATTCATTAGGCTTGCCTACAAAGTGATGGATGTAAACATACACTCACGAGCTGCACAGGTCTCCTTTCCCGACATGGCTGCCCAGAGTCCTGGCATGAATTCTGTGCCCTATGCCCATGGTGATGAAATGGTGAGAGAGCCCCAGCCCTGCATGGTGGGCTTTTATATGCCCCAGAGTCCCAGAGTTCTGTGTGCATAGTGAGAACACCAACATTGCCGGAATCTTGCTGCAGGCTCCCTTTGCCCTTAGCCCCTCCCTCTAAGAAAACCAGATGCCATCTCTGTAGTTCCACAGCTCCTCTGGTGTTAAATCCATTTCGAAGAAGATGTACTCTATCCCACAACCGCTGGGTACAAAGTTGTATACTTGGCTAAAATCTATAGAATATAAAGAATGATTCCATTATTCATTACTTCTAATACCTTCATTCCAAAAAAGCAATAATGAAAAGCACCATGGAAAACCCTAAGTGCTTCCTCAGTTCCCTCAGTACTGAGATGAACACACAAACAAGTCCAGCATGGTGATACATACCTGTAATCCTAGCACCCAGGGGGCTGAGGCAGGAGAATTGCTGCAACCTTAAGGCCAACTTGGGCTGTAGTGTGATGACACATCTCAAACACAAAACCAGTGCTGTGGAGATAAGGCAATGGATGAAGGGCTTGCCTGTGATAATAAGAAGCAGGGTTTGGATTCCCAGCATCCCCGTGAATACTGGGTAGGTGTGGCAGTCTTCACATAACCTAGCACTGGATTGGAAAGTGAAGACAAGGGATTCCTGAAGCAAGCTGGATAGCTAGAACAGTCCTTCCTGGAGCTCTGGGTTCAACTGAGAGAGACTCAGAAGTGTGTCTGGTGGGTAAAGGTAGAGGATGGCTCCTAATGTCAACCCTTCCCTCCATACACATGCACATCACACACACATGCACATCACACACACACATGCACATCACACACACTTGCACATCATGTGCACATAAAAATAAAACCCAAACCCAATGCAAAACCAGAAGATGCAAACATACACCATGAACAGAGAGCCTTGTGGGTATCAGCACTGTGTCTGGAAACCCTGTGTGCCGGGGACCTCGGGATTCTGTGAAGCTCTGCACACCTGAATTCCCAGCACCTGAGAAGCTGATGAGTCAGAAGGATTGCTTCAAGTTTCAGGCCAGTCTGAGCTACAATATGACACCCTGTTTCAAAAACTAGAAACACAGGCTGGGGAGGTGGCTCACTTTGTAAAGTACTTGCTGTGCAAGAGTGAGGACCCGAATCCCTAGCCACCATGTAAGAAGCACACATCTATAATCCAGAGCTTGGGAGGCAGAGACCAGAGGATCCCTGGGGTATGCTGGCCATCCAGTCCAGTCAATAAGTAAACTCCAGGTTTAGTGAGAAACTCTATCTCAAAAAATAGGATCGAGGAGCCTGGTATGGTGGTACACACTCTTAATGCCGGCACTCAGACCCTATCTCACAAAGAAGAAGAAGAGGAAGAAGAAGAAGAAGAAGAAGAAGAAGAAGAAGAAGAAGAAGAAGAAGAAGAAGAAGAAGAAGAAGAAGAAGAAGAAATTGAGGAAGACATGCAGAATTGACTGGGGGCCTCCACAGGCACACACTTTGGATGGCCACATCCTATACAGAGGTATACCTGCATACATGTGCACACATACAAATACACACACTCTCAAACCAAAACAGACAGCATCACTGCCTTTTTTTCAAGAATTTCATTTGGTCAGGCAATGGTTCTTGCCTGACTTGTTCTCTGCTATTATATTTGTTTAGGAGTCTACCCACTCACCTGACCTACAACAGTATTAATTCAAGAGCAAATAGACAGTTGTGTTCATGAGATGCTAGGAAAATGTGTGTTCATAGCTGGGTCCTCACAACAACCCTGGATGGATCCTTTCACTACTCTCATTTCCTAATGAGGAAACTGACACTCAGCGGTAGTAAGTCACTTGTTGGAGGTTTGTAGCAGCAAACTGTCAAACTGGATCTGGAAGAAAAGCCCCAGAGAGCACCCTGGAAACCCCTTTGCTTCGAGGTCAGGATATCATCATTGGTTTAACAAAGACCACAAGCAGAAAAATCAGACACTGAAGGACGGTCCCAAGGTCCCTGGTCTCCATGCCCCCTGTGCACCACCCCTTCTCTGACAGTCTCACTAACGCCTCCTCCCAGGGAGCAGAGAAAGGAACTGAGCATCAGCATTCCTCCAGCACGAACAGAGGTTCTGAGTCTCAGAAAAGCCTCCTGTCATCGAGATGGAAAAGCGAACAGCTAAGAGAAGGATTTGCTGGCAGCTGGCAGAGTTTCCAACCGCCAACAACTCCCACCGCTCCCCATGCGCCTGCTTGAAGAGAGTAATCAAGTCCATTTATCAGACATTTGAAAGAGCAAGGATGCTTTCTCTAGACAGATAAGCAAGGCAAAAACAAACTAATTTGTACTTCCTTTCTCAATATTTGGGATGATCTAAATGAATCAGACAAGTCAACTCTTGGGAGGCTTTGGGCCACCACAGGAGATAACAACAGTGACAACCAAGGTGACTGGTGCCTGAGAGAGGAGAAAGAGGTCAGCCTAACGGCACTACCATCAGGTGCACAGACGAAGGGACTGCAGAAGGGAGGGGGGGGGCGTCTGATCTCTGAGTGGATGACTGTCTTCAGACAGACCCGAACCGTATCTTCTCCTTCTGTAACCCCTGGCGCAGAGTACCCGATACTAAGCCCAACCCTGCTAGTCTCCACAGTCCCACAAAACTGCTGCTCCATCTTTTCGGTGCTGGGAAATGGTGGATGGAAGGACAGGTTGAGCTTCTGAGTCCTGGGATAGGGTCTGAGTTCCCAGCCACTGCAGCCGATCCCGCCACTCGGGGAACCTCTACTTGACCCCAAAGTTTTCAGAAACAGAAGGGGAGTCGGCTCCATGAAGATATTTGAAGGAATGAGAAGATCAATTTCTTTAGACAACTAAAGACATAAAACCAAAGCCCCAAGCCCAGCAAACTCTTTTTCTTTTGCTTTCCAGACACATGAATTTCTCTACCTGGGCAATCTGTCAACCGGCGCTTACCAGAGCAATGGGAGACTGGTTTAAAATCAATCAGCGGCTCTGACGGTAATGACTCAATGAGATGTGGGTGTGGAAAAACACAGCCAAAGGGAGTCGGATGCAGCCTAATAGGAGGATTTAGCTCCAGTGCGATTTACTATTTTGGCTCTGGAACCTTACAGAGAACAGGCCTGTGAGTCCCCAGGATAAAGGCAGAAGGCAGCCAGTGATCAAGGCAGAAAAACCTTTCTAAAGAGAAACCTCTGTGGCCAGTGAAAAGGTATTTGAAGAAAGTTTGGATAAGAAGGATGAAAAGCTCTTCTAAGAATTAATTAAATCACACAGGTGGAGAAGAGGAAGAAAGGAGGCATCGTTTGAACCTCAGCCCTGTGTCTTACAAGTGACTTCATATCTGCCACCTTCTCCGCTGCTCATCGTCACTCTGAACGGAGGTCCAGTTATTATCCCAGACCCTAAATGAGGAGGCAGAACCTTCCAGAAGCTGAGGGCTTGCTCCTCACTCAATGATGTATTCTCCATCTCTCAGAGAGATGCTTATAAAGGAGGATGGTGGGACATTCAGCAGGTGCATCTACAAAACACCTTTCACACACTTTCCTGGTTACCACACAAGAAAATGAACAAGACATTCATTTCTCAAAATGCCATACCTCACACTTCATGAACACACAGCAAGTGGTGAGGGGACTGACTGTTGGTAAGGTCTGTAGGGACGGGGCTGGAGAGATGGCCTAGCGGTTAAGAGCATCGACTGCTCTTGCAGAGGACCCAGGTTCGATCCCCAGCACCCACATGGCAGCTGAGAACTGTCTTTAACTCCAGTTCCAGGGGAATCCAACACCCTCTTCTGACCTTCGCGGTACTGCATGACACGGGTGCACAAACCTACATGCAGACAGTACATCCATACACATAAAAAAATAAATAAAAATTTTTAAAAGTAGATTAGTAAGTATTAAAAAAATATATCTGTAGGGACAAAGTAGAAAACTATGACACCAGAACTTCCTGGGAGGAGTGAGTATCCGTGATTATCAAGAGTAGTTGTTGTAATCACACAGAACTGCTACAGTAACAGCAAAGTCTCCTTTGGAAGAGAATCCTGGTCAAGAAAATAAAATCTCTGGCCTGTGTGGAGAGCTAACAATCCAGTACTGCCAGGTCAATCACCTGTCCACAGGCCTACCCCTAGGAAGGCGAGTTTACCATAAGCTGAACTAAGAGAGGCAGAATACGGATCTTAATGAGATGGTGAAATTATCCGGCCCTGGATTCCCGATCCCTGTTGCAGGAGCTTATAAGACAGGGACATGAAGTTTCTTAAATGTGTGGAATTCCTCAGGAAAAATGTAACTTCTCCTTTCCTTCTTCATCTTTTTTTTTTGAAATTTTTTTATTAATTTTATTTATTTCTGTATGTGTATGAATGTACTGTCTGCATGCAAGTTTGTGCACCCATGTCGTGCAATGCTGCGGAGGTCAGAAGAGGGTGTCGGATTCCCCTGGAACTGGAGTTCTCCTGGAATTGGAGTTTCAGACGGTTCTCGGCCACCATGTGGGTGCTGGGGATCGAACCCGGGTCCTCTGCAAGAGTGGTCGGCGCTCTTAACCGCTAGGTCATCTCTCCAGCCCTCCTTCTTCCTCTTTTCTATGCACGCTTTCCCTGAAATTTTAGGCTTCCTTAGCCCTCTCCAGAGCTTCCCTTCCCGCCCCAAACCTGCTAGTTCACCACATGCCTCACCTCTTTGTGGTCTGAAAATCAGCGTGGCCTTCTCCTTCCTCCTCCAGACAGCTGCTGACATTTACAGCTTGCCAGCTCGGAGGGTTTTTCTTTTAAACTCTTCCACGGATATCCTTAAGCTTCTGTTTGAGTCCATTCTTACATGTTTTTTTTAACTAATGAGACTAAGAATACCAGGTGGGGACCCCAATTTCCCTTATATTAAAACTAGCTACCAAGTTCATCCGAGATTACAGACATGCTTTATCGCTGTTGGAGCTCACGGTGACTATGTGAATGATTGTCAGCCAATCTTAACAGTGACTGGATATCAAGAGCCATATAGAGCTTGACACATCACGCCCCATTTAATCCCCAGAACAATCGTGGGGAGGCAGGTATGGTAACCAATGTTGTTATTCACAGGAGGAACAGAGGCTCTGCACAGCCAAGCAGGGAAAATCAGCTGATGAAATCAAGAAGAGATGAGACTCAAAGTTGGGTCTACAGACCTCATGGCTGGTGCTGCCATGAAGGGCACCCACTGAGGATGAAGAAGAGGAGTAAGGAGACTTGTTGGCCACAATGTTTTCTAGGACATTTTGTTCTTTTCTTTCTCCCAGACAGGGTCTCACTAGCCTAGAACCCACTATGTAGAACAGGTTGGCCTTGAATTACAGATTTGCCTGCCTCTGCTTCCCAAGATGCATGCCCCCAGGCCTGGCCAGACATTTTGTTTTTTGACACCTGGCTTAGCACCCTGTGGATGCTCTGGGCTAGGTGCAGGTACGGAGGCTCATGTAGGAGACTAGAGTGATGAGAATTCACATGAGGGAATGTACAGGGCTCTGCTGTCAGAGGACTGGGCCATCCAGGACAGGTGGTATTGATGGTTCTGAGAAGAAAGAGGACATCCCCTGGAAAATGAGCACCATTTGAAATCTGAAATAGCAGGTTGATTCTACCCACCCTCACTTCCTGCGTTACACCTATGTACTGAAGGCGTCCAGACATTTACTTATCCATTCACCCTACTGTGGTTACTTCCTCAGACATGACAGGCACTATGCTGAGCACTGGATGTAGAACAGGAAACGAGATGGAATTTCTGTCTTATAAAATTTACCTGTGAGGTAAGAGATGGCAGATGAAACAAATGAGGATATAAAGTGATGTGGGGAATTGATGAGGGCCAGGAAGGAAAATAAAGCACAGTGAGACTGAAGGGAGTGTTTATTTTTCAACATTTCACGGAAGTACACACACCCAAAAGACTACAAGATTTACCACTCACAAATGTTACCAACACCCACATTGAGAAACTAAAGGCCATATTTCAGATGCCCAACATGTCCTTTGCCAGACACAAATCTGTGCAGTAAGGCAAAGTGACACTAAAAAATACAGACCTCAATAGAAGAAGAGATGGTGGGTCCTATGGGGACAGCCAGGAAGAGCACTCCAGGGAGAGGCAGCAGCAAGTAAGAAAGGGTGATATGAAGGCATTTGAAAGACAGCAAGCAGAAAAGTATGGCTGAGCCAGAGGAGATGGATGGATGGATGGGTGGACGGATGGATACATGGAGGGACTGATGGATGGATGGATGGACAAATGAATGGGCAGGCAGATGGATGGATGGATGGACTCACTGATGGATGGATGGGCAAATCATGAATATCTGGAGGAATCAAAGAGGAAGAGAAGAAAGAAGAATGGGAGCAAGGATAAACAAATGAAGCCAGTGGTTAGACATTATGTAGAACAGAAGCAAGGACCGTATTAAATGGGGCTTTAAAAATAAGAAGCTGGAGGGAGCTGTAGAGATGGCTCAGTAGTTAAGAGCACTGGCTGCTCTTGTAGAGGACCTGGGTTCAATTCCCAGCACCCACATGGTGGCTAACAACCATCCATAACTCCAGTTCCAGGGGATCCAACACCATTTTCTGACCCCTGCATACATGCAGAAATGAAAACATATACATAAAATAAAAATAATAAATAAATTTAAAAAATAAATAAGAAGCTGGGGGTAGTTCTCGGGGAAGATGGCTCAGTGGATAGAATGCTTACCATGAAAGCAGGAGAACTGTGTTCAGGTCCTCAGAATCCACATGAAGCCAGTCATCGTGGCATGTGCCAGTCATCCCAGCACTCCTGCAGGATGGGAGTGGACACAGGGAGTCCCCAGAGGCTTGCAAGCCAGCCAGCCTGGAGCCCACAGGGATGAAAAGGGCCCTGCCTCAAACAAGGTGCAAGGAGAAAAGCTGACACCTTCAGTTGCCATCCAAGTACCTGGACTCACACATGCAAACAGACATAAAACACACATTTAATATACATGCACACTCATCATATACACAGTAAAAAAATCAAAAGTTTAAAAAAAAAAAACACTAGGGGCTGGAGAGATGGCCTAGTGGTTAAGAACTCCAACTGCTCTTGCAGAGGACCCAGGTTCGATCCCCAACACCCACATGGTGGCTGAGAACCGTCTTTAACTCCAGTTCCAGGGGAATCTGACACCCTCTTCTGACCTCTGTGGTATTGCATGACACAGGTGCACAAACCTACATGCAGACAGTACATTCATACACATAAAAATAAGTAAATAAAATTTAAAAAACACTGATATTTGATTGTTCTAACAGCATTAAGAAACTACTGAAAAGCAGATGTGGTGGTGCATGCCTTTAATCCCGGCACTTGAGAGCCAGAAACAAGCAAATCTCCAGGCCAGCTCTCTCAAAACAACAACAAAAAAAAAAAACACTGGAAGACCTTGGCCAAAATGGTGTGATCATATGTGTATTCTTAGAGCTCAGATAAAGGGTAGACTTGAGGGTCAGTGTTGGGGTGGTTTTTACCTCTCTGGTAAGTATAGAAGAAGAAATCATAAGCCCTCTCCAAGACAGGTTATAACATCAGGTAGAAGAGGACAGAGCTGCCCTAACATGAAACTTTCCAGAAAGACTGTAACCCAGAGGCCTCGTCTTAACCAACGCCAAGCTGGACAAGGTCCGAAGCTCTTAAAGGCTGACATCTGTGTCACATCAGAATTCACTCAAAACTAAACAACAAACACCCTAAGACTATGGAGCTGTGACTTCATCGTCTCCACACATCTCTCCAGGGTCACTCTTCCACAGACTGCCCCCACCCTCTCAGGCACCCAGCTGTCCTCTGCTCCCTTGCCCTCACCTTGATCCAGAGACACTAGGATCTCATGTGGCCCTCTACCTGAACCTGAAAATCTTAACATCAGCACACTGACAACCTCCATGTCTATAGTTCAAGGCTTAACTCCTTGCATAATAAAAGCCGTGTCTGAAGACAGAAATTCCAGACCATGTCTGGAAGTGAAGAAGTGTACAGAAACATTCTTTCCATCTCTGAACTGACTCTGCATCCCTGGCTGGCCCAGATAGCAAGTCACCTGATGAATAGGGAGAGGGCACTGGTGTTTTCAACAAAGACCCCAGTCCTAGCTCCTCCACACCTGATCCAGCCTTCCCTCCCCAGGCTTGGGAGGGAAGACCTCCTCAAGACCTTTTCCATGGTGGATAACAGCAAGATCACTAGCTGTCTCCCCTCCTCTGTTCCACCCGGTACCCCAAGGCACATGAGTGGAAGAAAGGATTTATTCAAGGATCCTGGAAGAAACCATGGTGCATGAAAAGCAGTGTTATGATTCTCTCCCCAGACCCAACAGTTGGGAAGGATGGAGCAAGAAAACCTAACTGTAGAGTTGGAACTCAGACCCTTGCTTCAGAGAATGAGAAGAGACAAAAATCAATGCTAATTAGCAAGACCTAAGAAGCCAACAAAGGAGCTGCATAATCAATGTTAATCAGAATCTTTTATGGGAATTGTTTTCTACTTTATTCCTAATTACCACTCTCTACAACAATGATAAAGCAAATCTCTAAATATAATCTCAAATTAACTCTGCGGCAAGTTCTGTTTGATTGTAACAGTAAATTCTAGATGTGTCCGCAAAATGATTATGAAGGACTGAGGGATCTCAAAATTAACTGATTTTCTCATCGGCATTCAAACACTAGCCAATCCATATGCCATGGAGGTATTTCCTTCAGTTTGAGACTCTCCCTCCTGGATGAAGGAGGAAGAACACAGGAAGTTCTTCAAATTTACAAGACCCCCAAGACCAACGATTTCTGAGCAAGAGGAGACTCTTCAGTGGAGCTGCCTGCAACGTGGGCACAAAGTTCCAGTGGGGCGGCTTTCATGAGGTAGCATTTTTTGATGATGTACTGACCTAAGTGGCTTGTCCTCTGTGAGTAAGCCCTCCCCTGAGCTCCCGTAAGTGATCTCAATAGACTCACTGGTTCCCCAAATTAGCATTTGGTAGGATCATTTCTTTGGTCCACAGTCCCTGTTAAATAGGCATTTAATCACATCTCACCAGGAAAAGTCACATGGCTGCTGCATTTGATTCAGAAGTGTGGTCACCTGACTTGGGAAATATGAACTAATAGTCAAACTCTAAGTCTGGGAAGTGGCAAGTATCCCAGGTGTTTCCAGCTACGCTGAGGTTGGGTTCCCTAACCCTAATAACCCAGGCGCATATATGCTTTGTCCTGCTTTAAGGTACTGATTCTTCTTTAGATTAGCACTTGGATACCTAGGCATTCCATCTCACCAAAATCCAAGAAAGCTAAACTTCTTCTCTCCAGGAAGTATTCACTGAAGAGAAAAAAAAAAAAAAAAAAAAAAAGGATTAACTGATAAACTGGTCCTCCTGAGGAAAAGGCTGTTTTTGACAGGGGCATCACCTGAAATCTTGCTGGATATTCAGCTGCCCAGTCAACTAGCTGTAACAACTGGTGAGTCTGGTCTGTGGGTCCATCCATGTCATTCAGTAAGAAAGCTTCACAGCCATGTATGTGATACACACACACACACACACACACACACACACACACACCTAAAACGCGGAACCCTCAGCAGCTGCCACCTCCTTCCTCATGTCCCGCCAGGCTCACTAGCCCATCACCAAGGGCTCTCATGCTAGGAAGATTCCATTGATTTATAGGCGGATAAAACTAAAGAGGAAATGGTGTTTATACTCAAGGGACAGACATGATCTTATAACATGTTCTAATGACCAACATTGATTAAGGTCAATTTAGGGGCTGCAATGGGCTAGAGGCTGTAGGAGGCATGGTTCTAGACTTGGCACAGGCCCCATCTGCTCAAGACTCTTGGGGTGACCCCTAAAGGAGATGAAATTCATTCTATTCATTAGCAGAAGTCATCTGTTCCAAATAAGTGTTTCGAATGAAACAATTTCTGTAATGTTTTTCTTTTATTTTTTTAAACTATATTTTGAAAGCTAGAAGTTCCTGTGACTCTTAGATGTGAGACACACTTTGCAGCTAACACACTGCTCAGCACTGTAGATATACGCTTTCTAATTCTCACAACAGAAGTGTCAGGTGTAGGTTTATATCTGTTTACACAGCTGATACTGGGAGTAGAAATTAAGATTTCTGTGCTGTAGATGAGGTTGAGAAGCAAAAATCATTTCTAGTAATATAGATGATATTGTAAAGTGGTTAGTAATCCTATCCTATACATGAAGTGTGGAAGTGGGTGTTATTTCCATTATACTGTTGAAGTTCTAAGGAAGGGATTAGTATTCTCTAGAGATAAGGTTGGGAGGTAGGAAATATTATTTTTTAATACAGATGATGAATCATAAACCTAAAAATTCTAAGAAGCTTGGCTGAGAGTGCCCAGTGTGGACAGGTTAAGCTATCACATCTGTAGAGGTCAGCCTGGGTATAGACACTCAGGACTGAATTCTCAGGAAGCTATTTGGGCAGATGGGGGTCTTTGGGTCTGTTAAGAGCCAAGGAAGAGGAGGAGAAAGAGCACTGGGGAGAGGCAGCACAGGCCACTCAAGACCCTCCCTGGGGACTTGGCACCAGCTAGCCTGAGTCTTTTCTCATGTGCCGCCAGCAGCCTGCCACTCACAGGGAGTTCTTAGCTGCTTCCATCGCCCCCTCTACCTGTCACAGAGGAGTTCCTCTAATGGATGGGATGGGCCTTGGCTTTCAAAGCAATTTTGAAAAATGAATCTGAATCAGTACATGTCAAGGTTGCAGACAGGGATGCTTCAATGACAAGCATCTGTAATAACATGACAGCACAGTTGCTAGGCTCAGCCAGGGAAGCTCGGGAAGCCTACCTCTCTTGCTGAGATTCCAGCGAGCATTTCCCACAGAGTGTGGTCACGCTAGCCATGAAACACCTTTCAGCAGACGAGGGAGATCTGGCCCCCACTTCAAAGCTACATCAGGATAGCAGCCGCTCCTCACACTGCATGCTACAAGAAATGGCACCTTCCGGAAGACGGTGCACGTCCACACCTCCTGCAAGCCACAGGATGAGGCAGACCTTGCGTGTTCTCAAGGCCTGACGCTGATGTCCACCATCTGCCACTTAAGCTGTCTTGTGTCACCAGTGTCGGAGGATCAGGGAGCAAGGGCTAGAGACCCAGATTTGTCTTTGCATATGGTCCAGTTTCAGCTGGTGTAGAGTTACAGAGGTAAGCCAACAGTGCTTTCATTAAGTATTTTTAAACTTTTTAGAATTAAAGAGTGCTTTGCCTGCATGTCTGTAAGTGCACTCATGTTGTACAAAGCCCGTGGAGGCCAGATGAAGGCACTGGATCCTCTGGAACTGTACTTACAGATGGTTGTTAGCCGCCATGTGGGTGCCGAGAACTGAGCATGGGTCCTATGGAGTAACAGCCAATGCTTTTAATTGTCGAGTCATCTTTCCAGCCACCTCATTAATTACATTTTAAACCCTTTCCCCCTCGTCTTCTCCACTGGCAACACCATCTCCCCAATGCTCCTTGCAGGGATTTTTAACTATGTTCTTAGGAGCTTTGTTTCTCCGAAGATGCCCAGAGGGCATTGGAGAAGGGAAAAGAAAGTCAAGCAGCCAGCTTCCCAGGTAAGCACACCAGGCACCAGATTCAACCTCTGCAGCTCACTTTGATCTGCATTTTGCACTGGGTTTTTGCATAAAATATTCTTTGAAAAAAAAAATAAAGAGCTCCATGGCTATTTTTAAAAGAAAAAGAGAAGAAAAAGGAAGAAAGGAATCCTTCTTAAAGGCCATCCAAGGCTGCCTCATTTGAAGATTCTTTCTTAAGAGATGTACATGTTCCTGGAGGGAAATGGAAAATGTCTTCCTAACTGCGCACTGCAGCTTGTGGTTGCAAGACCTCTAAGAAACAAAAACTTTGTTCTCTCTCACCTGCACATGCTCCGTAAGGCAGAGACTCTGGAACTCAGGATCAGATACCTGCAGGGGCCAGACAGGAAGTGCCTCCAGAGAAGGCACCTGGCCAAAGACAGGAAGTACCCCTACAAAGAGTATCTGCTGGGTCTGCGTCATCTCCTGAACTGTGAAGTACATTTTACATTGAAGGTAGCCACTGGGCTCTCCATGGAGGTTGCCTTAAGTAACAGAGAGCCAGTAATATTGCAGCAGCTGATTTAAAACAAAATTTTATTTGTTTATATATGTATGAATGTTTTGCCTGCATATATCTGTGCACCTGTGGCATGCAATACTTGCAGAGGCCAGAAGAGGGCGTCAGATCCCCTGGAACTGGAGTAACAGATGGTGTTGAGAATCCAACCCAGGTCCTCTGGAAGAGCACCCAGTGCTCTTCACTGTGGAGCCATCTCTCCAGCCCCTGCAGCTGCAGAGTTTTAAGAGAAGTTGGAACTCTAAAATTGTGTGTGTGGCTTTTCCAAGGTTGAAATGGCAGCAACCTTTCCAAAGGGGAAGGGAAAAAACAAAACAAAACACAACAAAAAACAACACTCTATGGGCCAAACATTCATGTCTGGGCCAAGCAGGAGTGCCGGAACAGACGGGATCTCGTTGAGGGTCTGGAGAGCAGGCAGTACCCTGCCTCTGCTTAGAAACAGTGGAACTCTACTCAAAGATACGGCGCCTGAGGAAACGCGTGTGATAGGGGATCAGCAAACATTTCCTGTGAAGGTCCAGACAGCCAGTATTTCAGAGCTAGTGGCCACGTGCCAGAGCCGCTCCAATCAGACCCAGGAAGGCCCCATGGATGCTAGCCTGCTCTCACCCGCCACCCCACCCCTGTACATCGCCACTTCCTGCTGCGCTCTTAGCTGTCCACTCAGAAGTCCTTTCTTTTTAATTTTTTTTTAATTTTTTTAATTATTTCTGTATGTGTATGAATGTACTGTCTGCATGCAGGTCTGTGCACCCGTGTCGTGCAATGCCGCGGAGGTCAGAAGAGGGTGTCGGATTCCCCTGGAACTGGAGTTCTCCTGGAATTGGAGTTTCAGACGGTTCTAGGCCGCCATGTGGGTGCTGGGGATCGAACCCGGGTCCTCTGTAAGAGCGGTCGGCGCTCTTAACCGCTAGGCCATCTCTCCAGGGCTGTGGGGATAGCGCAGCCATTAAAGGCTGAGGCTAAGAACCGCAAAAAACAGAAGTCCTTTCTTTAAAGAAGCCCTTCCTAGCCCTTTCCAGCCTTCACGGGACTTGGGTGCCCCCAGTTCCCCTGGCCTCTCTTGGCTACTCTGTTGTCCCTAGGTGACTGACAGCAGACACAAGGGATGATAACAGAAATAATACTGGCAGGAAGCACATGACCTCAAAGGCTACACGTTTTAATTGGAGAAGGGAGGACATTTTAGTATGACAGGATTTAGTATTAAGAGATTCATGCTGACTCAAAGGAGGAAGCTAGGTTTTTCTTCATGTGCAGGGGGCGTATTCTAGATGCTTTACTAGTCCTAGGCACACAATACATTCATACACATACAAAAATAAATAAATTTTTTTTTTAAAAAGGTACTTTCCTCTTGTGTGCACATTCTGGTCTGGACGTACAGACAGTCACTCATCCCAGGAGCCTTGCACTCCTTTCTTTTTTTTTTTTTTTAATAGTTTTTTTTTTTTAATTTTTATTTATTTATTTATTTTTATGTGTATGAATGTATTGTCTGCATGCAGGTCTGCGCACCCGTGTCGTGCGATGCCGCGGAGGTCAGAAGACGGTCTCGGATTCCCCTGGAACTGGAGTTCTCCTGGAACCGGAGTCACAGACGGTTCTCAGCCGCCATGTGGGTGCTGGGGATCGAACCCGGGTCCTCTGCAAGAGCGGTCGTCGCTCTTAACCGCTAGGCCATCCCTCCAGCCACTCCTTTCTTTAGAGTCCCATCCTGCATGGACACCCTGACCTTGTGACAATGACAAGTGGCTACAGTTACCAAGGGAATCAGCAGAGAAGTGGAAGGAAAGTAACACTAAACCTAAACACATTGTGCTGCTTTCTTGGGGGGGGGGGCAGGGAGGAGAGGATTTCTCAATGTGGCAGAGACTAGCTTTGAACCACTGGAGCACCCCAGACTGGCGTCACGCTCACTATCTTCCTACATGTTAGGAATGCTGTCAGACAATACCAGGCCTGGCTTGTCGTTTCATCTAGTTCATTCTTGGAGACCTTATGGTGAAGGGTGAAGGCATCCTGATTTAATTAGTGCCCATGGGCTTTGAAGCCGATAGGATTGTTTGGGGGAGTTGTAGCGATGTAGAGAAGCATATAACATGCCTTCCACCGAGTGTGTGTGTGTGTGTGTGTGTGTGTGTGTGCTCAGCCATGTGTGTGAACACAGGTGTGCACATTCCACAGAATTCCTGTGTTGGTTAGAGAATAACCTCAACTGTCCATCCTCACTGTCCACCTTTTTGCTACATTGTCTGTGTCCTTTCCCCTGGGTAGAATAAGCCAGCTGCCTTGCACACTTCCAGGAACTGGATCTCCGCCTCCCATCTTCCTGTAGAAATGCCGGGATTCCAGGCGCTTCTGCTAAGCACCCAGGTTTTGCATGTATTCTATCGATTTGAACTCAGATCTTCACGTTTGCTCCACAAGCCCTTTCAAACACTGAGCCACCTCTCCAGCCCTCAAACTCTGTATTAGCATGCCTTCCTGGTAGCCTATGTTTGGCTGCAGCTAAAATCTGTCCCCTTAGGGGGCAAGAAGCTAAGTGAGCTCCCTTAGTATTCCCATCTGACATCTTTACCACAGCAAGTTAAATGTGCCTACAAGAATTCCTGTTTACCGTCTTCCCTTTTTGAACTTTGACTTGAGCATGCTCGTGAACATTCCGCCCCCGCATGTGCTTTCTCGCATGAACATGAAGAAGCTCCCGGGATAACAGCCCCACATTTCTGTTGTTCCAGGTGGGCACTGCTTTTGGATGAACTCCGGTGCTCGGCTCACCTGCTACAGGCAATAAATCTTCTTCCGTTCATTCATTTCCTGGTAGTGTTTACTTTGCTCTGTACTCACTGAGATGTGAAGCCATTGTGCTGAGCCCGGCATCTCTGGAGGAACACTCAAAGCTGTCTCCTCCTCTGAGCTATCCACTCTAGGGGAGCAAAGGTTGTACTTTTGACTTTCCACTGTGAGTTCCGAACACTTAGTATGACACATGGCTCGTAGGAGGCACATCCTTGTGGATGGATCCGGATGAATGAATCCAGAGCTCTGAACTTGTCGGAAACACACACTTACCCTGCTCACTAGCACCTCGGCCCTCATGGCAGAGTCTTGCCTGGTGGGATTTAGTGCTGCTCTTTGATGAACTTGCTACCTAGTCACAGTCCTGCTCTAAATTTCCATCCCAAAGAGTTGAGCTCCAACATGGTGTTGCTTATCTTCTTTGTCTGCATCTGGCCTGACACTGGTCAGCAGCCCATCACCTCCTCCAGTGGATCTTTCTCACTGGTGATCGGAGCCCCCATTCCCCATCTGAGATACAGTACCATGTCCCAAGGCCTCAAATTCAACAGCTACAGGAACCCAGTGGGGAACAGAGGAAATGTCAGCTCCAGTTTACAGATAAAGAGACGGTAATTCCCTGTTCTGAACATTAAGTTAGATTTGATATTGAAACTTAAAGCTCTCTCAATCTAATGCCAGTTCAATTTCTTCTGTGCTCGATTTTGGAGAATATGGCTAAGAGACTATTACTTCAAAGGAATTTAAACACCAATTCCAGTTGTTTAGTGTCATCCAGAAAATGATGTATGGTAGCCATCTTTACCGTTGTTGAATGAGTAGATTTATTAAGGATATGGCAAAGCAAAATATAAATAGATAGATGTTAGACAGATAATAGATATAGAGAGATGATAGATGATAGAGAGATTATAGATAGATAATAGATGATAGAGATGATAGATAATAGATGATAAAGAGATTATAGATAGATAATAGATGATAGAGATGATAGATAATAGATAGATCGATGATAGATAATAGATGATATATAGATAATAGAGAGATGATAGATAGATAGATAGATAGATAAATAGATGATAGATATCATCAAATTGGTTACTCAGAATATCCCAGAGAAATCAACTGGAGGAGCCCCATGTAAGCAGTGGGAACTCCCAGGGAGAGCAACGTCCTCTCAGGTACAGCTCCCAAGTTAAAGAACAAATTACTAACAGACAGAGACAATGCCATCAAATGAGGTGTTCACCCCATCCAAGCAGAAACTGGGGAAGTTGAAGCAGTCACCTGGAGTTCCCGACTGATTTTTTTCTACATTAATGAGCTCTCCAAGGTTGAACTTGGGGCTTCATTTTCCTGCAGTAGGCTCTTTTATGTAATGGATAATCAATATTATCATCTGTTGGAAATGGTTTACCTTCTGCCTGTCCAATGTTTTCACTCTGGGACTGTTATGTTGTTCTTGTTCCTCCTCGTCACAGCAATAGGGAGGTCAGCCCATCCTCAGACAGGGCTCCTTGGAGGACCCTGAGGAAAGTTTACTTAAGTCTGAAATGGAGGCAGGGTCCCCTGTGTTCAGAGCCAGTTTCTCAGTGAGCTCAAACAGCACATCACAATTTACTACTATAACATACACAACACCAATGACATACACATTTTAGAGTACTGATACACATGTTTATGTATTTTAATATGTCACCCCTATATCCTAGAATGCCCTATTTATCCTCATGTATGCTATGACTTAGATGGACACATAAAATTAGAAAATAAACTGGGTTTCAGATGAACCTGAGCAGCAGGGACCTGGCACTTCTATTGTCACAATGCTAGCAATGGTAACAGTACAGACATCAAGCACAACACAACAATGTATCTACAACTTTCTAAACACTAACTGATGCCATAATCATCTTACTTGTGGTGGTAGGTTTTGAAAGGTGTCTCTTAAATATTCATATCTATTTTTTTGTCTTTTTTGAGACAGGGTCTCCCTGTAGCTCCAGCTGTTCTGGAACTCACTCTGTAGACCAGGCTGGCCCTGAACTCACAAAGATCCACCTTGCCTCTGCCTCCCAAGCGCCAGGATTAAAGGCGTGCACCACTCAGAAGCTCCGAATATGACTTTAATCACAAATAAGGTCTTTGCAGATGTGAGGATGGACCTTGAGATGAGATTACAGTGGCTGACCAGTGTCCCCTTAAGAGAAGACACAGAGACACACAGGAAACGTGTAGAGAAAGAGGCGGAAGATGGAGTGACAGGCCCACCAAGGAAAGCCAGGGTTTGCTGTGAGCCACCAGAAGCTGAAAGATGCAAAAAGGCCCCTCCGCCCCCATGGGAGTGCTGCCCTGCCCACACCTTGATTTCAGAATTTTTGCCTCATAAACTGTGAGAGAATAAACTTCTGTTATCTCAAGTCACTTAGTTAATAGCCATTTGTTAAAGCTCAGCTAAAAACAAACATATTGCACTGGGTCATTTTACTGTCTCAAGGACCATAGGAGGTAGGTGTTATTACTTCCCTACTTTACAAGTGAGAAAGTTCATTTCAGGGTGCCTAGGGACTTCTACAAGCCCTTGAGTGAATTGTTGAGGCAGCTTCGAACCCAGGAAGCCACTTCTCAAGACCCCTATACCCTACAGTTTGCATGGCCCCTGGCAGGCCTTCCTGATCCTTCCCAGACTAGAGCATTCTCAAGACACACAGACACACCACAGACAGACAGATGGACGGATGGACAGGTGCGCGCATGCGTGCGCGCACACGCGCACACACACACACACACACACACACACATTCCAACACTCTTAACACTCATCTCTGTACTGCTCTGTCCTCATGATTAACACACTGTCATTCTTATTGATGTGTGACTTTTCCTGAAGAGACACAAACAGACATCTGTTCATCCCAGGAAGGGCACTGCGGAACAAAGGAACAATTCCATACAGGTCGAGTTTGGGGAACCACTAAGTTTCCTAGGGTCACTCACAGGCGCTTGGGTGGGTCAAAGGCAGCTATGTCACTGAATGGCCCACCCAACTCAAAAAAGTTGCTTCCCTGAGTCCGCTGCCCACCTTGCAGGCTTCTCCGCAGAAGAGCGTGTAACTATGGCCAACCACATCTTCAGAGAGCAGCATTGGGAGCCTTGTAACTTTCTGACCTTCGGGAGCCTTGAAAGTTCCGGAGTCTCTTCTCCTTTTTTCCTGCAGGAGAGTATGTTTGGTTTGGAGGAAATGCTCTGGAAGTCATCGCAGGCTCTTCCTGCTTGTTCCTGCTCACACTGCATGAGGGACCAGGTTTGCTGTAAGATGGTGTGACTCTTCCACTCTCCAGACAAAGCCTTTCAGTCTCTGAGTGGCAGCTCACACTCAGCCAGGGCAGAGGCTCACCATAACCCTCCTCCCACCTCCTTTTTGGCTTCTTCCCACCATGCACCACTGGAGACCCTTCTGGGGTTGGCGAGACCAGAGAACAATGAGATCTCAGATAAACAGACTCTTGTAAGAGGCAAATACCCTGTGGTTCCATCTCAGAACATCAGCCACAGTAAAAGGCCTTCCCCCCAGCTTCCAGCCCAGGGTCAACAGGGGCAATGTGAACATGGTAATTTTTCTAAGTGTCTTATTAAATCTCTGTCAAGTGGCTGAACATCTGTTCCCTTTCCTGCTAGTGTTCTGAGGAACAGATCTAGCCTGGAATCACAGGGCTTCAAGGGACCCCAGTTCATGTATAATCATACCACAGCTTTCTCTCAGGCCCTTGCCAGAGCAATTAGCAAAGCTGCTTTTAACCAATTAGGCGCATCTTTTCAGCTCCCTGCAGCAGAGGCTGCCTCTGCCCTCCCCACTGCTTGGCCTCCTAGGAGTCCATTTCAAAAGGCACAATCTGAACCAATTATGCCTGTCTTGTTATTATAATCATTAATCATCATTATTCTAATGACAACTAATAGGCTACTTCAAATCTCTTCTGAAACATGATGGGGGCCTTCATAAATTAAAAAATAACTAAATATTTTGGAGACAGCTTCCAAATTTGGCCTGGTCCTTTCAAATCCACCGTCTTACTAGGTCTCGAGTGCTAAGAGGTGGATTACCCATGTGCCCGTCAACAGCAGACAGGTTATCAAAGGCCCCCAAGTCATGTGGCCAGGCCGTAAGCCAATGATAAAGCTGCAAACAGCACTGGCTCAAAAAAGAGGAGCTGTAGAAGTCGATGAGGAAAGCTCAGTGGTCTGCATCTCCAGCCTGATTCCCCCTCCTCTGCCCAATTTCCTCCCGTGGTCATCCCACAGGGGTTCTCAGGAAGACTCACGACATGACACTTGGAAAAAGCATGGCACGGAGAGATGAATCTGGACTTGCAGGATGTACTTGGGTCCTGCATTCCACCTGGGGCATGTTTTCCCTCAGTATAGAGATGAGGTCCTTGCTGTAGTCCTTCGCAGGTGAAGGAGCTGATGTAAAACGGGCAAGCAAGCAGCGTGATGCTCGTAAGGATGGGTGAGGCCTCACAACTTGATCCCAGACAGTTCCTGAGGCCCTCAATACATGGCATCTTTGAAGGACTGGGGCAAAAAGAATCAGGAAAAAGTTGATGGTGAAGATCCGAGCAACACGCTCAGTTGGTCCTGATGGGGAGGTGGGGGAAGTGTTCAAGTACCTGGTGTGTATGTTTTGGTCACTATACAGTTTGATCTAGAGTAATTCTCAGCAGTCCTCTGAGACGTGTGACCACCTCCATGTTAAAGACAAGGGCTCTGGACACAGAACCATGCTTCGCTGGCAGTGTGGTGGGATTCAAGTTCCCCTGCTGCTGCCGAAGCTGTGATCCTTGTGGATGTTCCCCAGGCTTTCTGCAAAGTCTGACACTCTGGTACCTGAGTTCTCATCCCAGTAGCTAGTCTCTACCAAGGAGCCTTTCTTCCACCAAACTCCAGCTACACAAAAAAGAGTGAGTTGACTTCCTCTTGTTTCTGGAGAACAGCCTTGCATCTGCAGGGTACTGAACCAAGGAGACTGCCCTCTGTTAACATCGTCCTTCACAGCAAGGCAGTCAACACTGTTTTTTTTTAATATGGACCTTCTGTATTCTTGTCATCCTTTCTGCCAATACTGATAAAACTTGTCATTTGTCCTATACTTTAAATTTTCATACAATAAATTATTGTAGCATAATATACCTCCGGCAAAGATCTAATACTAAAATAGACCTAATTAATAAGATCCATGTAAATCCACTTCCTCCTCCATGAGCTGAATTAGGATGGCTTTTATATTTTTATTAAATTTTTATTGAATTTTTGTGTATTTCATATATAACATCTCGATAAATCTTAATCAACTTTATACCCCTTCTCAGTGGCACCCTCCCACAGCCCCCCTCTAGAATTCATACAGTCTGTCATTTGTGTTAAAGCCTATTGTGTCGTTAGTGTCCCCAACATTCCTCAGTGCAAGTTCTTCTACTGAGCTCTAGTCCCTCTATTTAAGAAGACCAGCTCTTCCTCACCCAACAATAATCAGCTGCCACTATTTCTTCAATTAAGATTGGGTTCCGCTGCCCATTTTCTCAGATCCATGCTGGGTTTTTCCTCTAGTTGAGTTTACATGGGTTTGTGCCTGCTGACACCATTGCTGCAGGTCCATATGAGCAGAGTCCCAGAAGTTTCGAGGATTCTATTTCCATATGGCCATGCATCACCTCCCTGGCTCTTACAATCTTTCTGCCCTCTCTTCCACAATGGTCCCTGAGCCCTAGGTGAATGCAGCCTAATATAGAAAACCTATCCATGGATCCACACTCTGCAAACTTCTATCTTCATGATTTGCCCATTTATGGCCTTTTGAGTTCCTGGCCCCTGTTGAATGAGGGACTTGCCTAATGAGAATTAAGAGATTAATTAATATTCTCTAGGCCCCTTGTACTATCTTGACTGAGCCTTGTATAGAGGTTGCATTGTAGATGTGCTGCTTAGGCTTGGGCAGTTCACATACAATGTCTGTGTGTGAGCAGTTGTGGTGCTCTGTAATAGTCTTCACCTGGTGCAAATGAAGCTTCTTTGATGAGTGGTGTCTGGGTTATTTGTCTGTAAATATAAGGACACATACTTTGCACTTAGTAAGACATTACATTAGTCTAGGGGTGTAACAGCCTTGGGTATTTCTCTAAGATCTATGATCTCTCCATCCATGTATATTTGGCTATATTTACAGTACCAAACATGAGTTTCCTTGCATTGAGTTGGGCTTTAAGTCCAATTAGTTAGCTGTTGATACCCCCCAAGATAAAAGTGCCATTACTGTACCAGCATTGTATGCTGTGCTGGTCATTGATGTGGTTATTTGGTCTTGAAGCTGGTGTTAGACCACCGATTGCTGTTCTCCCTTGCATAGTGCTCTCCAAACCTCTGAGAGACAGCCTTCAGGGGAGATGGCTTCCAGGTCAGTTCCAGCTCCATTGCTCCAAATCTGGTCTCTGAACTATGTCCTGTCTTCAGCAATAGGGTCTTACCTTCAAGTTCTGGGAGAGAATCAAGGGCTGGGGTAATAGGCTCTGTAATTTTAGGAGTCTCTTGGACTACCCTGGCCAACAACTCACAGGAAGGTTTCTCCTGTATGGCACTGTTTCTTGTTATGCACTTCAGCTATCTATATGAATTCATGAAGGGATATTGTACATGTAATTTGTCATTAGATTATTAGACTAAAATGATTCCCTCAGGTTTTTTTTTACACTAGCTAAGTATTATTCATATCTCCTCTCTCCCTCTCCCTGTCTAACCCTCCCTCTATGTCTTCATCATTTAAAATGTTCCCATTTTTTCCCATTTCTCCATTGACAATACCGGTCTCCTATGGTCCGCCTCTCTTGAGTGCCTTCTTTCCCTTTATCCCCAAATTTCTTGTATTACCCTCCTTCCACCCCCCATTTAAATACCCTCTTTTTATCCATCTCTCCCTCAGTAACACCTGTCTCCTACTCTTCTCCTCTCTCAGGTTTCTTCATTCCCTTTACCTCCCTGGTTCCTTTCCATTTTCCTGGTCCCCATAGTTACATCAGGCACCCAGATATAAGGATTTGGTACTAGGATTCACAAATGAGGGAGAACATACATCATTTGTTTATCTGAGTTTGTGTTACTTCACTTAGCATATTTTCTAGTTCCATCCATTTACCTGCATATTTTATGATTTTGTCTTTCTTTACCACTGAATAGATTTCATTATCCACTCATCAGTTGAGGGACACTTGTGTTATTCCCAACTTTTCAATATTGTGAAAAGAGCAGCAACAAACATGAATGTTCAAGTATCTCTGCAATATGATGAATCCTTTGGTTACAAGCCAAAGAGTGGTATGTCTGGGTCAAATGGTAGGTTCATTAGTTTAGTTTTTGATTTTTGTTTTTTGGGTTTTGGGGGGTTTTTTGAGACAGGGTCTCCCTAGAGCCCTAGCTGGCCTGGAACTCACTCTGTAGACTGGCCTTGAACTCACAGAGATCCACCTGCCTCTGCCTCCTGAGTGCTAGGATTAAAGGCATGTACTACCACACTCAGTTTAAAGATGGCTCCCAGCACCATGTGGGTGCTGGGAATAGAACCCAGTCCTCTACAGGAGCAGTCGGCACTCTTAATCACTGAACCATCTCTCCAGCCCCCAAGTTCATTAGTTTTTTAAGAGTTCTCCACACTGCTCTTCATAGGGGTTGCACGAGCTTACAATCTGACCAGCAGAAAATGAGCATTCCTCTTTCTCCACATTCTCTCCAGCATTTGGTATCATTTGTTCTCTTAATCTCAGCCATTCTTGCTAGGGTAAGATGAAATCTTAAAGTGATTTTAATTTGCATTTTCCCTAATTACTAATGATGTTGAACACTTTTTAAAGATGTCTTTATTTCTTTTTGGAACTCTCTTTTCAAATCCTTAGCCCTTCTTTTAATCAGATCACTTGTTTTGTTTTCCTTTTTTTTTTGTCTTTTCGAGACAGGGTCTCCATGTAGCCCCAGCTGTCCTGGAACTCACTCTGTACACCAGGCTGGCCTTGAACTCACAAAGATCCACCTGCTTCTGCCTCCCAAGTGCTAGGATTAAAGGCATGTGCCACTGCACCTGGATTTCACTTGTTTTCTTGATTCTTTGCTTTTTGAGTAGTTTATATATTCTAGATGTTAAATCTCTGTCAGATGTGTCACTCGTGAAGATTTCCTCCCACTCTGTGTTTTCTCTTCACTTCTTTGATTGTTTCTTTTGCTGTACACAAGCTTTATAGTTTAATGATGTTGTACTTAATTATTGACTTACTTCCTGAGCAACTGATGTCTGATTTAGAAAGACTTTTCCTAATCTATATCTTGTAGGATACTGTCATTGTTTTCTTATAAGTTTCAGAGTTTCAAGTTTCACATTGAGGTCTTTCATCCATTTGGAGTTGACTTTTGTGCAAGGTGAAAGAGAAGGATCTAGTTTGATTCTTCTACGGGTGAAGATCCAGTTTTGCCAGCACTGTTTGCTGAAGATGCTGCCTTTCCTCCATTGAGTGTTCTTGGCCCCTTTGTCATGGCTGAAATTATATATATTCAAGTTTGAGTCTTCAATTATGTTCCATTGATCTATAGATCTATTTTTCTTCCAGTGCCATGCTGTTTTTATGACTATAGCTCTTAATATAGTTTGAAATCTGGTATAGTCACCCCCCTACCCCTGCATTGCTCTTTGTGCTCAGGGTTGTTTTGGCTATTCAGGATCTTTTGTGTTTCTAAGTGAATTTTAGGATGGTATTTTCTCTTTTTAATTAGAGGAATACTTTTATTTCTTTCTTATTTCTTTCTTAATTACATTTTATTCTCTGTGTGTACATGTGTATAAAAGCATGTGTGTAGGCATGTGTGTGCAGTAGTCTGCATGTGGAGGTCAGAGGACAATTTGTGGGAGTTGGTTCTTCCCTTCACCTTGCAGATTCCTGAGCTCAATCTCCAGTAGTCAAGCCTGGAGGTGGGTCCTTTAGTCTCTAATCCATCCTGGAGCTGGGTCCTTTACTCTCTGATCCAAAGGATGGTATTTTCTAATTCTATGATGAATGTCATGGAGATTTTGATTGAGATTGCATTGAATCTATACATTACTTTGGGTAGGGTGGACATTTTCACAGTACTAATTCTTCCAATCCATGAGCATGGGAGGTCCTCCCAACTCTAGTGTCTTCTTCAATCTCTTTCTTTAAAGATTTAAATTTTTCATTTTGTAGAGATCTTTAATGTCTTTGGTCTGGTTTATTCTGAGATTTTTTAGGCTATTGTGAATGGGAGATTTTCCATGTATTCTTTCTCCAATTACTTGTTATTGGCATATAGAAAGGCTACTGATTTTGCTACATTAGTTTTGCAACCTGATACTTTACTGAAAGTGTTCATCATTTCTAGAGGTTTCTGGTAGAATTTTTGGCATCTCCTAGGTGTAACATCATCATCTACAAAAAAGGAGCAATTTGACCTCTTCTTTTCCTATCGGCACTTTAATTTCAATCTCTTGTTTTATTGCTGTAGCAAGAGTTTCAGATACCATATTAAATAGGAGTGGAGATAGTGGACAGCCTTGCTGGGCTCTTGATTTTAAGGAGAATGTTTCCAATGTTTCTCCATTTAGAATGATGTTGGCTGTGGGTTTGTTGTATATAGCTTTAATTATGTTCAAGTTTGGTCCCTCCAGTGCAGTTCCCTCTAGGACTTTTAACATAAATGCATGCTGAATTTTATCAAAGGCCTTTCCTGCATCTATTTAGATGACCAAGTAATTTTGGTCTTTAAGTCTATGTATATGATTTATGACATTTATTGACTTACATATGGTGAACCATCCCTGCATCTCTGGAATAAAGCCAACTTGTTCATGGTGGATGACCTTTTGATGTGTGCCTGAATGTGATTTGCAAGTACTTTGTTGAGAATTTTTGCCTCTATATTCATTAAGATGGGTCTATAGTTTTCTTTTTTGTTGTATCTTTACCTGGTTTTGGTATTAGAGTCATGCTTGCTTCATAGAAGGAATTTGGGGGTTCTCCCTCTGTTATTTTTGAATAAGTTTTTTAGTTTATTTTTCTGGATAGAATATGTATGATATATATATATTTTAACCAGTTAGTAAACATAAGCAATAAACATAAGCAATATCCATGTAAACCCAATTAGCAAGCATCAGACTCCAATTCTTGTACAACCCAGGGTCCCCAAGTCCATTGAAGAGGTTTGCAAACACAAACATGCTAATCAAATAAAAAGTCCAGTCCATTTTTGCTGCCATCTCACAATTCACACCCCCCCCCATTATTTGGCCCTTACAACCTGATGCACCAACCTCTTCCTCAAGAGTCCCTGGGCCTTGGAGGGGAGGGTGAGAGAGAGCGAGAGAGAAGAAGGTCCATTTCTTCTCTGAAATGATAAATCAAACTCTTGGGTCTGTCCAAGTTCTGTTTTCAATGGACTGGTGGTTCATGTGGGAGTCTCCTTTTAATTCTACTAATAAAACACAAATAGAAACAGATATATTTGTTAGTCAGAATGTTTTGCCACAGCAATTAAGAATTTATTAAGAGTGCTTAAGTCAGTGTTCAAGAGATCCTCTTGGAGGTTTAGCAACCATACTTAAAACTCCAATCTGATTTAGCAAGAGGGACTTGAAGGGATAATCTTTTGGGCCCTACCCTCTAAGGTTGACTTAAGTCCTAGGGTCCTGCATGGGCACCTTTCTATGTGTCCTATGGCAGTGAGTCACCAGTCATCTTGGGCCAGGGAGGTCTTGGAGATTCACTTAAAAGGACTTCGTCCAGCCAGTGTCTAGTCAAGGGAAGAAAGTCAATATAGAGGAGAAACTCCTCATACTTCAAAGGGAAGCTCTGGTCAAGCAAGACCTGACTTTGTCCTCACATAGTTGGGACTGGTGAAAAGAGCCAGGTGCAAGGCCTGAGTGACCTCCTAAGGAAGAGCACCTCAACTGATCTTAACACCAAAACTAATTTAATTTATCTGAGCTGTGTCATTTTAAACACCCCCACAGGAAACTATAATCAAAAGAAGAGAAAATGAAATGACTTATTAACAGAGAGATAGGTGAGAGACCTACTGTGCTAAGTTAGAAAACTACTGTGTCATGTTAGAAAATATCTCAGAGATAGGTGACAGATTTACTGTGCCATGCCAGAAAATACCACTTTTTATTATTCTCATGGTTAAGCTGGCTCTCATTCTGGAGCCATGTACATTAAAACTTTCTTCCAATTCCTCAAACTAGGGTACAGGTCTTCTCTCCCTCTGCAGACCCTAGACAGGGACCCTCCAATTGCTAATGCACCCAGTACCACCCCCATTGGTACTGTGAAGTCCATGCACTGGCATACTCATATAAGATTCAACCAGCTTTTCTTTTCAGTTGCAGAAAAAATGTCCATTAACTACTGGCCACTATCAATCTAGTCCAAAACCACTGTGCAGAGCACCCAGAGCAGCCAACATGGGAAACCAGATTCTAACCCTCCAGCCTGAAACCCATTCCCCCAAGACTTTGCCCCCCCTCCCCACAGCTCTGAAGCAGATACAGAAGAGAGAACAGCATCTCATTCCCTTATCATGATCAAAAGGCTGGAATGTTAGATCTGGGCTTCCCAGAATTCCAAGAGACACACAGATGTCCACTTCAATCTTCTGACCTCTTCCCCTGTACCGGAGGTCCCACCCCATGGCTATAAATGGGTGGGACTAAGTCACCATCTTGCTGCCACCATTGTCACTACACCACACGCAAACAGGTAGCCCGCCTTGGCAATTGAAGTAAATCATGTTTGCGGAGTGACTTAAGTCACATGTGCCTGTCTTTTATGGGGGGTTTCAACCTAACAATATTAACCATTTTAACAAGTTACACTATGGGCACAAATACATATGCTTGGATGGTATCTTGGTCATGGCATTATAGCTCTTTAACAAAAAGATCCAATACATTTCTAATGTGGCCTATAAAGTCCCCTGCCACTCTGGGGAGCCAAGCTTGCAGAATCAGTTGTGTGTCCTACCTGCCCAGTGAGTGGGCCATAGATCCAAATGGAATTTTTCTGGGTGTACATCTACCAGGCTGCCACTATTGCACTACATCTTCTTTGGCATATAAAACTCTATGGTACAGGTTTATAGTAGAACTTCAGAGACCATTTCTTTCCAGCAATTTGCATAGTGCTCTCTGGCACCATGAAGGTCAGCTGTCAATTTGCATGGCGAGGTCTCAGCATAAGTTTTCTTTCTCATGCTCATATCACGCTGTATCTTCAGCAATAGGGTCTTACTGTCCACTTCTTGCATGCACCAAAGTTATAGGCAATTGGTCTTTATTTGGGGGGCCTTTAGAGCCTCCCTGGCAGCCCACAGCTGATACTGAAGCCTTTATCTACCAATACATTTTATTTAACCATCAGGCAAAATTTAGAGGTAGGGCACTAATCCAAGGGGATGGGCGCAAATGCCCACAGGTCAGCTCCCCTGCCAGTAGGTCCTGATCCATTTCTTGAATGCTTCTTGTTGGAATCCAGATGGGGGCTCCATCTGTGGAAAGGCAAATGTTAACCCTTTCCCCGTGTTAGCAGCGGGTTTGGGTTTTTCTCATTGTCCCAACGTTGTACCACTGATGTCTTATGACTCCAATGCTTATGGACTGGAGTTACTATTCCTGATTTCAAAATTGACAGAAGGTTCAGAGTAAAGAGTGTGTTGCAAATTGCATCCTGGAGGGAGGAAGTGTATCCCCCCCTCCTGCCCCTAGGGTTTGTAATTGTCACTACAAACAGATCAGTCTCTCTTGTTTCCCAGCCCCCCATATCCTGATATATAGTTTTCCAGAAGGCAGAAATTGTATCACATACCTATAGACAGGAACCAAGATGAAAAGGTTTACCAAGACCATCCAAATTATTTCCTTTTGGACTGCACACTGCTGGTTCAAGGAGGTAGAACCCAGCTTTTCCTGAGCTGAATTATCTTGTTATGGGCAAAAGAAATGTCACAGGTAACACTTGTATAATACAGAGAAGCATGGAGGACATTTGTGTCAATTTAATCTAAAAGCTGTAACTGGGAATCCAGTACAAGTCAGGAGTGGATTGAAAATTAACACTAATTCTGTATCCCTAATTAGCTTAAGTGTGTTACTATATCCTATTCTGAAAATAGCCAGCCATTTTAATCTTATACAGGAAGCTTTTAGTTAATATCATGAGATTTAATAACATTTACAGATTTACCTTTAGTTATTAAATTTTACTAGGTATTCAATATTTAGTCACATATATGTAGATGGAACAGTTATTTTTAAATATACTATTATAAAGTATAAACTTTGAGATTTCCTTGCAAGACTTGGAGTAGGTTCTAAATGACCAATTGTCTCCAAATTTTCAGAGATATTTTATGTAGGCTTGGCAAAAAAAGCCTATCTGTTCACTCCAAAGATGTTTTACTGAGTGCTCAAATGTTCTTATACATAAAACATATCTAAATGCAGAACTAGATTGCACCCTGGAGCAAAAGTAATCATTCCTTAAAATTAACTGATATCCTTAAGGACCAGGAACTCCATTGTAATTTAACAGTCTCAGCTTACACATCAATTTATTTATCAGAGAGTAGATTAGCAAAAACCTTGCCTCATGTTTTAAAGGAGTGTAAACAGTAGGTAGAGAGAGGCAATATGTACTTACTAAAACATTAAATTGCAAATATGTATTTGTGATCACATTAGTTACTTAAAAAATTTTTTTATTAATTTTTTTTATTTATTTCTGTATGTGTATGAATGTACTGTCTGCATGCAAGTCTGTGCACCCATGTCATGCAACGCCGCGGAGGTCAGAAGAGGGTCTCGGATTCCCCTGGAACTGGAGTTCTCCTGGAATTGGAGCTTCAGACGGTTCTCAGCCGCCATGTGGGTGCTGGGGATTGAACCTGGGTCCTCTGTAAGAGCAGTCGGTGCTCTTAACCACTAGGCCATCTCTCCAGCCCCATATTAGTTACTTTTAATATAAACATTATATACCATGAGATAAATAACAATAACTTTTGTTGAAATTAATTTATCCCTTACCTGTTCTCAACTTTATGCTGTCATAAATCTTAGAACTGAGAAATATAGGGACATATACTTCAAGATATATCTGTAGTGATAATAATCAATATGATATTATCTTTTTTTGTCTTTTTGAGACAGGGTTTCCCTGTAGCCCCAGCTGTCCTGGAACTCACTCTGTAGACCAGGCTGGCCTTGAACTCACTAAGATCTGCCTGCCTCTGCCTCCTGAGTGCTAGGATTAAAGGCGTGCACCACCATGCCCGGTTAATATGATATTATCTTTACTAACCAGTTACTCACTTTGACTTACGAATAAGGATTTGGTGTTAGGAACCAAAAATGAGGGATAACATACATTGTTTTTCTTAGACTGTGTTACCTCACTTAGCATAACAGCTTCCAGTCCCATCCATTTGCCTACAAATTTCATGATGTCATCCTTCTTCACCACTGTATAAATGTACCACATCTTCATTATCCACTAGACAGTTGAGGGATATCTGGGTGCTCCCAGCTCTTTGCTATTGTGAAAAAAGCATCAATAAATATTGTTGGACACATATCTCTGCTACAGGATGCATCCTTTGGGTACGTACCTAGGAGTGGTATAATTAGATCAAAAGGTAGGTTCATTTTTATTCTTTTAAGGGTTCTCCACACTGCTTTCCATAGGGGTTGCTTGAGTTTGCAATCCCACCAGCAGTGAATAAGTGTTCCCCTTTCTCCACACTCTCTCCAGTATTTAGTGCCATTTGTTTTCTTGAAAACAGCCAATCTTACCAGTGTAAGATGAAATGTAACTTAAGTAATATTGGTTGTAAGTCCCCTTTAAACGTCTGGTAGAATTGTACTATAAATTCATCTGGGGCCTTTTTTTAGTTGGGGGCTTTTGTATTACTGATTCAATTTCCTAATATGCCATGGTTCCCTTTAAGCTGTTGATATCTTCTTGGTTTAGCTTTGGTGATTCCCATGATTTTAAGATATTTATCTTAAAATTTTTTAAGACACTGGGCTGGGCGTGGTGGTGCATGCCTTTAATCCTAGCACTTGGGAGGCAGAGGCAGGTGGATCTCTGTGAGTTCAAGGCCAGCCTGGTCTACAGAGTGAGCTCCAGGCCAGCTGAGAGTAAAGGGAGACCCTGCCTCAAAAAGACAAAAAAAAATTTTAAGATATTTAAGATATTTATCTTAAAATATTTGGGGTTTTCAAATTAATAGAGTATAGATTTTAAAGTGTTTCTTTTATAATGTTCTGGATCTTTTTGTTGCCTGTTGTGATGTTTCTCCTTTCATCTCTAATTTTGTTGATTTGGAGTTGCTCTTTCTTTCTTTTGGTTAACTGGGCTAAGGGTCTGTCTATCTTGTTTATCTTTACAAAGAACAAGCTCTTGGACTCATTGATTCTTTGTATTGTTTTCTTTGTTTCTATTTCATTGATCTCTGCTCTCATTTTTATCTCTTCTTGTCTGCTGGGTTTAGGTTTCATTTCTTGCTGTCTTTCAAGTGTCTTGAGTTGCAATATTAAATCATTTGTTCTCTTTCTGATTTTTTTTAATGTAGGCACTTAGAGCTATGAATTTCCCTCTCAAGACTGCTTTTAAAGTGTCCCAGAGGTTTTGTTGTGTTGTATTGTCCTTGTCATTTAATTCCAGGAATGCTTTTATTTCTTAGTTATTCCCTTGACCCATTCATTATTCAGGTGTGTGTTGTTTAATCTCTATGAATTCAGGTAGGTACTAGGGCTTCTTCTGGTGTTGATATTAATCTTTATTGCATTGAGGTCTGTTAGAATACATGGAATGGTTTCATTTTTTGCCAGTTTTTTATTGAAGCTCTGTGCATTTCATACAAAATTACAAATCAAATCTAGACCCATGTCCCCCTCTCTGCCCCCACCCCTCCAGAGCTCATGCATTCTGCCAAATATGTTTTTCATCTTTTTCTCACAGTCTTTCTGTTGTTGTTGTTGTTATCCCTTCCAATATGCATCACTCCAAAATATGAACATATGCATGCCACATATATCATAGGTTTTAGCATCTTCACCTTATGATATTTTTTTCTTTATTAGGCTGAAAGATATCATGTTTGAAGTCTCCTCCTTGGCAAGCCCAGACCACCATTAGTTATGCCCTTGTGTTACACACTGGCGTTTTCCCCTCCCAGTATTGGTCAACTTTGGAGAAAGTTCCATGGGGTGCTGAATAGAAAGTATATTTTTTGGTGCCTGGGTGGAATACTTGGTAGATGTCTGTTAGGTCCATTTATGATATTGTATAATTCAAATGTCTCTGTCTATTCTTTGTCTGGTTGACCTGTCTAATGGGGGCAGTGGGATATTGAAGTCCCCTACCACTAGTGAGTTGAGATTAGTCTCTGTCTTAAAGTCCTATAGTATTGTATTTGTCTCTGTGCAGCAGAGTTTGGTGCATATATATTTATGACTGTAATATCTTCTGGGTTAATTGTTCCTTTAATAAGAATGAAGTAACTCTCTTCTTCTCTTCTGATTAGTTTTAGTTTGAAGTCTATTTTTTCAATATTAGCATAGAAACTCCTGCTTGTTTCTTGGTGCCATTTGCTTGCAGTATTTTTTCCATCCTTTCACCTTAAGGTACTGCCTGTCCTTGAAGCTGAATGGGTTTTTTGCAGACAACAAGATGGATTTTGTTTCTCAATCCATTCCACTATTCTGTGTCTTTTGAGTAGGGACTTCAGTACACTGATAAAGTAATTATTAAGAGATATGCGTTAGTTCCCATCATCTTAATTTCTGTTTGCATTCTTTGTCTAACTTTGTGTTTCCACAGTTACAGCTTCATTTAGTTTCTTTCTCTTGCCCCTTGAGTATAGTCACCACTTTCTTCAGCTCTTTGTATTGCTTCAAGTATTCTGGGTTGGCATCTATGGTTGTTCAGAATTGGGAGTACTTTGATTCAGACTCTTATAGCTTTCACAGTTTGCATTGAAGTCAGCTTTAATTGTGACGGGTTTTCCTAAGTGACTTGTTTTTCTTTTGCAGCTTTCAGTATTCTCTCTTTGTTCTGTACTTTCAGTGCTTTTGCTATGACTTGGCATGGGAAGTTTCTTTTCTTGTCTTATCTATTTTGTGCTCTTCATTCTCTTTGTATTTGCATGGGCAAGTCTTTCCTTAATTTGGGGGAATTTTTCTCATACAATCCTGTTGAAGATCTGGTCAATACTATTATCGTGAGCTGCTTCTCCTTCTTCTGCGCTAAGATGCATAAGTTTGGTCTTTTCATGGTGTCCCACATTTCCTGCGTATTCCATTCCTGTGTTTTATAAATTTTTTCATAATCTTCAACTTTATTGTCCAGTCCTGATATGCTATTTTCCATTTCATTCATTCTGTTGCGGAGGGTTTCTCCCGTCATTTCTAGTTGGCTTATTGAGTGCCTCACTTCCTTCTTCATTTCAGCCTGAGTTTTCTTCAGTATTTCTATCTCTTTATTAATTCAGGAAGAATTTTATCCTTATCTTGTCTTAGATCTTTAATTTGGTTTTTGCGTATGTGTGTTCTTTAAAATTCATTGAATTCTTTATTCATGTTTATGACCATTCTTTTGAACTTTGTGTCCTGAGTTATCCCTACGGGGTACTCGTTGTAGATCTCTTCTATAGGATTTGTAGTCTTTACTGGGGACACGTTTTGGGGGTTTTCGTATTATTATTTTTTCATTGTGATTTTGGCATGTGGATTTCTTTTGTTTGTGATTCTGATATGAAACTCACATTTTCCTCTGTTGAGTTGAAGATTGGTTTTGTTAGTATTGTTGATGTGCCTTGGTTATTCTCCTATTAGGTCTGAAAAGCTGCTTTGTCTAGGCTTCA
Organism: Rhizomys pruinosus; assembly: GCA_009823505.1. NCBI lineage: Eukaryota > Metazoa > Chordata > Mammalia > Rodentia > Spalacidae > Rhizomys > Rhizomys pruinosus. The sequence goes on from VZQC01005357.1 coordinate 130,767, forward strand.
GGTTCTCTATTCTGATTTTATATTGGAGGGACCACATGGCCCTGGTCCAGCGCTCCCACAGAGGCCCAAGTCAGGCATGGATCAGGCTCCCTTCCCAAGGTCTTGACCCTTACAAGCCAACAGATACAACACAATTTGGGAGGTTTGCTAGGCAGAGGCTTGATTCAGGTGCTCTCAGGCAGTCTGCAAATGTCTGGGTCACTACCAAAATGCACAGTGGTCCATCCCTGGGGCAGTGGGAAGGGTTTCGGATGTCCCCAAGGTAGGGGTCTGAGGACAGTGCAATTTGGGAAGCTCGCCCATGCAGGAGGCTGGATTCAGACACCCTCAGGCAGGCTGGAATTGTCCAGGCCTGTGCCAAAGAGCAGAGGCAGTTGTCAACACTTACACAGAAACAGCCATGACACCCAATGTGCCCTCCGTCCACTCTACATTCAGTCTTTCTCCTCCTTGTCCTAATTTCTGCCTCTCTGCCTTTTGCTTACTTTCTTTCTATTTAGAAGTTTTATTTCCAGCCACGACCAAGGCCACTGATGAGGTGACTGACTTGATCTTGTGCAGGTCTTGTGCATTCTAGTGAGAAGTGGGAAGGAACTGGTGTCCTCTCACCCCTAACTGAGGAGCTAGGAACGCTGATGGCTTCTGCAGGAAGAAGACTCAGTTTCTTTTGTTTAATATTTTATTATTTTTATTTTATGTGTTTTGCCTGCATGTATGTAAGTGTGCCCATATCATGAAAAGCCCACAGAGATCAGAAGAGCACATCGGATACCCTGGACTGGAGTTACAAACAGTTGTTAGCTGCCATGTTGATTCTGGAAATCAAACCCAGGTCCTCTGCAAGGGCAGCCAGTGCTCTTAACCTTTGAACCATGTCTCCAGCCTTGAATCAGTTTTCTTTAAGGGTGTGGCTCCTGGTAGCTCACTATGCTCCAGAGGATTGCCCCACACCCAGCAGATGGGACTACTTAGGTCACTAAATTTTTAAAAAGAGCACCCAGCCGGGCATGGTGGCGCATACCTTTAATCCCAGCATTTGGGAGGCAGAGGCAGGTGGATCTCTGTGAGTTCAAGGCAAGCGTGGTATACAGAGCAAGTTCCAGGCCAGCTAAGACTAAAGGGAGACCCTGTCTCAAAAATACCAAAAACTAAAGAGCACACAAAGTTAGGAGTCGGGATGAGGGGGTGGATCTGGAATGAGTTCAGGGGAGGAATTGGGGGTGAATGTGATAAAAATACAATATATGAAATTCTCAAAGAATTAATACAAATATTTATTATTACAGAACCCAGCAGTGACTTTGTCATTTCAACTTTAAAGGAGACAGGCAAGAAGAAAGAGGGAGCTGGACGCTCTGGACACATCCAGCACTAAACTGAAAGCCAGGCTCGGTTCCTTCCTCCTCTGGGCCTCACTTTTCTCATGTAGAAAATGAGACTCATCATCGCACAGAACTATTGAGGAAATAAATAAGCATGTGAAAACGTCTGAACACAATATCTTGCAGAAAGCAAGAACCTAGTAAGACTTGACTCATGTTTGTTAATCATAATTTGCTCACGAGGCCCATGAGTTCAGTGAGACAATTCTTCTTTCTCGGCTCATGAGCATATCTTAGTGGTCCTCTCCCTGTCATGAGGTTGAAATTAACTTCCTGATTAACTCCTCCAGGTGAGGCATATACACATGACCCATCTTTCCTCAGCTGGATAGATGTCAACACCTTTGCCCAAAGAATGAAGCCCACAGGGGGCGATGGCTTTATCTGACTGGGACCAGGCTATTCAGTAGCTAGCTAGATGTTCAGGTTCCACAGCTCCTGAGGAAGCAAGCAATGTGCTTTGCATAGGCTAGCCACCCGGCGATTCTGAAGGAGGCAATTCCCAGAGCCCCAGCCCAGGTCAGCGGGACTGTTCTGATCTCACTCACTGAAGTCACATGTCCCAATGGGAATGTCAGTGAGGTGGCTGTCAGAGGCAGCTGCTTTCCTATTTCTTTGAAAAGAACAATAATAAAGACACCAAATTCTGGAGAGGTTGTAGGGAAAGGGGAACACTCATCCATTTCTGGTGGGAATGTAAACTTGTACAACCATATGGAAAGCAGTGTGGAGAACCCTTAAAAGATTCAAAATGAGAGGCTGGAGAGATAGCCTAGCGATTAAGAGCACCGACTGCTCTTGCAGAGGACCCGTGTTCGATCCCCAACACCCACATGGCAGCTAAGAACTGTCTGTAACTCCAATTCCAGGAGAACTCCAGTTCCAGGGGCTTGCATGACACGGGTGCACAAACCTACATGCAGACAGTACACTCACACACATACAAAAATAAATTAAAAAAAAAGACTGAAAATGAGCTTGCCACCTGACCCAATCATACCACTCCTGAGTATATACCCACAAGACTCATCCTACCACAAAGATACAGGCACATCCATGTTTAGTGCAGCTCTTTTCACAATAGCAAAGAGCTGGAACAGACCCACAGGCTCCTCAACAGACAAGTGGATGACAAAATGTGGTACATCTACACAACAGAGTAGGTAAAGAAAGATGACATCATGAACTCTGCAGGTAAATGGATAGAACTCAAAGCTATTATGCTAAGTAAAGTAACATAGTCCCAGAAAAACAAATGGTAAATGGTTCCCCTCATTTGTGGACGCTAACACCAAATCCTCAGTTGAAAGGCAAGGTGAACAGCATTATTGTTATATTTCTGTTTATCTGAAAGCAACTATGTTCTTATAATGTAAATCTCTTAATGGGCTCTAGAATTGACCCAACACTTCCTTTCAGACTCTGTACTTACTGTATATGGGTGGAAAGTATGTATTCATATTTTAGAGCAATATAAAATTAAAGGAAGAAATGTGAATTCCTAAACATAAAAAAAGACTGAGAGAAAGATGCAGGACAGTTATGGCAAAGTGCATGATCTGGGGTGAGGTGGGGGGAAGGGAAAGGGGAATATGTCTAAACTGAACTGAGAAATGATGTCTGAAATACACAAAACATCAATAAAAGCATTATTAAAAAGAAAAGAACAATAATACATATTGATGGCTCTTCACACATTTTATTTTGTTGCACAATAGCTGGCCATCTGGAAAGTAGTGGTTCAGTGAACACCATGGGTGGAAAGAAGCTACCATTCCACATGTCCATGTGTCACCTCTGCTGTGTGACCTGGGTTGTGGTACCATCAGTTTTGACCTCGCCACTTTTATGTTGTCAGCACAACATGGCAGAAAAGACAAGATGAATTGACATTGCTAAGAGAAACTGTCTTCATGGATCTGCTCTGGGAGTCTCTGGAAACCCACCCCAGGGTCCTGCAGACCACAGCCAGAGAACTTCTAGGATGAGTGAGTAGTGGAAAAAGACCAGTCTGGGTTCAAGCATGGTAAACTAAGTCAAAACCTGGCCACACGGACAATTTTCATACCCTCTCTGAGTCTCAATTTTCTCGTGGTTGAAATAATAATGATAGGGGCTGGAGAGATGGCCTAGCGATAATCCTACCTTAGAAGGTTGTGGTGAAGGTCATATAAATTATTCTGTATGAAGCATTTGCCACCGCATGGTAGATTTCAGTATGTACAAATAGGGTATAAACTTAAAACAAGGGGCTGGAGAGATGACACAGTGGTTAAGAGCACTAGCTGCTCTTGCAGAAGAGCCAGGTTCAGTTCCCAGCACTCACGTGCAGCTGACAACTATCCATAACTCTAGTTCTACTCTTCTGACTCCACAAGCATTGCATGGTGCAGACATTCTTAGACACAAGCAGGCCATACACTCATAAACATAAAATAAAAATAATATAATAAAAATAATAATATAATAAAAATAATACAATACAACTCTTCATGATATGATATGCTATATGAGCTAAGAGAAATGAGCATGCAACTTATAGAATGAAGAGGGACGGAAGCTCATTGTACTCGGTATGCTCCTCATGCTATTTCAGCACCAGAAGGAGAGAAGAGACAAGTGCTCTTCTGACTTTCTAGGCATTATCAGGTGGATGTTGGCCTTGTAAAAATTAAGTAGCAAAAAAGGCAGTTTAGCTCAGACCTTAATTTTGACTTGGATGTGGATCTTTTTCAGGATTTCTCTGTCTTGTTATATTAACTATTCAGCCGTTACACCTAACTGACACTGATACTGCTTTCACATGCTGAGGGAGACTTCAATTTTAAATACTCAAACTCCTCAGATGTCTCCTTTGCTATAAAAAAATAAAAATGCATTATTCTTTTAGAAGTCAGATCAAAGTAAGGAACAAGCCTTTCCTCTAAAAACACAGCAGCAGCTTCTTCCAGAAAACACAGCCAGGAAGCTCTCTGTGCAGCTAAAAACCAAGATAGCAGTATGTCTTGCTCAGTACAGGAGGAGGGAAAGTCGGCAGCCTGCTCCAATGTTGAAATATAGTCATGCTGCTTTGCAGAGCCTCGACAGGGGCACCTGTTAGCCAGCTCCTGCCCATCGGGACTCCAGTCCTCACACCTAGCCCGCCGCTTAATGTTCAGGGATCCAGGGCTCCCCCCAGTCATGCTTATGCCTCTAGGCCTCTGACTTGCAGAGCTGGCTACAATGTGCCTTAGTAGTATAGCATCCCCACAACAAAGGCAAACCCGCACCTCACTCTCAAGTACTCTGAGCCTCAGCATAGCAGGCAAGGCAAGGAAGAAAACTGGAGTTCCTCGTGGGAAAATGCTTTGGCCTTAACCTGATCTGGGCAGAAATGCTTCACGCAGGACATCGCTGGGAAGGGAATACAGCTGTGTGGTTCTCATAAACAAGCTTATAAGCTAAAATGTCTAAGTAGAGACAAAACAGTGACTATGCATGTTACCAACCACAAGTGGCTTCTGAGGATGGCAAAACTTTGGATTTCTCCACTCTAGAGAGCTCAGAATCCCTGGTCCACTTGTTAAATGCAGCTGGCTCCCCTCCCCTCGGGAACACCTATCCAGAACCACTAAGATCTCTTCACTACCATTCCATGTTTCCAGGTTAGACCAATGGGAGGACTTCTAGCCATCTGGATTGCTCTCCATTGCTACTACTTAAGTATTGTTCCATTAAAAGAAACATTGACCTACCAAAGCCACAGTTTGATGTTCATACATAAACAATTAGGTACATGCAAACACACACACACACACACACACACACACACACACACACGCACCTCCAACCCTTAAAGAAAGCATCTTTCAACCCTACTAATGAAGCACAAGCAATTATATATATAGGTATTTAAACAGTACTAATTGTTATGGTAGGTTACTTTGGTATAGACACAGATGTTTGGATGGTATCTTAATCCATGAATTACGTTTTTTTCTGTAAAATATGACAAGGTCTTACTGTGGCTTATAACATCTCCTAACCACTAGAGGATGTAAGCTTGCGGCATCAGCTATGGGTTATTCCTCCAAGGAGAGAGCTAATAGCCAATTAGATTTGGGATGTACAGGCATATGGCTGCCACTGCTGCACAGTATTTCCAGGCAGGTGAGGTGTAGCTGGTGCTGACGGAGGAGTCTTGCTTGACTCAAGGAGACCTATATTTGCTTTATTGGTTTAGTGGCCATTGGTAACACTCTCTGGTATTCCAGAGACCAACTGTACACTTGCAAGTGCGGTCTCAATACATCTTTCCCATGCTTACATCTGGTCTTCGACAGCAGGGCCTTATCGCCTCTCTTCTTGTAGGTATCCCAGTTTACAGGCAAGAAGCCTTTATCTTTTGAAAGGTTATTCCTGGACAAACTGTCAGCCCATGAAAGGAAACAGCCAGAACTGACCAGAGTCCAAAACAACAGCTCCAGAGAAAGTAGAATGTCTTGCTTCTAGTCCACCTGTGCCCCTTTTCTAAGCCTAGGGAACAATCTACAGAAGAAGGGGCGTGGTAGAATGTAAGGGCTGCAGTTGGGGTGAATGATGAAACTACAGCAATATAGTCTGGACACTTATTTGATCAACTTGATTGAACATACAAGCACCCTTGGGCTGTGTGGGTTTGTGCACAACTGCTTGCAAATTAATTTTACATGAAGGATGCTTGTACTCATAAATTATTACTTATTGTTAAAAAATGAAAAAAAGAAGTAATAAAAAAGAAAGCATCTCTCTGCTCTGATTTCAAAAATTTGAAAGATCAGAGCACAAAGGGATGAGCAGTGTGGAGGGGTCCCCTAAATGGACCTGATTCTGAGGGCCGGTCTTCATTGGACCTTACAGATCACACTAACTGCAGTCTCAGGGTCTAGGAACTGTCCTGAGAAGGATGATCCTGGAGATAGGTCACCCAGCAGTCACTTAGTTGGTAAGTCCCATTCTTTGAGGCTCTGGTGTCCCACAGGAAAAGGTGAGGGAAGTACCCTCACAGGGGCTGAGCTAACACCTAAGAAGTTAGGCTCACGTGGAAGGACAGGCTGATCTGCCATCCCAGCCTCTGTGATCTAGTGGGCCTGTGGAGCATGTGGACACAGGCAGCCTCTGGAAGGCAGATGCGGGGCCTGACTTTTGTCAAGGCACTGGAACTCCCAGCCCACCTAGTTTACCACCAGTTTCCTGCTTTGCTGTTGTGTGATGGGGGCAGGGGGTGGGGTGGGGGAACGGCTCTCCCTGTGTCCACCTCATTCACCTTTGCACCAGGATTGTCTCTGCCCCTACCAAGTCAGAGAACAAAGCCAGCTTTATGATCACTCTCTCTCCGTCTTTCCTCCATCTGTAGATATTTCTGTCCCAAATAAATCAAAGTTATGATTCCTGCTTTCCCTCCTCTCTCTCAGTATACCGCTGTGCAGGCCATTTCTTTCAGATAATAAGCTGGGTTGGTGTGGTGCTCAGGCCAGAACGGAAACAAGGGTGTACAGTCCACACCCGAGGGCCTCTGAGCCACTACATGGTTCTCCCTCCGGCTGGGCCCAATTTCTCTTCTTCATGATATATTGGACAGGGAGGGTGGTGAAGGAAGAGTAAATGGACATATGTGTGCTAACCTCAGTCACCCTCAGTAGACCCTCAGATGGGGCCATGGACCAAACTGCCTTTATGTCTGAAGGACTTCAAATATATTTCTACTCCAGACTTTGAGGGCAGAGCTCTAGCCAACATTTACCAAGTCATTTTCTTTTTTTTTTCTTTTTTTTTTAATTTTTATTTTTATTTTATTTATTTCTGTATGTGTATGAATGTACTATCTGCATGCAAGTTTGTGCACCCGTGTCGTGCAATGCCGCGGACGTCAGAAGAGGGTGTCGGACTCCCCTGGAACTGGAGTTCTCCTGGAATTGGAGTTTCAGATGGTTCTCGGCCGCCATGTGGATGCTGGGGATCGAACCCGGGTCCTCTGTAAGAGCGGTTGGCGCTCTTAACCGCTAGGCCATCTCTCCAGCCCCCCAAGTCATTTTCAAAGCACAGTTTTGTTTAAGTAAACAAGGTCTTATATGGAATGCTAATATATGAGATAAACATAGTGCTGCACTGGATCATGCTGCTGAGAACCCAAGACATTCTCCTCTCTCTCTCCCAAGGTCTCTGAAGACCCAACTAAGTGCCTTCTCTGCAGGGTAGCATGGCGTTAAGGCAGGAGGCCTGTTTTCAAGTCCTGCCCATGCCCCTTTTTGCCCACTCACTCTGGCAAACTGTGGCAAGCTACTATTAACCCCATGAGTGGGTATCCTCATGTGTAAAATATGGATAGCAATCCCTCCAGCTCCCTGGGTATCGGAGGGCCTCGCTGAGTCAGTACGTGACAGTTCTTTGATGGCTGTGGTAGAAGATAAGCATACAGTGGTACATTTTCACTGTCTCTTGACTCCACCTCAGACCTCGCAATCTCAGCCCAGCTGGATCTCAGCTACCAGCCCAGTCTTCTTGCTCTGGAGGCACACTTCAAACCACAATGCTGCCTGCTGGTAGCCTGACCATGCCCTGGGGTACTTAACCATGATAAAACTATAAGTCATATATTTATTTTACAAAATTCCATATATCAACTATTTCTTGAGTGCCCATGTACTACCAGGAACTCTGCGTGCTAGAAATTTGATAGAGAAAAACAGGAGACAAAAATCTCTGCTCCTGTGACACTTACATTTCAAAGACTATTTTTCATCATTTTCCCCCAAAGGAACCCAGAGGCAAGGGCTGCCTTGGGAACTAACAAAAGACTAGAGAAAAAGGCTCAGTTTCCCCACCGAGCATTACTTAAGTGCTTAGTGGAAGCCCTGCAGCTACCATGGTGTGTTAGAAGCATCACAGTAGTCCGAGTCACATTTCCTTTTCCTTCTGAGCAGTCTTCCTTGCATCAGAGTTAGCCAGGGGTATGGAGTACTGGCTCCCTCAGGATATGACCAGAAATTACTGGAGAGGATTCAAAGCCTGACTGCTAAAACCACTCTGCATGCAGGTTTGGGAACTACCAAGGAAGAGATGAGCAGACTCTCAGATGGAGCCCTCACTCTGGAGGGTTTGAGGAAAGTTGTTCGGCTGCATCAGGATGTCAGATATAAACTCTGAAAAGAATGCCTTGTATTTTACCACAGATTGTACAATGTTCATGTCCACAAACGCCAAAGCATTGTGAGGAACAGCAGGAAACAGGTAGAAAAATGAGGTGGAAAATGACAGCAATTAGGGTTCAGTCACATTCTGTTGTTCTTGTGTCTGTTCTCCCTATTAAAATAGATATGTGGTTTATTTTCCCCTGGAGCTCAGTAACAGAACATGAGCCAGGAAAGGGATTCTACGGCCATCATTTAGGATAATACAAACATAACTTGGCATGATGTAGTTTTTAGGAAATGGAAAAGGAAGGAAACATCTCAGACACAGAGATACAGAGACACAGGAGACACAGAGACACAGAGACACAGGAGGCTGTTCAGAGCTAAGATCCTCTGCAGGCTCAGGGTGAGGGCTGATGAAACAGCAATCACAAGTAGGCTAACTGAAGACAAAATCAGTATCTTCTTAGGAGATTATCAGGTTTTTAGAAGAATCCAAACAATAAAACAGGTTATCGGGAGTGATAAGAAGAAAGTTACCAAAAGGAGTCTACCCCAAGACGCCACTGAAAAATATTTTTTTCAGCAGAAGTTTCTTGGCCCACTAGCATCAGAATAAACAAAGTCTTAGTTACTCATATTAGTTAACAACCAGAAAGCAATTAAAAGGGGTAAATAGTAGTACATCCATATACTGGAGTATTACTCAGCAATAAAAAATGATTAGCTGTGATACATACATGTGAGAATCTCAGACATCATGGCCAAAGAATCAAGACATAAGTGCACATTGTTTCTATTTGAGACTAGAGAAAAGATAAAATTGCTGTACAGTGCCAGTGTAGTGTTAAGGACAGTGACAGTGTCCTTCTAAGAGCAGTTGAAGGGGGGGTGATAACGAGCAAGTTGTGTGAAACTACTAAAAAACAAACCAACAAAATACTATCCTACTATTTCTTGCCAAATAAGAAACTACTGAAACTAAATCCACAAAAACTCACAAGGACGAGCGCATACCAGAGAAACAGTCCACCGAAGAGGCTCCCAGCACTAAAAGAATCTAAGCAACCAAGTACTACTTGATACAAGAAGCAGTCATGTGTCCATATTGATACCAATAAACAATCAAATGCATAGATGAAAGAAAACACACCAACTTCTGTTGCAGAAGACAGCTAAATGGCTTATGGAGAAGTTGTGTACTAAGGAGGCAAAGCACAGCTATGATTCTTTAAGTTTGGCTGTGCACAATGAACTTCTGTCAAGAACATAGGGGAAAGGATAATTGTACAGTGAAGACAACTGACACACACAGGTCAGCCAGGCTCTCAAAGTCAACATCAGTAGTATTGCCCCATGTTGGGAGTTTGTGCTAACATGATGAGGTGGTGGTGGTTGGTTATTTCTTCCTGATTGAAATAGCCCATCCTGTAGGAAGGAAGGGGAGGAGGCCTGTGAAAGTCACAAGAAATTTGTAATTCACAGGAAGCCCTTACCCTATCCAAGGTTATATAGCAATAAACAATTCTGGGAATATGAGACTCTTCAGCAGAGCCACCCACCAGTTGTGCCTGGAGCCAAGTGAAGCATCTCTACTGCATCACCGCCCATGCTGGGGTCATCGACACAGCTGCCCAAGTCTCAGCTGCTCCTGTAGTGACATCACCCACACTGCTACAAGTAACCCCAGTCCACTGACTCATCTTACCAGGCTTGGGTGTCATATCTCTGGTCCATCCTTGGTGCTCTGTCTGAGATAGAGGGACATTTCTTCATGTCTTCCTAGGAAAAGTCACAGAGGGGCTTCTTGCCCAACACCTACACCCCAGTGTAATCATGAGAAAGACATTAGGCTTGTCTCAACTGGGAGACGTCTTCCAAGTTCCACAGTAGTACTTAAAGCTGTGAAAGAAACCAAGATAATAGTGACAGATACATCCAAAGTAGACACAACAACAGCATGTCATGTGGGGACTTAGAAGCCATCCCGGGACAGAAAACGAACATTCCATAAAAATGAAGGCAATTTGCATGAATTCTGGGAACTAGTCAATGATATTGCGTGAATACACAGGCTCCTCGGCTGTGAAACACACCAGAGTCCTGTAATAATAGATGATATTGACAGGAGAACCAAGAGCGTGGTCATGTGGAAATTATATGGGGTTCATAATGCTTATGCAAATATAAATTTGTTCTCAAGTACAGTTTGTTATATCACAAGCTGATTCACTGAGAAGGCTCCCTGGTGCCTGTCCTGGCTAGCTTAGGGTCAACTTAGCACAGTCTAGAGTCATCTAAGAGGAAAGGCTCAATTGAGGAATGGCCTCCATCATATTGGCATGTGGGCAGGTCTGTGGGGGATTGCCTGGATTGCTTAGGGTCCAGAGCACTGGGGGTGGCACCAACCCCTGTACAAGGTGGTCCTGGGCTGTATGAAAAGCTATCCAGGTACAAGCCTGTCTAAGAGCCAGCAGCAGTGTCCATCATTCCTGTAGTTGGGGCTGTGAATGAGTTCTTGGTTGGAGGTAACTCTGTGTGGAATAGCAAGCAGGCCTGCCTTCAAGTTCCTGTCTAGACATCCACCAATGATGGACTGTAATATGGAATTAAAAACTGAAATAAGCCCCATTTTGCCCTGAAATTGCTTTGGATGAGGGTATTTTTCCCCATAATCTGCATTTCAACCCTGCCCCTAGGTATATACAAGAAGCCAACAATATGTCTCAACCCTGACTGCTCATGAGAATTTTTCAGGGAACCAGACTCCACCTCCCTAAACTGAGTTCCAACTGTCAGGAAAGGAGGTGCTTCAGAAAGGTCCCCATGAGTCTGGGGAGACCCCCTACTTGAGTCACACGTGTCAGGGGTTCCTCCCTTCCTGCTTTTTACCTCCTCATCCAACATTTCCCCTTCCTGTCCTTTAAAGCATGCAATTCACCCCTTGCACACGCCTTTAATCCTAGCACTTAGGAGGCAGAGGCAGGTGGATCTTTGTGAGTTCAAGGGCAGCCTGGTCTACAGAGTGAGTTCCAGGACAGCTGGGGCTACAGGGAAACCCTGTCTCAAAAATACAAAAAAAAAAAAAAAAAAAAAAAAAAAAAAAAAAAAACAGTCACAGCCCTGATGGCTGCGGAAGGCTCCTGGCAAGACAGATGACCAGCCCGGCCCAGTCTGCCCAGCAGGCCCAGCACTGCCCAGCTCCAGCTGGCACCAACTCTACCATTGCCACTCTTGGTGCCCCAAGAACCTGGCCCAACATGTTTCCACTTTCTGCTTTGCACCATCGTTCACACAGGAGCCTCTTCCTGGCGGCTTCTCCCTCTCCCCTTTTCTGCCTGGGAAACTCTTCCTCACCCTTCAAAACCAGGATCAAATGTCACCTCCTCTCTGAAGCCTTCCCAAACGATACCTTTAAAACACAGCCATGGCCATTTCCCTTTCTTCTGTCTCTCTGTCACCTCTATTACATCAGGTGACACCTAGGCATCTCCTCCTCAAGGAAGCTAAGCACCTCAAAAATAAGAGTGTGACATCATCACACCCACCTTCCTTCCTCTCTGCACTTATGTCAGTGCTGAACAGAGAAACAGCTTCTCGATATTGACTCAAGTGAGTGACTGAGTAAACGTGTTAGTGAACAACCTCATTCTGGAACCCTCGGCCTCATGTTAAGGGAAATAAAATCTACCACTAAGAGATGATCTCTGCATCAGATTGTCCATCTATTTTTGTTCGCTTGCTCTGCAAGTAACATGCAGAATGTTTCTTAATGCGTTTGTTAAGAACTGCGCACAGCAGCTTCAAGCAGGCAGTGGTGTGCATACGCTTGCCAGGGTGGCAGAGGGGTGGCTGGCTGCTGGGGAACACAGAGGGCAGATGGATACCCAGATAACCGAGCCAGCTCAGAAGCATCCTGAGCTGTGCAAGGCAGCAAGCCAGCAGAACAGGGGTGGAGAACGCACGGCACCCAAGAGCATTCTTTCTCACTCTTAGTGAGCCCCAGGACCACCCCATAGAATACACAAAATATACCACCCTACAGAATACACATTTAGGGGCTGGAGAGACGGCCTAGCATTTAAGAGTGCCAACTGCTCTTGCAGAGGACCCAGGTTCAATTCCCAACACCCACATGGTGGCTAAGAACCGTCTTTAACTCCAGTTCCAGTGGAATCCGACACCTACTTCTGACCTCCACAGCATTGCACAACACGGGTGCACCAACCTACATGCAGACAGTACACACATACACGTAAAAATAAACTTAAAAAAATTAAAAAAGAATACATGTTTAAATCTCTCTTCTTTTGTTGGAAGACAGTGAAGATCAAAAAAAACCCAGGTGGGCTAGGAAGATGGGCTACTAGGTAAAGGGTGGGACAGGGTTTTAATCTTTTAATAAGAGTTGTTTCTTTTAGTTCTAGGTACTTGCTTGTATGCTTTTGTTTGGATATCTCACTTGGGCCCAGGTTGTGGAGACCTGTTAAATGAATGTACTACTAAGAGCTTGACTGAATGTGCTCTGCAAGTTGTACACAAAGCAGGAAGATTTTTCTCTTAGAAGTTCAAGGACTCTGATGGCAGCAGGCACCTGTACCATATACTATTTAAAGGACAGCTGGATGGAATCTTTGGGGTAGAAGATTATACACAAGATTGTTTGGCTATAAATAAATTTGTTCAAACCATAAAAAAAAACCCAGAGTCTAAAGGCCTCTGGAATATGCTGGGCTATCTAGGGGGTGTGGTAGACACCCCTGAGCTATGTAGTGTTATACTAAGGTCCTGTCAGATCATGGAATGCTTTAATCTCCGTCTCCCTTCCTTGACAGATAGAGGATGGACAGATGATGGATATGCATATAGACTGTAATGAAAGCATTTAATTACCTGTGTTAATTAGGCGTGCTGGATCTTGGTTCTCTTCTCAGCCAACCTCTGTCCTTGTTAGGAAAGAGCAAGCATCCGGCGACGCCAAGTCCTTGTCCTTTCAGTAGCCCCAGTACAGGAGCTGAGTTTACTTCCTAATTGTTTCATCTAAAGTTCAAGATGGTCCTTTTGGTTCATCTTAAGTCACTTGTCGACCTTTGAGCAAGTCTCTAATCCTGGGTGATGGGCCTATTTGTGGTCTCAGTCCCACAATGAGATCTAGAGGTCATGACCGGAAAGCACGCACACTCAGTGTGGGGAAGGGATGGCTCCCCAGGACACACAGGGCTGTTCCCAGAGATGGAGGTTGGTTACAAGGACAGAGGACCTGATGCTACTGTAACAATGAACCACAATTACATCCATGGGGCTGATGTCTCTTCAACCTAACTAACAAATTCTTACCATAGATGGGATAGACTAAGACAGGGTAGGATGGAGTAGTGAGCAGCCACAGAATGCTCCATGGCTCCTTCCTCCCTATAACCATTTGTTAACAGAGCCCTTCTGTGTGTACAGTCCCATCTCAGCTGCTCAAGAACCACTGTTAAAGAGAGAAGAGAAACTCTGCTATCACACTGACAGGCCTCCTACTCAGGAATATTTTTGTTCTTCTACCTAACCCTGAAGGCTATCTTTATTTTCTTCCCGACTGAGTGATTTGGTGACTGTCTGCTTTAATCATTTTAAAGATTTAGAAACTTGCTAGAGGGGGAAAAAACTGCAATCCTCACAGAACAGTGATACCTAAAGTGCTGTTCCTATTAATGACCTAGCCCTGAAAAGGCATCTGAGCTAGAGTGATAGATTACCACCCTCTGGGCCCTGGGGATGGGGGCTTGTTCCTCTGCCCCTTATCCTCTCTCAGAAGCTTCCCCGGGGCCTGAATTGGTCTGGATTAGATGAGCTAAAGTGCTTTCAACTCAATGCCCTTCTTCTAGTGGCCTGGAGCCATAGCAGCTCAGACAGGTGCCCCACCAATGCTGCCACTCAAACAATTGCCTGGAAGCCTGTGAGGAAGTCATGCGCCAGCAGCTTGGCATCTAGGTTAGTCTGAAGAGAGCTTCGTTCTTGTCAGGACCAATGGGAAATGTGGCTTTAGACGAGAGGGAAGACAGAGAGTATAGTGTGATGGGAATGAAAATGCAGGATGAATAAGCAAGCGTTTCAGTCTAGGTAACCAAAGTCTTTTTCCTTCCTTCTTTCCTCCTGCCCTCCCTTCCTCTCTCCTTTCCTTCTTTCTTCCTCCTTTACTCCCTTCCTCCCTTCCTTCCTTCCTTCTTCCTTCTTTCCTTCCTTCTTCAAACTTCATTTCCTCCTCTTCCTTTCCTTCCTGCCCTTCTTTTCCTTCATTTTCTTTCTTTCTTTTTTCTTTCTTTCTATCTTTCTTTCTTTCTCTCTCACTCTTTCTTTCTTTCTTTCTTTCTTCTTTTTCTCTTTCTCTTTCTCTCTCTCTTTCATGTACCAACCCCCTCACTCCCAGTCATCTTGTTCCCAAACCTGAGCAATCTGCCAGCTCTTTCATGGTACCCTCTTCCTATGTGAGTCACTGTGAGACTACAGTTAGTTTTTTTCTTCTTGTTGCTCTAAAATTTGCTGCACTCTTGTGGACACAGAACATAAATAAATGCATGTTCTTACATTTCTGGGGACCAGAAGCCCACAGTGGCTTCCCTGGACTGAACTCAAGGTTATAGCAGGGCCCTGCTCCATCCTGAGGCTCTGGAACCTGATCCATTGTCTTACCATTTTGTGGCCATTGCTGGGACCCAGAGAGGCAGCCTTGACTTCCTTGGCTCTGGGTACTGGCTCCATCTTCAAAGCTGCAGAGCTCTGTGAACTGATGTCCAAGTGGCCTTCCCCACACTTAGGGCCTCTCCAGATGACCATGATGATCTCCTCACTTGGTGACCTCCACAAACAGTCTCGCCATGGAAGGCGGGCTCCTCCTTTCAGTCCTCCAATGATGAGGGGCACCATGAGTGAACAGCTTCCCCTCGAGAAATCACCTGTTTTTCTTCATTTCAAGGCCTGCTCCACCAACTAAACCCACGCATGATGACAAAGGGCAGGTCTAATACACAGAAGGTACCCACTTAGAGAAGGGCAAGGGCAGCAGGCACAGGGAAGATGAGGCCACAGAAGCACGCACACAATGTGAGCACTGTGTAAGGAGTCCCTGTGCTGCAGAAGATGGCCCACTGCTCCAGCCCATGATCACCCTTTACGAGAGGCACAAGGCTGGTAGGGAAACTGAGGCAACACCCTCCACTTCTGGATTATTTCTGCTTTCATCAGATAATATGTTCATGAATTTCTTGTACATAAAACATTTTGAAAGCTGACCAGTGACATGTTTGAAATTCTGTGATGGTTCTCAGCTGTCTACTTGAACAAGCAGTCATTTTTGGCACATTGGCAGGGCCAGCGAGCCCCAGTTTAAAGATCTTCAGGGGAAGACCATTTAATTCCAACGTCTCACTTCTCAGAAGTCTCTGCCAACAGCCAGGAGTGATATCACAAGGTTCCCAGTCCTAGTGTGTATCCTTCTGAAAGAACTTGTAGAATATACTGACTGATGAAGCACAGTCTCTACTTAGTGAGAACCCATGGAGCCAGCCTCTGCTAGGGCTTGAGGATGCCACTCCAAGCCAGAGATCCTGCCCACCGACCTCTCCCAGAGGAGAGAAGGGGAATTTGCAGCCATCTCCATCCATAGTAAATATTACCCAGCACCCAGCAGATGTCAGCAGGATGGAGCCAAGCCAGCTGCTCTGATTAAAATATCACCATCTGTAGACACAGTGAGTCATCTCAGCCAGCACGTGCCTTTGACACATGGTCCAAAGAGGCTAGGGGTGCCTGAAAAACCTATGAGCAGACACAGACATCTGAAGGAAGACCAAGCTGAAGGCATGATGGTAGTCATGACAACATGAGAAAGACATATCTAGTACACAGAACCAGAGAAGGCAAGAGAACATTTAGCATGCAGATAACGAAGGTCTGTTCTCTAAACACGTGCATCTTTTAGATGTATTTTATGTTAGTTATGTGTATTCATGTGTGGAAGGGAGTGTAAGTGCATGCAGGCGTCCATGGAAGCCAGAACAGGCCATCCACCAGATCCCCCCCACCCGGACACCGGAGTTACAGGTGGTTGCCAGCCACTTGACTTGGGTGCCGGGGGGAGCCACACTTTGTCCCTCTGAAAGAGTAGCATGCACTCTGAGCCATTTCTCCAGACCCAATGTATGTATTTTATTAAGTCTTATTCATTCCTCTCAAATAGATAAGAAAAAAGCAAGCAGACAAATAGAAAAGAGAAGAAAAGGTTTCAACAGCACAGGGCACTCAAATGTCTGGAGATAAACAAAAAAAGTGCCCAACTCATGACGTGATTAATAAAATGTCAACATTCTGTTCTTAGCAAGGTGAATTGTTAAAGTCATGGGGGGGGTAGATCTATGAGAGAAACTTTAAACTGTGTACACCTTTGTGCCTTGCAGAGGCTGACCCTAGGAAAACACTCACACACCTATGAGAAAAGGCAGGAAGCATATTTTCATTGCAACATGGCTCATTATTGTAAAAATCCAGAAATTACCAAATGGTGCAATTACACATAAATTGCTAAGTAAATTATAATTCATTCATACGAGGAATGGTATTGAAAGAGTTTGAGAGACAGATCTATCATTATACACTGACATAAAATGATCTCTAAAACACCTCACAATTTGAAAAGGATATTGGGGGGTTATAATTATAGATTGTTTCTAAATATCTGTAAGTAGATGGATATTAGTCAGAAAAATAGAATCCAAGCTGCCAACAGCAACGACAAGACTGGTTCTCTTCTAGCTGTTTTCCTCAACAAACGTGTAAATATATCTCACCAGAGCACAGAGAAAGAGAAACTAGAAGTGTCCGCTGATCCGATAAACTGAAATCAGAATGCTGTTACCACGATTGCTAAAGACACCAATCAGTTTCAGAAGAAGGCCTTGGAATTTTAAATGATAGCAGTTGATGACCTTTTGGTATCAATTTACAAACTTCATCTGTCTTCATTTATGTCACATTTATTACTGCATTTGTTATACTTATTTATTCTATTTTTTTTCTATTAGCTACAGAGAGAACAGTAACAAAACATCCCAGTATAATTGTGAGCCTGTGTGTGTGTGTGTGTGTGTGTGTATACACATGTTCACACGTTCACATGGGTACAGGTGAATCTGTGCATTTGTGCATGCCTCTCTGTGTGTGTGTGAGCATGTGTGTGTGTGTGTGTGTGTGTGTGTGTGTGCACCTGGAGCCCAGAGGTCAGCCTCAAGTACCATTGCTCATGTGTCCTCCACCTCCTTTTTAAGACAGGGTCTCTCATTGATCTGAAGCTTGATGAATAAGCTAAGTAGAAGGGCCAGTGGCCAGCCCGCCCCAGGGTTCTGCCTGGCTCTGCCTCCTGGAACTGGGATCACAGCTGTGCACATCAGCTTTTAATATGGGTTCTGGGGATCAAGCTGCGCATGGTGTCTACTGAGTGGTCCTCTTGGCCCTGCTGCTTACCTTTGCCATTTAGCAGTCAGCTGTGTTATGTTGGGCTTTGTGCAGGCTGGAGGTCATCATATATCAGTCCCCTGAGAGACCGACTGGCTACACTGTGGTATTCTTCCTTACCTCCAATATTCCTCCTTTGTGTCGAGGCCAGTTTTTCTATGACTTACACAGCCTGATCAGCTTTTGTAGCTTATTCTTAGCCTGGTACATCTCCTCTATCCTTTCACCTTCAGCCTGTTTGTAGATTTTAACTGTCACTCATATACAGCATACAACTCTCGGGGTTTTTTTATCATGTCTAAACCAAAAGTATTTGGCTGACTTATATTTAATATATTTAATACAATTATTGGTAAAGTTGTGTCTAGGCCTAACCTTCTGATATCTGCTCTCCCTTTATTCCATTTGTTCCCTTGTTCCTTCTTTCATGATTATTTTGTGTAAAATGGATACTTTTCATTATTCCAATTTATCTCCTTTATTTGATCTTTCAGTTATAGTATTTTGTGCTTTATTTTTAGTAATTTCTGCAGAGCAGTACTATCTATAAAAACCTAATTTCAGCTAAATATATGTTTTACAGAAGACCTAAATTCTCAAGTTGTACTAACAAAATTAAAAGAAACAACTGACATTAAGTTCATAATACTTTTATTGGGAACAGGGAGATGGCTCTGTGGATACAGTGCCTCCCACACAAGCAGTGAGGACCAGACTTAGCTCCCTAGAACCCAGATAGGAGCTGGGCAAGCGTGGCGGACACCTGCACTCCACACTTGAGAAACAGAGACAGGTGATCCTGGGGCCAGCTGACCAGCTGATTAACCAAAACTGGCTAGCTCTGGGGTCCGTGATAGCCCATGCCTCAACCAAGAAAGTGGAGAATGATCAAGAAAGACTTCAGATGTCAACGTCAAACCTCCACGTGCATGTGCATACATGTGCACACCCACCTGCACACACACATGTGAACACATATTCACATATGGACACCACACACGCACATCAAGAGTTAATAATGGTAAATGCTTTTATTTAATCTAATACGGCCAAAATATTATAACTCCAACAGATAAATATAAAGCATGTGAATGAGATCTTACATTCTGAAAGTTCATTCACATTGTCTTGAAAGTAGATCACAGCAGCTCCTAACATAACAACAGGAAAAAGGTGTTTCAAGGAACATCACTTAGGTGCTTTGGGTTCTCATCTGAATTCTCAAAAGTTAAAATGACAGACTTCATTCCTGAGTTTCACTAGCCACATTTCAAGTGCCCAGTAGCCATATGTGGCCACAGGCTACTACACTGAACAGGGAATTTCACCTACTAACTGGCTCTGCCCTTCATTCCCGTGGGCATTCTGAGGACGGCAGGGCCGCTGCTGCCTTCCCACCCCTGCTGCTATTTTTATACTATCTTTCCCCTTCCATTTAGATCAAAGACCCCCCGTGACCTGTAGCCGTTGTTTTCATTTTAAACATCAATAGTCCTTTATAGATTTAGTATGACTTATAGAGTCAGTCAGTAAAGAGCTCGCTGTGGAAGCAGAAGAACCTGAGTTCTGATAGGCAGCACGCATGTACAAGCAAGGAGTGCTGACATGTGCCCATGATCTCTGCACTGGGAAGGTCGAGATGGGAGGAGTCCCGAGGGCTGCTGGCCACTCAGTCTTGCTGAATCCAGAAGCTCCGGGTTCACGGAGAGATTCTGTCTTAAAAAATAAGGTGGAGGATGATGACAGCGTGCACAAAACCCATGCCAACTCGATGAGACAAAACCCAGCATAGAACTAGGAGATGGGCAGCAAATCCCCAACCTGAGTGGAGAACTACAGGGTGGGGGTGGGGGGAGCTGATCTTGTTTAATGGAGCAACTCTAGATAGGCTGGCTAGACAGACTCCAGAGGATGAACATACACACACCCAGGGACATCTGGTACAACAGTTTGAGTGGATAGACTTCAACACCTATGACAGAATGTATGAGCTCCAGTGGGGGGGGCTACAGGAGGGTGGATGAGGGGCCTAAATATGATTAGGACTTACTTTAGGAAATGCACAAAAATTCAATAAAAATATATATTAAAATAAATAAATAGGACTGGAGAGATGGCTCAGTTGGTCTTGCAGAGGACTAGGGTTTGATTCCCAGCACCCACATGGCAGCTAACTACTATCTGTAACTCCAGATCCAGGGGATCCAATGCTCTCTTCTGACCACTGCACAACATGGGTGTATGCAGGCAATGCACTCATACACAATAAAAATAAAAATAAGTAAATAATAAATAAATGAAGGTGGAAGGTGACGCTAGTGTTGAACTCTGGCCTCCATATGTACATGTGCACATGTGCATGTCAGACACACAAACATATACACTAAATGAATAAATAATTCCTTCTACTGGGCATGGTAATGCTCCTCTGTAATTCCATGCTTGGAAGGTGGAGCCAAGAGGACTGTGAGTTCCGTGCCAGCCAGGGCTACATAGGGAGTCTGTCTCAAAAGAAAATCCAAAAATTAAATTTAAGGTTCACTCATATTTGCTGTTTGTGAGACTTCAGTTTTTACTGCAGCCCTGAGCTCTCAACTGCCCTCGTCTCACTCTGGGTTGCAGAAGTTCTTTTTGTGTTCTCTGTTCCTGGTGGTTTAAATGAGTATGTTCCCCTGTGCTGGATAGCTTTAGTGTCAACTTGACACACTTGGGCTGAGAATCTGAGGATTTGCACCAGGAGAGGTTAGAAGAGCCCATTAGTGAAGGTGAAGTGGAGACCGGAGCTTTCTAGAGATCATAGGACCATGGGATGACCACCAAGGGCAGCAGCAGGTGTGGAACAGATCCAGCCTGGCCCTTCAAGGTGAGCTGTGTGTGCTACGGATAGCAGAACCAGAGAAGTAGAGCTGCCCAAACCCTTGAGAGCCCAGAAGACTGTGAGTGAATCCCAGATGTTCAGTCTTGAGCTAATTTGCTGGACTTGAGTTTTTCTTAGGTGTGCCTGATTCTTCCCTTTGAAATAAGGTACTACTTGTTTGAGATTTTTACAGGAGCCCACAGTTAAGAGAAATTTAAGAGACTGAACTTTTAAGTTTTTGGATGTTTTTAAGGACTGCAGGGCTTTTAAGGTCATACTATTTTAGGTTGAGATAGATACAGATAGATATATAGATAAAGGTATAGACATAGGTACAGGTATAGATATAGATATAGACATAGACATAGACATAGACATAGACATAGACATAGACATAGACATAGACATAGACATAGACATAGACATAGACATAGATATAGATATAGATATAGATATAGATATGTATGGTATTTTTGAGACAGGTCCTGTAGCCCCAGGCCTGGAATTCACTATGTAGACCAGGCTGGCCTTGAATCACAGAGATCCACCTGCCTCTACCTCCTGAGTACTGGAATTAAAGGTGTGTGCCATCTCACCGGCTTAGGCTGTGATATTAATGTTAACATCATATCTTGGAGACAAGAAATGGAAAGGTTGTAGTTTAATAGTGACATGTTTTGTATGTCAAGTTGACAAGGGGTCAACTGTGCTGGATAGCCTTAGTGTAAACTTGACACACCTGGGTTATGGGAGCCTCAGCTAGGGAATTACCTCTATTGGACTGGCCTGTGGCCATATCTGTAGGGTTTTTCTTGATTGTTGGGTGATGTGGCAGGGCCTAGCCCACTGTGGGTGGTGCCACCCCTGGGCAGGTGGTTCTGTATTATACTAAGAAAGCAGGCTGAGCATGGGCCAGGGGAGCAAGCCAGCAAGCAGCATTCCTCCATGGCCTGTACTTCGGCTCCTGCCTCCATGTTCTTGCCCTGAGTTCCTACCTTGGGCTCCCTAAGTGATGAACTGTGACGCAGGGAAATGTAGGCTAAATAAACCCTTTCTTCCCCAAGTTGGTATTGGTCAGGCCGTTTTGTCACGGCATTTGAGGGCAAACTAGAGCACCCCCATAGGCTCCAAGTATTTGAACACTCAAATTTCCATCCAGTTTGTGGCACTCTTTGGGGAGGGTCATGGAACCTTTAGGAAGTGTGGCCATCCTGGAGGAAGCCTGTCACTGAAGCCAGCTTTAAGAGCATATAGCTTGCCAGCTTCCAGTCTGCCTCTCTGCTTCTTGTGCCTACATGAACATGTGAGTTCTCAGCTTTCTGTCCCTCTGCCTCCTGCCGCCATGCCTTCTCTCCATGATGGACTCTGACCCCCTCTGTAGCTGCAAGTCAAGTAAACTCTTCTTTCTGTGAGTTGCCTTGGTCATGGTGTTTTATCATAGCAACAGAAAAGTACCTCATACTTTGTAGTACAAATCTTCTGGCCATGAATTCTCTCAGTTTTCCTCAGTTTAAAAATGCCTTTAGTTTGTCTTTCCATCTAAGTATGATTTTGCTGGATGTAGAATTCTATACTGAGAACTTCTGTTTGTATTTCAGCCCTGTGAGGCTGCCATCCATTGTCTGTGGTTCCCACATTTCTGCTGAGAAGTCAGCTGTAATTCTTGTACCATCCCCAGTATGTAACATGCGTTCATACTCTTACTCTGGCTGATCTCATATTTTCTCTTTAGCTTTTACTTTCATCAGCTTGAGGACAATGTTGCAAACAAGTTTCTTTTTCTTAATCCTACTGTGGTTTGCTGAACTTTCCTTCTAACAATGAGTTGCTGGGATCTAAATTTGAAATATTCATCCTGCTTTGTTTTTTCACATATTTATCTTTCACCATTTTATTCTTCCTGTCTAACAGAAGAGAGAAAGAGAGAGAGAGAGAGAGAGAATGAAAAGGTTTATCCTGTTATCAATATTGCCTCAAAGACCACTGTAAATTTTCTTCCTCTTCTGCCTCTCTTTTCCCTCTTGTTCCTAACTCTACTTTTGTGTCGGTTTGTATGATTTCTACCGATCTGACTTCAAGTTCAGTGCTCCTTTCTTCTCTACTTTCCAGCCTGCATTCTGCATTTTTCAATCAAAGGATTCTCAGTTGGAGTAAGTGAATGAGTGAAGAGGTAGTGTGAGTCAGTAACCTGCCTGTTTTAGAGACTTCAGACCCCTCTGAAATTCCCCAACACTCATTAAACCATTCATAGCCAGTAGATTTTTTTCTAATTTATGGATTTATTTACTTATTTATTTACCCCAGGCTGGCTTTGAACTCACTTTATGGGATTTCAGTCATAAGCCACCATACCTGGCTTTCTATAGTCACTTTTATTCTTTTTTTTTTTTTTTTTTTTTTTTTTTTTTGTCTTTTTGACCAAAAAGCTGTAAGCTCCAGCTGGTCCCCTGGGGAACCACTCTATAGACCAGGCTGGCCTCGAACTCACAGAGATCCGCTGCCTCCCAAGTGCTAGGATTAAAGGCATGCATCACCATGCCCGGCATTTATTTATTTCTGTATGTGTATCAATGTATTGTCTGCATGCAAGTTTGTGGACCCGTGTCGTGCAATGCCGCCGAGGTCAGAAGAGGATGCCAGATTCCCCTGGAACTGGAGTTCTCCCGGAATTGGAGTCTCAGACTGTTCTCAGCCGCCATGTGGGTGCTGGGGATCAAGCCCGGGTCCTCTGTAAGAGCGGTCGGCGCTCTTAACCGCTAGGCCATCTCTCCAGCCCCAGTCACTTTTATTCTTAACAAGTTTTATTGAATATGTTTCCAAATCAAATAATAACATTAAAACTATGTACACATAGCTGTCATTTAAGCTAATTAAGATTTCTAAGGTTTCCTTAAACATTGCATTATCAAATATTATACTATTATTCCTTAAAGAATTACAGAGGTAAGTTCTGAGGTCTCTAGTCACAAAAAAATCATCAATCACTCAACCAATCAGTCACTATGTAGCTTTATTACCTCTCTCTTTCTTTTTGGTGAAAGCATTTAACATCAAACCTCTTAGAATAATTTAAGCATACACTACAAAATTATCCATTACAGCTACCATGTCGTACATTAGATTCTCAGGGTTTACTCATTTTCTGTAACTAAAATTTTGTAGCTTTTATCAATAATTTCTCATTTCCTGCTTCTACTGTATAAAGCCATCCCCACATAGCCTTGCTTTATGTATGCTTTGTTATAAAAACAGCATATCCTTATTCAGTACATTGTTACTTCATAAGCATCAAATTCACAGCTAAGAGCTTGTACTTTATGCTTTGAACAAAGCTTAGAAAACAATGTGTTTTCTACTTGAAGCATGTCAAAGCCTTCCTGTATTCCAGAACTCTAAACAACACTTCAACCCTGTGCTTTGGGAGCATCTATCCCAGCCTTTGATGTTCACAATTCTACTCTTAGATTTCTTTTTTTACTCCAGTAGATTTTTAATTAATTATTTTCGTTTTATGTGTACAAATGTTTTGCCTGCATGTGTAGATGCACCCATGTCATACAAAGTCTGCAGAGGCCAGAAGAAGGCATTAGATTCTCTGGAACTGGAATTACAGACAGTTGTCAGCCACTATGTAGGTGCTGGGAATCAAACCCAGGTCCTCTTGAAGAGCAGCCAGTGCTCCTAACCTCTGAGATTTCTCTCCATCCCTTCCTCCTGTAGATTTTTAAAACATTTTTATTATTGTTATTCTAAAGCAAGGCTCTTCTTTAAAAAATTATAATACCTCAGTTGTCTCTGGACCTGATTCAATTAATTCACATTTTCTATTTTTTTTGACACATCTAATTTTTACTGGGTGCTAAACATGCTTTAGGAACAGATCCTCCCTCTGAAGTTTAAGCCCTCTAGATGTCTTCGTGTTCACAGCTCTTTGTAGGCTTTAAAGAAGAGCATAGTTGTGGTGGTTATACTTGCATAGTGACTGATGAATCAGTTGTTAAGGGCTGGAAGTCTTCCATGTGTTCCTATACCCTAGACAGTAGGGGAATACCTAAGTTTTGTCCCATAATTAACAGTCCCCAAAACTAATGGCTTAAAATAATAGTTTTCTGCTTAGTTCGTATTTCTATGGGTTGACCATTTAGCCAGGGCTCAACGGGGAGCTTTTTCTGATCTCAGTTGGGGTCCCTCATGCATCTGTGGCCAACAGCTGGTGAGCTTGGAAGATCTGCTTCTGAGACTTGGCAGGCTACAGGCTGGCACAATGTGGGTACCTAGGTGACCTGTATCTCATCATCCTATTGCACACAAATAGGCTGTTCCCATGCCAAACAGGCAACACCATCAGCCAGACCAGGAAGCTTCTGCAGCTGGCATGCCAGTACATATGGCACATTCTGTTGGCCAAGGTCACAAGGCTGGCCTAGGTTGAAGAGATAGGTGTGCAGCTTCAGCTCTCAATGGAAAGAGCTTCAAAGTCACGTCGGCAAGGATGCACAGCACAGAGAGTTGAGGACAGGGGCCATGTTTGCAGTCTACCAAGTACCATAATACTTTGTTATTTTGAATTATTTTCATTTTCAATTCACCATTCAGATTCAATTTTCAAAGATAATAAACTATGCTTATGAGAAAAAAATAATGAATCACAGACTACAATAATTCAAAACTAAAACTGTACAATCCAGGAATACCAACAATATAAGTCAAACAGATAGTGACTGTAGGGAGAAAGAGGCAGGGTTTGCTTCCTCTTCAGCCTGGCGAGCCTGCAGTTGAAGCAGTGTTGGGTTTAGGATGGGCTGGACATCCTAAGAATAGAATTATCCATGTGGAGTATGTGAAGAGAGAAACCAGTCTAAATCACAGCTAGAATTCATATAAGAAAGTCGGCCAGGCGTGGTGGTGCACGCCTTTAATCCTAGCACTTGGGAGGCAGAGGCAGGTGGATCTTTGTGAGTTCAAGGCCAGCCTGGTCTACAGAGTGAGTTCCAGGACAGCTGGGGCTACAGGGAGACCCTGTCTCAAAAAGACCAAAAAAAAAAAAAAAGTTATTATTAAAAAAAAAAAAAAAAAAAAAAAAAGACGGCCTTGCACTCTCGATCTATCAGAGTTGCGATTGCCTACATAAGACAAGCAGAAGCTTAGGCCACCAGGACTCTGCCAGAGAGGCAGGAGGGCCTCACAGGACCCCACCCCTTCCGGAGGATTGACAGATATTTAATGGCTGCTTGGAGAGGAAGAGACATCTTCCTCAGTGTTGTAGCCGCAGATAAATGTCACATGCTCATGTAAGTAGTCCTAATTAGACTCATTGGGTCACAAAGGGAGGAAGAGGAGGAGGAGGAGGAGGAGGAGGAGGAGGAGGAGGAGGGAAAATCCCTGCATCATTGAAGAGAACCAAACTGCTGTTAATCTTGGACAAGAGAACTTGCAGTGGCAACAAGCATCTATAGACCTGTTTGATTCAATATTTTATTTAAAATCTAGAATAAAGGATTATTTTATCTAAATTACTTTTTATTGAGACATAACGAATACCATAAAACTCAGCATTCTCTATTTAATTCAATGGCTTTTATTACACTCACAATGTAATATTAACAGTCATCACTATCTAATTCCAGAATATTTGGATCACCTCCCCCCAAAGAAAACTCAAACCTTAGCAGCTTCCCTTCTGTCCTCCTTACTTGCAGCTCCTGACATCCACTAGTCAACTCTCTGTGTCTATGGATTTGTCTCTCCTGGGTATCGTGCAGCAGGGCTGAACAATGGGCAGTCTTCAGTGACCTCGTTTAACGTAATGATTTTAAGATTCAACAGCACTGTAACATGCATCAGCATTTTGTTTCATGGATAAATAATATTTCATTGTATGAGTTGATTTTTCAGTCTACTCATTAGTTGATGGACATTTGGGTTGCTTCTGCACATTGTCTGCTAAGCTAATGCTTTGGGAGCCCCCGTGTGTAAGTTTTTGTATAAACAAGTGCTTTCAGTTTACTCTGACAGATTGCTGGCAGTGAGGTTGTTGGGTCATTTTGGTTCACACTTGAAGGCAGTGCCAGTGGCAAGGACAAAGAATTTTCTGCCCAAAGAAACTATGTTTACAGATAAACTTCATTAAGAGTTAATAAACTGGGGCTGGAGAGATGGCCTAGCGGTTAAGAGCACCGACTGCTCTTACAGAGGACCCGGGTTTGATCCCCAGCACCCACATGGCGGCCCAGAACCGTCTGAAACTCCAATTCCAGGAGAACTCCAGTTCCAGGGGAATCCGACACCCTCTTCTGACCTCCGCAGCATTGCACGACACGGGTGCACAAACCTGCATGCAGACAGTACATTCATACACATGCAGAAATAAAAAATAAAAAATAAAAAAAGAGTTAATAAACTACCAGTTTCTGGAATGCTAGAGGTCTACCTGACATTCTTGGTAGACAGAAAGTGTAACGTTAGCGAGAGGGAGCATCAGGATCTGGAGTGAGTGTTCTAGAGCCGAACTGCTTGAGCTGCATATGGTTACTTTGCTTTTGCTATGATTTAGGAAAGACAGGGTTTATTTTAGCGTACAGTTCCAGAGGTATAGAGTTTAGTAATGATGAAGAAGGCATGGCAGAAGGAGCAGAGAGCTGGCTGATCACCTCAACTCCCACCCCCAGGGATGCACTACCCTCAACAAGGCTCCACCACACACACATACACACACACACACACACACACACACACACACACGTTCCATAACTTCCCCAAACAGCACCACCAACTGGGGACCAAGTCTTCAAATGCATAAGCCTATGTAGGTTATTTATCAATGGAAATGCCACAAGCTCACATTTCACTTCTCTTCTCTCGCTTTGCCCTGGGTAGCCTCAGGCTTGCCACTTCATCTGCTTCAGCCAGCTTCTGAATTGCTTCATCTTTAAAATAAAAGCATCTCCTTCCCCATATTAAATTTCATCACATATGCAAAGCTCCCGGCACAGGCCTG
The DNA here is from genome assembly GCA_009823505.1 of Rhizomys pruinosus. Classification (NCBI taxonomy): domain Eukaryota; kingdom Metazoa; phylum Chordata; class Mammalia; order Rodentia; family Spalacidae; genus Rhizomys; species Rhizomys pruinosus. The sequence goes on from VZQC01005357.1 coordinate 158,649, forward strand.
ACGTGGAGCACTAGACACTACTGTCCCAACCATGGCCGTCAAGAGCCCACAGTGTGAGAAAGCTGTTTTGAAAATACAAATTGGAGGACCCCTGTGTCATGTCACTCTCTCTTACGCTTTCTAATTCTCAGTTATTCAAATGATTATCTTTCCAAATACAGTTTTGCTGGATGTAGGTAGGTTGAAAACCATGTGGACACTAAGACAAAGACTGTGCGATTCCTTACAGAATTGATGTGACTTCAGATTCAGGGCCATGAACTCAAAGTGTGTCTCTGTCATCTGATTTCTTGGGAGGAATCCACTCTCCCGTAGGTCAGCAAGGTTGTTGCTGGACCACATGGATTTGTATTGTCCCCTCCAGCTCTGACCACTGTGTCTCAACCTTTGAATGATAACCCCATTTGGAGTCATGAAAAATTTGGCAAGAATAAAATGTTTGGGAGCTGGACAGATGGCTTTAGGGATGAACAGCACTGGCTACTCTTGCAGAAGACCTGGGTTCAATTTCCAGAACCCACATGAAAGCTCACATAAGTCTAGTTCCAAGGGATACAATGCCTTCTTCTGACCTCTGCAGACCTTGAGAGACACAGGTGTATTTACACACTTTCAGGTATAACACTCATACACATATGTAACAATGTCTACAGTCCTCCAAAAGAAAGACTGACCTTGGACATCAAATGCCTTCTGAGGGAAAAAGAGAAAGCCAGAGGAGTCAGCTACCCCTCCCAACCAGCCAGTTGGCATTAGCTCTATAAGGGAGAGGGGCTAAGACCATGTTAGCAGAGATTGCCAGGTAGCAGCAGGTCACTCCCACTGACATAATCCATCCTGAGCAGAAGTCACAGGCTCTAAGCCAAGACCCTGTAAGGACATGACAGAAGGGGGGAGGTGCTGAAAATCCTGTAAATAACCCCCTTGGCCATTCGCTCTGTAAGCAAGCCCAATTAAAATCAGGAGAATCTGGTTTGGAGAGTGTTCCTCGAGTTGCCTTTGGGATCCTGGGAGGGGGAGGCAGAATGTTGCATGCACACGTACCTTCCAGAAGGAATTTTGGCAAAAACATAAAATAAAATATCTTCAAAAGAAAATAAAATGTTTCTCAACATTTTGCACAGTGACCAAAGATTAATTAAAAATCAAATGCTTAAGAATCTGAGGTATTTCTGGCCATGTGGCCTGAAAGAACTGGGTTCAGATCTGAGATTATTAGGACTATTTGAGTTTCTTCACTATACAGAGTTTTCCACTCTTATAGAAATATAAAGGTTTAATTACAGAAGACAGAAAGTTTTAGTATTTTCCTGCAGTCATTCCTCAGCATGCATCAAATTAGTATATCTTCACAGTGTTTTGTGCTAGAAAATTTGATTTTAAAAATTGCTGTTTGAGTTGCTGACTTGAATTTCACACAAAAAAATTGCACTAAATGAATTTTGGCTTGGAATTGGAACAAACTTTCCAATAACTTCTAAAATGATCCTAAACATATTTCTACTATTTTTCACTGTGTATTTTTGCAAAGAACATTTTCAGCACTGGTGATCATAAAATCTAAATCATGATCAATTCTAAATGGTGTTGAAGATGTTCTATGCCTGCAGTATCAAATATCCAGCCAAGATTTAATTCTTTATGCAAAATAAACAAGTACTGCCAGGCATGGTGACACATGGCTTTAATTCCAGTACTCAGGAGGCAGAGGCAGGCAGGTCTCTGTGAATTCAAAGCCAGCCTTGTCTGTTTAACGTACTCCAGGCTATCCAAGGCTACAAAGTAAAGCTAGTCTCATAGAAAAAAAAACAATTAAAATTAAATAAACAAGTACATTCACATCATTAGAAGGCAGATTTGCTTTTGTCTTTAATGAATGGTAAAGCTCTATATATACACCAAATTATTTTTTAAAATAAATTTCTTTATGATTTATTATCTGAAAATGTTTGATTTGCATACCTATTTTATATAGTTATAAACTGGTAGTTGCCTAGAAATTTCTTGGATAAAAAGGAGTCATGAATAGAGAAAGTTTAAGGAGCCCTGGCTCAGAGCATACTCCTTAAAGTGTAGACTTCTGGGCCTGCGTCCTTATGTTCTCCAGGAAAGCTTCTGAAAATTTCCCTATGAGCTTCCCATACCATCCAAGAAAGTTAGCACAGACCAACAAGACAGGCCTATAGAAATCTTGATACATTGGGGTTGGAGAGATGGCCTAGCGGTTAAGAGCACCTGGGTTCGATCCCCAGCACCCACATGGCGGCTGAGAGCCGTCTGAAACTCCAATTCCAGGAGAACTCCAGTTCCAGGGGAGTCCGACACCCTCTCCTAACCTCCGCGACATTGCACGTCACAGGTGCACGGACTTGCATGCAGACAATACATTCATACACATATGGAAATAAAAAAAAAAAAAGAAATCTTGATACACAAGAGAAAAAAGGTTTCTCAAGGTACATCTGAGCCCCAACCATCCAGGCTAACCTAGCTTTTCAAGGAAAGGCTCAGCAGGTAGGGGTTGGAGAGAACTGGGTTCTGCAAGTTTAGTTGGTCTCCAAGTCCTCACTACTCTAAGGGCATCTCCTGGGAGTTCATTAGTAATGTGATTTCAGATCTCTCCCCACACCTTGTGTATCAGACTCTACACTTTATCAAGGCTCCCAAGGGAATGGTAAGTACAATGAAGTTGGATCAGCTTTCCTCTATGTATCTAAGCAGCAGCTATGGTTCCTAGGAAGTATTTATTATACAATGCCTTTCTTTCATAGCATTTCAGTTACTATAGAGAATTAAACCTAGAGGCACAAAGAGATTACCACCTGTCCAAGTCAACCCAGACAAGAAGTAAAGCTGGGATTCCAGAGGTGCTTCTAAAGCCCCACACCGTTACCCAGTGTCTTGTGCTGTTACCCAGTGTCTTGTGCTGTTACCCAGTGTCCTGTGCTGTTATAGCAAGAAAGGGAAGATACTGACTGTGAGGCAAATTGCCTACATACTAAGTAAGATGCTCCCTGTATCCACGTAAAGTACAAAATTCCCTCTGATCAGAATAGAGGTCTCGTATCCTAGATATTGCTGAAGGAGTCCCAGCACCAACCAGGAAGTTCCAGGAGATTCCAAGACCTGAAGCCAGGCATAAGGATAGCTTTCTCTTTTCACCAGAAGCCCGGGTACCCCAGTGCCCCCAGTCCCTCGGATGCCCTTGTTTAGGCTGACCCTCCTGCTTTGCCCTGTTCTTCCTCTCTCTCCATCATGCTTTTAGTCCTGTTAGCTGTCTTTTGCCTTCAGCCAACTGCTATGAGTTCCTCCTAACCGGGAAGCCTTTTGGTCTCCATGTATACTTTGTTTCCACTGGCAAACTGGAAAGTCTTAGATTAGTGACAGCTTTCAGCCTTGTCTTTCCTGATATCTGGGGCTACATTTGTTTATCCCTGCCCCCTCTGAGGCCCCAAGTGAGGCATCACCCTTGACTGTCCTCCCAGCAGTTTCAGTCCTCACCCCTTGGGCTGTGGACTTTGAATTGTCTCAGTATTTGCTCCTCAGTGAACATGATTCAATCAGCCTCCACTTGTGAGGCTGCCCTGTTAAACAAAACAAATGGCACCCTTAGAGAAGGCATCTGAAACCACCCACACTCGGCACCACTAATTTATTCCTAAACATTGCAGAAGCCACACTTACAGTTGAAATATAGTTTTCTTCCATGTGGCTGAGTCGGCTGTACCCTCACCCCTTTTCATACTTAGGGGAAGTGCCAGTGCTGTTAAGGCTCTCAAAATGATTTACTTCACAATGATGGTTCTCAAAGGAGTTTAGTGCCTGGAAGATTCATGTTAGGACCACAACAACAGTGAGTTTGCAAGTCTCAGTTTCCAGCACCTCCCATTCAGGTTTGATGTTAGCAGATCTTGGGGGGACAAATGTGGAATCTGCTATTTCAAAAAGAAACCTTGACGGCTAACCCTCCCCAGACATCACACACACACACACACACACACACACACACACACACACACACTCCTCATCCACTTCCAGGGTTGGCCTGTGTTTTGAGAAATACCGCAACGGAGTGAAGAATCAGTGGATAGAATTCATGAGTCTAGGAATTTGGATAGGAAAAAAAATCACAGTCTTATTTTCAGTGTCTTCTAAACAAAATGAGGCATTTCTTTCAACAATGGACATGGGCAACATGCAACAGCTGCATTACCAGAGCCTATGCATTCTTCACCAATACAGATCAGAATTTTTATTTTTTTGACACAGGGTCTCCCTTTAGTCCCAGCTGGCCTGGAGCTCACTATGTAGACCAGACTGGCCTTGAATTCACAGAGATCTGCCTGCCTCTGCCTCCCAAGTGCTGAGATTAAAGGCATGCGCCACCACGCTGGGCCTAAGACGGTTCTTAGGTACCATGTGGGTGCTGGTAATCGAACCCCAGGTCCTCTGTAGGAGCAGTCAATGCTCTTAACCGCTGAGCCTCTCTCTGGCCCCCAAAGCAGAAATTTTTAAATTACATAGATCTTGCAGGTATCTCAAAATGTGTTTACTTTTTGCATTTATTATTTGTGTGTGTGTGTGCGCGCGCGTGTGTGTGCGCGCGCATACGCGCGTGCGTGCATGTTTGGTGGTATGCAGAAGCATGAACAGGCTTCATGGACCTGCCCATAGACATGTGTTCCTCACCATGATGGACTGTATCCCCTCAAACAATGAGCCAAAATCAAATCCTCTTCTCCCCTAAGGTGCTTCTGACTAGTATTTGGTCACAATGATGAGAACAGAAACGAATGCAGTTTCCTAGCTGAAGTTCCTGCTCCCCACAGCCAAGGCCTCGACTGCAGTCGGCATGCACCTCTCACTCGAGTCAGTGTCTGGTAAAGACCATTGCATAGCTATGGACTGGCAAAGGGTTGGGACTCCCAGGTGAGGCATCCTGAGCCCATTGTCTGTTATCTGTTTTTACATGAATGTAGGCAAGTCACCCTGCCTTTCTGTGGCTTCTGGCTCATCGAGATGAAGCTGGGGCTGGACAGATGGCTCAGCATTTAACCACACTGGCTGCTCTGCAGGAGACCCACGTTCAGTTTCCAGCAGTCACATAGCGGTTCACAACCATTGGTAACTCTAGTTCCAGGGGATCAAAAGCCCTCGTCTGACCTCCATGGACACTGCATGACATGGGTGCACCTGCCCACATGTAGGCAATACACTCGTGCACATAATAATAAGCAAAGATAATTTTTTAAAAGATAAGGACAATAGCAATGTCTGAGCAACAAATGATTTAATATGTAAAATGCATGCCTGCGCCACTGTGTGCAGTTACTACAGCCATTGTCCGCAAGCTGCAAGCCTTGGTCCCCATGAGACCTCCGCCTGCTCACCTCCTTTTCCAGCACAGCCCTCCTCAGAGCTGACCATGACACCGGGGCAGGCCTGGCTCATCACGGGGCCATCTCTAGACTGCCATTCTCTTGTCCTTTGTGAAAAGCTTTCCTTAGTAGAATAAACATTCTCTCTCTGCAGTTAGGATGGACTTCCTTATTAGTGAAATCACTTTCTTCTTCTTTGCTAAAGTTTCTGTTTGTCTGAACCAAACTGCCATCCATATCATGTCCCTGTTAGCTCCTAATCAAATAATTCGGAGCCAGGTTACTCTTAGCCTGTGGAATGTGCTACATACGGTCACAGGGCTTGCGCACTGAGGGTGGGGACAGTTCCAAATGCATCCCTGAGCTGAATGTACTCGATGTGACAGAAGATGACCAGTGTTGTAGGCTAGTCATCTGCCCTTGTCCACTTCCTCTGCAATGTGACCCTGGGGGCTTCCTCTCCTATTAGCAAATGCCAGGCTCTGAGCGTGCACACGTATGTCCATCAGCTTCTCTTCTTGGATACTCACCAAGCCTGGGCTGTCAAAGATGTGCACACAGAGAGCTTGTTGCAAGGGTCCAATTTCAGATCTCAAATCTATTTGGCTTAACCTCCGTCCCCCTCTCATTGATGTGCCCGTCAGGGAAGTCACCTCGGGTCGATGTGGAAAGCTTGTCTGGGAGATTTTTCCTGTACCACCAGTCAGTTTCACTGCTGCTCTGGGGTTTACTAGTTTTTTTTTAAAGGCTGATGGGAAAATAAAAACTTCTGGAGTTCAAGCAAGATGAAAAAAGATAATCAATCAAGACAAATTCTAGTCTCATTCTTAAAGTTGTCTGCAGACCAAAATCATGTCATCTTACTTCTTACAACCTTTAATCACATCAACAATGGAAAAGTTATTGGGATTACAACAAATATAATAATAGTGAGCACTGAACAAGGGGTAGCTGTGTGTCAGAGACTCTTCTGAATATGCTTTGTGTTAACTCATTTAATCTACACAAGAACGAAGTAGATGTTACCATGATCTCAGTTTATAAGTAGTTACAGAGATCTTATGTGATGATTTGCCCACAGTCACTGTACTGGACATTGGCATTGTTCTACCTCTGCTGGAGCTCCTGCTGGGACCTTGGCCAGTTTTCTGAGGCATTCTGTGGACAGCCTTCCTGCCCCTGCAAGCTCCTACACCCGGAAAACACACCAGCAAAGCAAGACTTCAATTCCCTGTCTGCTTCTCCTGCTATGGACTGACTTGCTCCAGTCTTGCCACAGAATTCTTATGCAATGTGGCCACAATTTTTTTTTTCTCTAGAACTTAATACCCTGGTTTAAACAAGTCAAGGTTCTGGACACGGCAATTGTTAATATTCTTTTATGGTCTACTCTTGAGTTAACAGAAAGAAAGAAAAAAAGAGAGAAATGAATGTTGGTACAAACTTAAGGGTCACTGAAGAATGTCTGTTTGACCACTGTTGGGGCGATGGATGCCCAGTGCAGTGAGAATCCCAGCTCCCGACACCTAGTGGGCCACAGGCTTCTCTATCACACAGTCCCTCCCTGGTTGTTTCCACGGCCTCTGTCAAGTTTTATAAGAGATTGTCCCACAGCTCAGCATATCAATATCTGGTGCCATATCAATGTCATGCCCACACCCCAACTTAACTAGTAGTCTCAGGCTCCCTTGCAGTGAATCACTGTATCTGCATATTCAGTAAACCCCTGAGTGATCTGGAAAACATTGGAAATCATGACATTGGGTACCTGCATCTGAAGCACGTGACTAATTTTTTATTCTTACTCAGAGAATTTAGATTATTGCATGTGCTATTTCAGGAGGGGTTGTAAAACTGTTTTGAGTTTTTTACTTTACTTATTCAGCACTTGGATTATACTGTGATGAATAAAGAATAATCGAGAGCATTTCTGAGTTTCTAAACCGAAACTTGAATGAATGCATATCCCTCCTAGGGGTCTTCCATACCCCAGCTTACCACATGGACACAGCAAGTAAAGGTAGCTCACCACTCAGCTCCATCCTGAGGTCTCGGTAAGGGGAGTTCCCTGATTGGATGCCTTGCCACAAACAAAAATCTCCTTGCCTGGGAATAAAGTGTCACCATCATAATTGTACAAACTACAGAGCTATGGCCCTGGCTTTGTGCCCCAACAGAAGCCACTAGTATACCCCAGATCACATGTCATGCTGGAGAGCCACAGGATAATACCCTTCCATCTGGCTTTGATGTCATCTTTCAGGAAACAAACCTTCAAACATATACCTGAGCCAAACTAAGTGTTAGCTGAGGCTCCCCACACCCCGCTCTATCCTCACACAAGGCATCTGATGAGGCAAATAACTTAAGTGGAAGTGAAGAGTGCCATTTTTAGATGAAAGATTTCAGAGTCTAAGCATGATTCACTACACTTACTTTTCCATGAAATGGAAAGAGAGAATAATCCATCAACACAGGTGCTCAAGAAGAGTCCCCAGTATGTAACAACAGCAAGAAATCATTCTCCACTGTGTTAGGTCAGTGAGATGCTGGAGATATTTGTTACTGTAGCAGAATGTAGCCTAGGCTGACTGATACACAATATAAAGCATCTGGGAGCCTTTAAAGAAGTGCCTAGTCTCGTCTCAGATCAATAAAGACATAATCTCACTAAGATTGTGGGAGAATTTCTCTAACATTATATGGACTTGTGTAACCTGGTAAGTTTTTACATTGGCATTTGGAAGGAAGAAAAAAAAATCAGTTATGAGTGTGGAGCAGGTAGGATAATTTAATGTCTTTAATGATGATTTTAAAACAAAGTGGCTTATGAGTATCTCTAAGTAAGGAATGACATATTTATGAAACATAACAAGGAGTGTTGTTCGAGGTGTCTATGTGGCTGTGATTATTCTGAGAAATGAGACAGCACTCCCGATGCACCAGCAGATATTCTTACCCCAGCCAGTTTAATTAACTTTGTCATGTGGTTCACTGAGTCCAGAAATGCAAAATTATCTGACTGTGTCCAGAGATTTGTCAAACATAACATGAAAAAGAAAACCCTTTTCATTTACTTTAAGGAGAGGAAGGGAGGAGGGAAGAGGAAGTCGGAAACAACGTGCAGGTACCAAGGCAACCTCATTTTCCCAGAATCACTCTTTGTTTTGAAAACAAAAAGAAATTAGTTAGACATGTGACAAACAGACAAAAACTCAAATAATGAAAACTTGCTTTGGAAAAAAGTTCCTATTATTCATATGCCTGGGGAGACACCATCGCCAAAAGCAGCTGGGCTCTGCTAGTCTCCAAAGATAAGCTGAGAGGAGGAAAGAAAAGGCTGCTACAGAGATAGTGCCGCTGATACTCAGAAGAAAGCCACCCTCTTGATAATTGGCTAAGATTTTAAAATTAAAATACTGCTCATTTGGCTGACCCAGAATCACAGAATTACAAGTGCAGGGAATTTTCCTTTTATTGAGAATGAAGTCTCTGAGCAGAAAGTGAGGCGCCTGGTGCCTCTTTTGAAGTTGAGCAAAAACTATAGCTGAGCTGTTCCAAAAGTATCTTTCCCCTTCTGACCTTCCCCTTCTGACCTTCCCCTTCTGACCAACGATTCCACACTGATGGTGCCATGGATGCGACAGGGCAGTGGCTTCCCAAATGTCCACTTTGCAATTGAACACGATCTGGACTCCGTCAACAGGAAATCAGAGACTTCACACCTCTCTCAAGGGGCTGAAAGGCAGGCTATAAAAAGTCAGACATACAAGGATCCCATGTGCAAGTGGATAAATCGTTTTCCATAACACATCATCCATGAAACATGTCGACATGGTCCCCAATAATTGGGATCTCAACCAGTCCTTGGGAAATAGAACCATTTGGAAGACAAAGCCAACAGTATTCTCATACACACACAAAAAATCATAAATTTTTAAAAAAAAACTTTCTTAGTGGGAGGAGGGGGAGGCTGGAGAGATGATCAGCAGTTAAGAGCACTGGCTGCTCTTGAAGAAGACCCAGGTTTGAATCCTATCACCCTCGTGGCAGCAAACAACTGCCCACAACTCCAGTCCCAGGGGATCTGATGCCCTATTCTTCACAGGCATTGCACAGCACGGGTGCACTTACATACATGCAGGCAATACATATGTACACATAAAATAAAGATTAAAAAAGTGTTAAAAACTCTTCTGGGGTGTTTTCTAATAAGAACACTTTTTCAAATTTTATTTGTCATTTTTATGAGTATGAGTGTTTTGCCTATATGTATGGAAGTATACCCATGTGTATAATGCCAGGGAGGCCAAAAGAGGGTGTTGGCTCCCCAGAACTATAGTTACAGATGATTGTGAGCCACTATGTGGGCGATGCAAAACCTGGGTCCTCTGAAAGAACACCCCCCCCTTTTTTTTTAACTGTGTGGCAGGGGTGGGTTATGTGCACGAGTGCAGTGCTCACGGAGGCCAGAAGAGGGCACTGGAACCCCTGAAGCAGGCACTGCAGGCAGTTGTGAGCCACCGCGGTAGACGCTGGGACCAAACTCAGGTGTTCTGCAAGAGCAGTTTGCATTCTTAACTGCTGAGCCATCTGCCTATAAGCCTAGAGTTTTAAAATGAATTATTGAGAAGATGGCTCAATCAGTAAAATGCTTGCTGAGCAAGTATGAAGGCCTGAGGTCAATCTGCCAGATCCATGTAAAAAAGCTAGGTATGGCATCATGGGCCTTTAATCCCAGCACCAGGGAAGCAGAGACAGGAGGCTCCCCAGGGTCCACTGGCCAGTGAGTCCAGCCGAATTAGTGAGACACATGTTCTCATAAAATGAAGACTCAGAACCGAGGAAGGTATATGATGTCCACCTCTGGCCTCCACATGCATGCATACACAGGCATGCATACACATACATGCATACACAGGAATGCATACACAGGCATGCACACGCATAGACATGCACCCCACATACATAGATCCATATATGCAAGTATATATATTTTTTTGGTCTTTTCGAGACAGGGTCTCCCTGTAGCCCCAGCTGTCCTGGAACTCACTCTGTAGACAAGGCTGGCCTTGAACTCACAAAGATCTGCCTGCCTCTGCCTCCCAAGTGCAAGGATTAAAGGCGTACGCCACCACACCTGGCACAAATGTATTTTTTAAATGAAAGAAGGCAGAAAAGTTTCGTTCTAACCTCCCACCCCAGCACCACACCCTTGGCAGACAGTGCTAGTCAATCACGGCTGTCATTCCCCCTGAGCCCAGATGGAGTGGCTGGAATCTTTGACATCTGACTCCAGGGAGTCATAAGCAGTCAATCGGAGTTAGCATGCAGGATGAGCATTGTGCTCTCTGACTGAATTTGAGATTAGGCAAAACTTCCAATGCATGGCAGGAACTCAAAGTACATGCCAAAAGTTACTTGAGGCAGGCACTGTTAGCTTCCTAACCAGAAACCAATCACATGTTTCAAAGGAAGTGGACCCCAGTTATCTTCCCAGAAGATCCATGATTCATAGTCTAAGTCCATAAGAGTGGCCCATTTGTCGTGCCAGTGAATGGTTTGACTTAAGATGACGTGGCCCCCTGAGCACAGAGGACTGTAGAGAGGAACAAAACATCTGAGAAAACCTTTGTTTTCTAGGGAAGGAGGAGGAAAATGGAGTATTGGAAGGGACAAAGGCCCTCTCTTTTGCAAGACACTCATATCATGTATCAAGATCATCTGCAGCCAGGAGAAAATCAAGGCCAGAAGATAAGACGTTATGCAAAGATTGTCAGAATAAAATGATAAGGAAAAGTAGGGTTCTCCATCCACTTTTGGAGATAAGGAATCCTCTCTACTGTTTAAATAAGCTGAGTTAGAGCTTTTGTTTCTTGTCACAGGGTCAGTGGGGGACAGGAGAATCTCAATTATCCTGCAAGAGAGACTGGAGCAACCGTCAGAAGGTAGAGGGGAACACACCCACCCATGCTTCTGAGGAAGGTGGCAGGGAGCTTACTTAGTCTTGAGTTCCAGACCAGGCAAGGCAGGAGCAGAGCCAATCTGTGGCTGGGAAGGTTGTAGAAAGGTTGCCACATTCCACTAGAAATGAGGTGATGAGGAAGAAGAAAAAGGAGCCAGCATCCCACACCCAGCCCTGCACCAAGCTTACTGCATGGGGTCACTAATAGGACAGGTCGGTGAGGCCACTGCATGGGTCACTTTGCAGGGCAGGTCAGTGAGGCACAGGGAGAAGTCAGCCAGAGGCAACAGCAGCACTGAAGTTTGAGCTTGGGTCTACGTCTGAAGTTCAAGTAGTCTCCAGGACATCAGACAAAGAAGGCACTAGGAACCAGCTTGGAGGTCCATCTAAAGGACTGAACTGAGGTCCTTCAACACTCCCAGTGCTGACAGGGCTGTGAGAGCTGACGCTGCCTGGGGGTGCGAAGAGGACAGGAATTTGGGATCGGTATCCAGATCAGCCACGCGGATGGTGGGTGCAGATATCAGACTCCTTGTGGCCCCCTCTATGTGAAGCAATAAAAATGGGTCCCTCAGATTGATGTTTGTGGTGACAATAAAGCAGCAGCCTAGCCTGGTTAGTGCCTGAATCTGCATGTCAACATTAGTGTGGACCATGAACACGGGCACATGATGACCACATGCACACTGAGACGGGGAAGTTCAGCAGACAAGAGTTGACAAACCCAACCAAAGTGAGGCTGAGTGAGCGCTATGGTGTGGGTGTGAAATCTCCCCCACCGGCTCAAGATTCTGCCACCTACAGCTTTTGGGGAAGGTCACAGAACTTTGGGGCCTCAGGGCCTAGCTGCTGACAGAAACCACTGGGGGGGGGGGTGAACACTGAACATTACAGCCTAGTCCCTGGTCTGGTCTCTCTACTTCCTGGTCACCAAGATGTGACAGAAGCACCCTGGCTACCAAGCTCTCCCAGCCACACAGAACTGTACCTTCTGATCTTTGAGCCCCAAGAAACCTCCCTTAAGTTTTCTCTATCAGGTATTCTGTCATAATGACAAGAAAAGTAATACAATAGTGTCTTGGTTTCCTTGCTGCTGTTACAAATTACCACAAACATAGTGGCAATCTTAAAGATCTGGAGACATCTAAAATGTGTTTCCAGGGCCAGAGAAAAGGCTTTGCAGCAGGCACACCTTCCTTGGTTCCTCACTCTCTGCAGCCTCTGGGCTGAGTGCCCTTGACTCACAACCTCTTTCTCTATCTTCAAAGGCAGCAGTGTAGCAACTTCAAATCTCTGCTTCCACAGTCACATCGCCTTTTTCTCCTGCAGTCAATCTCTGTCTTATAAAGATACCAGTGTCACCTTTCAGAGCCCATCAGAAAGCCTCAGCTCACCAATGCAATCCCGTTTTCTACAGAGCGAACATTTCCAAGTTCCAGGGATTAGTACCTGAGCACCTCGGGTCATTGTTCACTCTGCCACAGAGATTATTGACTACACTCGTTACCTGTGCGGTGCTGCGCAGGTTACTAAGTCTCTGTGTCTCTATCTGTAAAATGAGATCTTAATATCTATTTCATAGGATTATTGTAAATGATAGAACAAAAACCTGTCGATTTTAACGACGTGGTACATGGATAACAGTATTCATGGAAATGAGTTCAAGTCTGAAAAACAGAGAATTCTGAGCCTGACCCAATCACAGATCATTTGTCAAGGTCCTTGGAAGCTTGCTGTACTTCTGTGAGCCACTAGTCCTCTGAAGGTTAGGGATACTATCATATCTCTAACTTTCTGTGGGCACTGCGTATGTGTTGTGTGCATATATGTTCATGGGGGCCAGAGACAGAATCAGGTGTCTTCCATTATCTCCCTCCATCTTATTCCCTCGAGACAGGTCTGTCACTAAACCTGTAGCTCACCCTTTCATGTAGGCTGGCAGGCCAGAGAGCTCCTGCGATCTGCTTGTCTCCAACCCCTAACAATGGAGTTGCAGGCAGATACAGCAATGCCTAGCTGTGTTTACATGGGTGCTAGAGATTTGAACTCAGCTTCCCATGTTGTACAGCAAATGGTCTCACCCACTGAGCCATCTTCTCAGGGCTCTGTGAGCACTTCTGCAAAGGAAACAATACTGCTGCCTCTATAGAACCTAACCCTGTCCAGAGACACTAAATCCTAATGATGAAAATGGGGATGAGAGTATAAATAACAGATCAGATCAGGCCACTTGCTAAACACAGGTGGTGTTCTATGTTCTCAGCAGTTTTCTCCATTTAATCTCAACTTGTTCCAAAAAGAAATAGGTGCTATTGTCACTCTAGTTTTCAGATGAAGAAACAGATATGAAGTGGTTAGGTAACTCATCCAAGGTCACACAGCTGGAAAGGGCTTCTATCAGCTTTCTGTGGCTTCTATAGCGATGTAATAAACTAGGTATTATTTTTACAAACAAATCCTCTCACAAACCTAGAAGCTAGACATCTAAACTCAGCTGTCAGCAGGGCCACACTCCCTCTGAGGGCTCTGGGGGAGGAGCCTCTCTGGCCTCTTCCAACTTCTAGCACCAGCAGCCATCCTAGGCATTGGTTGGCTCTCAGGCACATGACTCCAAACTCTGCCTCCAGTATCTCATGGTGTGGTGCATCACAGAACAGCATAGCACTGTTCTCTGTCCTGGCTCAGAGCATCACTGGATGCAGGGAATCTAATGCAGAATCCCAGAGCAAATGACCCTGGGAGCAGTACCCTCCCCAACACCGACTCTGTTAGTCCATGTTTCATTCAAAACTGATTTTACTTCAAACTAAGGCTGAGCCCCATTATCATTACTTAATGTCGGTGTAACAGCAGTGTGATACCGGGGCTTTCTCACAATCTATCATCCCTGCAGACTCAGATGCTAGCAGGACACAGCAGAAATACAGCCTCCCAACTTCCCAATGTGTTCTTGGCCATCAATATTGATGGTGTGTCATCAATCAAATCCAGCAGGCTTTTACGTGCTCTCATTTTTAACCAAGTCTCACCATGCATCACAATGGAATATTTAAAACCATGTACACATTTTATCAAGCCTTCAAGACCACTAAACGCTCTCTGGTTTGCAGCTCCAAATATTATTCATTACATCTAGAAAGGTGGTGTTCAGCAGTAAAGAAACTGTGCAGGAACTGGGTGATTAAGGATGGGGAGGCAGAAAGACCATGAAACGTGGCTGCCTGGAGCAGGCTGCAGGCCAGACAAGGCACGTGAGGTGAGCTCCCAGGCCTTCCTTCCTGCTTCCTTCCCAGCCCCTGGTCTTAGGCCAAGATACAAATTCCAGCCTTCACGCAAGGCAGGACAGGCTCCTTCACATCTACCATCTTCACTGTCCCTATGTCTAACAGGTGGACACAATGCTATTCTTGGGAGATTCGAAGGACTTTGAAGTCTTGCAGCTCTTTAGGCGTTTATCCAAGAATCACCTTTGTAGCAAGGCCTTTCTGATAACCCCGTCTGTACTTTGCTACTTTAGCCTATTCCAGGCAAGGCCAGGCCTCCTTAGCAGGTGCCACCTCTCACGTCATTCATGATCTGACTCTAGGTAGGGCATGTCTGTTTTGCTCACTGATTTGAACCCCCAAAACTCAGGACAGTGTCTGGTGTGTGGCAGCTCCACTCCTTAAGTGATCAAGCCTGGTCCTTGTGAATGCTTCCAATAGGCTGGGTAGAGACAGACTGTCTCACGAGCAAGCCCCTGCAGCAGTACCATGGAGTTGACCTTTACACTACGGTGTTCTCTTCACTGAGCTGTGTGGCATCCTCTCTAGCACTCATGAGAGGTCTCCTACTTCCTGATCTCCTGCCTCCAGATCTACTGACTGCACAGTCATCTGCGCCTTGAGTGGCTCCCAGGCTCCTCAGCCTGCCTTTTCCTCCAGGGTTCCTTCCTGTGCATTCCCACTTGGTCACTGTCCATATGTCACGGGTACCACACCCCATCATAAATTCCCCTTTTAAACCAGCTCGTCTCCATGCAGTATACAGCCATGCCACACCTATCTCTGTCCCTCACCTGGGAGTTGCCCCATGGATGTCAATAAAGGTCAACCCAAGAATCGGGAGCAGCACACATTAGCATGCAAGTGACCACCCCCTCGCCCTCAACAACGTGCAAAACAAATACATACCTGTACCCTTTCTCCCTAAACACGAATGTGGCTCAGCAAAGACTTCTTGGACATGCTCCAGTCAGCCAGTTTCAGTCCATTAATGTTATCAGAACAAACACATCATCCACTCCTGACTCGGCAACTCCTGCTCCATCACCAGCCCTTCTTCCTCCCCTCTGTGGGTACACAGTCTCTGTCTTCTACCCTTCTTGGCCATTTCTGCACCTGTGTGACAGTGTTCCAGGCTACGGAATGTATGTGGGGGTGATGGCTGCTTCCTGGTCCAGGGTTAGCCCATCCTCCCTCCCATGAAGGGTCTACCATTCCCTCTACTCCACAGAAGGATCCAGATAAATATCATGATCCTAGAGGCTTCGCATTGAAGATCAGGAAGTTTGGACCCCTGGACACTGGTCAGAAGAGTGCCCTTTGCCAGCCAGGCAGAGTGCTTGGCAAGAAGGAGCTGAAGAACATTTATATCCTTGGCTTCATGAAGCTTCAGACAATGAGCAGGAAGCCAGGGCGTGCACCTCTGGCATGTCAGAGTAGATGCAGCTCTTAGTTCTGGCACACAGGTAAAGAATTGTGAGATGCAAGTTCAGTCTCTGAGCTACAGATCATTATATTGGGAAGATCAGACATTCACATGGAAAATGAGTGGCAAACCCCAAGCCATCCGAGGAAGGAGAGCAGCCCGGGGCATAATCCATTCAAAGAGCAGAACCACATCCCAACCATAGGCCAAGGGTAAGTTACCCACCCCCACATCCACCAATACTCAGAGGCCAACACACACACACACACACACACACACACACACACAAACACACGATGGTTGTGTGACTTCAGGACTTCAGCCTGAGGGCATGTTGGGCTTAAAACAGGAAGTGTGCACATAGCGACCACTGATGCAGAGAAAGTATGCAGCAGATGTTAGCTACACCATGGCCAAAAGACCTGCTGCTGTGGGTTCTAATGGCAGAAGATGAGCTCAAGACTGGGAGGAAGGAATGGGGTTGGGGAGTCACATGTTCTGTTCAGGGAAACTGAGGATGTAACAGAAGGCTTGAGCAAAGGATTATTCCAACTAGGACTGGATTCTATGGCTGGCTAAGTCTTAGAATGATAAATCAGTATTTTAAAACCTTTCTTCGAAAAGTGTATGATCTGGGCTAGAGAGATGGCATAGTGGATAATGGCACCTGTTGTCAAGCCTGAAGACTTGAGTTCCATCCACAAGGACCCAGAGGGTAGAAGGAACGAGAGAACTGACTGCAAGTTGTCCTTTGACCTCCACTTGTGCTTCTTGGCCTGTGTACCCACACACAGACATATATACCTCCCAACACACACACACACACACACACACACACGCACACACACATGCACACACACACATACACACACACGCACATGAGGAACAGATGTAATGAAAATGCTTTTGAAGTACATGATGAAGAAAGAGATAGGTAGATCACTAGGTGAAGGAGGGAAAGGAGGAGAGAAGAGGATGGAGGAACAGAACGATTGGTTATTTGGGACTCAACAGCTTGCTATAATAAACTCACTCTTTTTCAAAAAATATTTTATTATTAGTTTTATTTTATGTATATGAGAGTATTGCCTGCATGTGTGTAAGTGCACCATGTCCTGCTGACCGTGGAGGTCAGAAGAGGGCATCAGATTCCCCTGGAACTGACAGTTGCTAGCCAGAATGCGTGAGCTGGGAATCGAACCCAGGTCCTCTGCAAGAGCAGTCAGTGTTCTTAACCACTGAGCCCTCTCTCCAGCCCCAAGAATTCACTCTTTAGAAAGATAAAGATTTGGCTAGAAATTTCAATTTTCCTTCCTATTACTACAGACAATTTTACAAGGAATTGCCTTCTCTCAGTAAATTTTCATTTCCTACAATCCAACAGAGGTGGCACTGCTGCCCGCATCAAGCACCCGCTTGATGAGAATTAAATGAGCTAACTCTATGGAATCTGGCAGTGTCTGACAATAGGGCAAGCCCAGCCAGTCAGCACTCTGCCCAGCATCCCTGTGGCCCAACACCATGTGGCCAGGAAGAAGTTGTGCTCAGCAAACATTAGCCCTTTTCTCCTCATGCTATTTAGTTAGTAAAAAAGCCATGCTTGCTGCTACAACCACACTGACAGTTTTGTCCCCAGCCTGCAGCTGGCTGGGACCCAAACTGGTAATCAACTAGAGTCAGAACAAAAGCTCAGAAAAATGCCACTGTGACCCAGGCCTGGGTAGTCTTTCAAGCCTTCTCCTATTTCTATAAGGCTGAGGCCTGAATGGCCAACACGTGCGGCAATGCCTCTCTCTCTCTCTCTCTCTCTCTCTCTCTCTCTCTCTCTCTCTCTCTCTCTCTCCCTCTTTCTCCAACAGAAATGGCTGGTCTCAGAACGCTGCTGTCCACACTCAGTTTCCCACAGCTACCTCTCTGCCCCATCTCCCAGTCAGGACTCTGTTTATATGGTGGGAGGAAATAGCCTTCAGGCCGATGATGCTAGCGGTAATGCATCCCTGAAAGCTGGGTGAAGAATGTGTGGTGCTCTCATCAAACAATTGCCTTGGTTAAAAACCACAGGACAGTCCTCTTTTCAGAAAGCAAGATAGAGCTTGCCAGCCACAAGGCCCCCATTGCTGCCTTACAAGGGAGCATTTTCTGAGACAAGGAATGCTTGGGGGGCCACTTCTCCTCAAACATAGCAGAAAGTATGTCCTGCTGAGAAGCAGCTGCCCCAGCCTGTGGTGCTATATCTGTAGCACTCCCAGCAGGTGACCTGAGGCTAGCTCTGGTGGTTTCTTGATGGATTTGTTTGTATCCTTGAAATGTCAGAAGTGTTGGGGAAAAAAAAAAAAAACAGAAAAACAATGGTGGGAGCAGAGGGGACACAGGCATGGAACAGCAGACGATTGCTTAAAACTGGCAGGAAAAATAGGAGCAGGAAAGAAAACATGAAGTGTAGTGTTGATGCAAAAGCAAAGCTCCCACTTCAAAGGGGTTAAGACAGTTCATTCTGGAGCCAAATACAAGTGATCACGGCCCAGGAACACAGATTTAGGTTTCCACTAATACCATGTTCCAGCATGGTAGCAGTTGCATTACAGTTTATAGTAACAGAACAAAGAAAAGTCGTAAATCAAGACACCTTTCAAATGCATTGGTGGATGTATTCAGTAGGCAGGTCAGAACAAAGAGGGGTTTCCCACTATAGGTCTCAGATGCCATTTCATGACATTCTTAGCTTTTTGATTGGTGAACTCTGGTGGTCTGCTAAGTTAACACATTTAAAAAGGGGTTTTATTTCATCTGTAACTTTCAAGATATTAGGTCAGATACAAAGATGGGACGGGAGTCGCTTATTTAGGGGCAGAAACAGGGCCCAAGGTAAAGTGTAAATAGGCTCTGAGCCTGCAACCTTCCACACTCTGCACAGTCCTTGAAGTGTTAATCTGTTGCTCAACCTTG
The DNA here is from genome assembly GCA_009823505.1 of Rhizomys pruinosus. Lineage (NCBI taxonomy): Eukaryota > Metazoa > Chordata > Mammalia > Rodentia > Spalacidae > Rhizomys > Rhizomys pruinosus. The sequence goes on from VZQC01005357.1 coordinate 177,627, forward strand.
CAGGAAGCTCTGTGCAGATGCAGGATTTTTCTTGCCATGGATGTGAGACTAGAGACAAGAACATCCAGACCTGCGAGGTGCAGCTCAGCGGCTGTTCTCCCAGGACCACTCACATATGGAATGTGGGGCCCAGTCCAAAACGCAGAAAAAAAAAACAGACTGTTAAGGCTCCTAAAACATGCAATTTCATCTTGTCATGGTGTTTCTTATTTCCTATTTCACATCATTCTAGGAAATACAATAATGACGACCATGTTCTATTACTAATGTGAATTCTACCCGTTGTCTTTGTGTGTTTCAGTGTCAGACTCCAGGGCACAGAGAGAAGCAAAAGCTAATGGCCCTGGACCACTGTTCAGTTCCACCCCTCACTGCACCAGTATTCTAATGCATGTGTCCACCTTCACCTTGATGAGGAAGGGAAGGACTGAAGGGAAAAGAACTACGACTGTCTGATCAGTGTCCTCCTTCACATCCTCATGTCAACCCAAGTGGCCGCCCATGCAGCAAAGCCATGTGGGGAGGAACGGCCTGTGAGGGCTGCATGGTTCTTAGCACCCCACTGTCTTCCTGCTGTGCTCAGAGGACATTCTGGTCTGAACAGAAGCCCTGGAGCACAGGGCCACACCTTGTCTTATGCAGCAGTGCCCAGAACGCATTTGCCTTGTACCTGCTTGGAGTCTTGCTAAATTCACTAGAAAGCCATGTTCATGGAGCATTGGAAATACTACAAACAAACAGGGTGCAGAGTGTGGAAAGATGTCAGTTCCATGGTGGAACAAGCCGTGGAGAAAGTACACACGCAGAAGCACTTCAGTAACAGCCCAAGGACATGGGAGACAGCAATTCCAAGTGTAATGTCAATTTATTCAAATGCAACATGTCGTTTATACAGGCAATGTGACATCACACCCTTTATATCACACATGATTCCCATGAGGCAGGTTAAGGAAGGGACCTGCGGGTGAGCAAATCAGCTCCTGGTGTCAGGTACATGTACACTGCAGCTCGAACCCAAGACCACGTCCCACAGGGGAGAACTGCCCTCTGCTCATGCACATGCTCTCTCTGGTCAGACTTTGCTCACAAACTTCAGATCCAGAGATGCCGGCTACACAGAATTCCAAGACAGTGGCAGATAGCACTAGCACAGTGTACAGACCTGAGCAGGGCTCTGTGGGATGCTCGCATCTGGGGTGTGAGCTTCCAAAGCCAAACCAGCAAGGCCCAGGGTATTACCTGAGTTACAGTCACAGCCTGGATTCTGGAAGCCCCCAACAAGCCAGGCAGGGTCAATGATCCTTAATAGGCTAATTAGACAAATAAGAGGCTAGAGAGATGGCTCAGCAGTTAGGAACACTGACTGATCTTGCAGAGGACCTGGGTTCAGTTCCTGAACCTACATGACTGCTAACAACCATCCATAACTCTAGTTCCAGGGGATCCCACACTCTCTTCTGACCTCTGTAGGCACTGCCTGACATGGGTGCACTTTCACACGTGCAGGCAATACACTCATACACATAAATATAATAAAATTTAAAATCTCTAAAATTAAAAACAAACAAGTAATTGGAAAATCAGTTGAAAGGTAATTATTCAATGTGGCCACACTGGGAAGTGGACAAAACAGGTCCAGTGATAGCTACCTCCCAAAGACTTCAGGGTCCTGACATGAGGTTTGGTTCAGAGGAAAGCCAGAGGTGTATACAACTAAGCAGTCCTAGTCACAGTGTGGTCCTGCACAGCATGACCCATTACTGTTTCTGCTCCAGTCTCTCCCAGAAGGTTGCTTAATAAGTTGTCAAACTATAGGAAATCTCTTCCCAGGAGACAAGTTCCCCCCCTGGCTCGTTCCAAGGGCCCAGCCTTTTCCTTCTCCCAGCATGAAATTCCTTGGAAAATTCTAATTTCCTGGGGTCTATTATTGTAATAGTTTAATAGCTAATGGGAAGGGAACAAATGTCTTTAGACCTTGATGTAGCCACCAGGGGGGAGCAGCCAGGGGACCCGAATGGATTATCACAGAACTGAGTAAATAACCAGGGAACCTGTATGGCTTCGTCACATACGAGTGTCTGTAGCAGTTTTGCTTTTATTTTCATGGCATGAGAACTACAGTTACACGTCTATAGAACTGAACAATAATAAAATGGCTTTTGATATTCATATTCTGTTTATAGAACACTGAATAATAATAATAATAGTTAGAATATAACAATTCAGTAAAATAGGATGAGCACAGTAACATTATCTCCATGTTATGTTTACTGAGAAGTTCAATGTGTTTTATGAGAAACGAGAGAGGAAAATCAACATTCTGGGGCTATCTCCCCAGCAAGCATTCTTGCATAAACTTTTTCATGAGACACAAGGTACTTCAGACATACATACTCAAAGTTTAGCTTAATTCGCCAGGTATATTTTTAAAGGCATAGGAACACTATTTCACAGCCCCTTCATCTTGATTCCTGCCAGGATGGCTACAAAGTTCCTCCCAATATCCCATAGGCTCCAAGCCATTCCCAACTTCACTCAGAGGCTTTGCTCACTGAAGTGGATTGAGTAGTGACCCCCTGCCTCACCACAAGGCTGACCTGTACCTGTGGATGCAATCTTATTCAAACTTAGGATCTTTACTGGTTACTTATGAAAGGTCTAAATAGAATTACCATGTATTTTCAAGAGCCCTAGGTCAAAAAACTAATGTTTACAGAAGAAAAGAGGAGACTTAGAACAGACTTAGACAGCTTGAGTTCACACTTCTGGACCTGAGTACTGTGAAAGAATACATATCCGCTGTGTATTTTTTTAGTGTGTATGAGCGTGTTGCCCACATGTACGTAAGTGCACCTGTGTCTTGCGATGCCTGCAGAGGTCAGAAGACAGTGTCAAATTTCCCTGCAATTAGAGTTACAGATGTTGTTGGCCACCATATTGGGTGCTGGGAATGAACCCAGGTCCTCTAGAAGAGCAGCCAGTGCTCTTAACCACTGAGCCATCTCTCCAGCCTATGTCTGCTGTTTTACTAAACGAATGTCTTCAACAATGATCTGAGGGGGGCCATAATCCTTGCCCCTGTTTGCTATACTGTAGCTACAGTGACAAGACAGATGAGACTGGCTCTCATGAGGCTGTGTTCAAGTGGAGGGCAGGCCATACGCCCCACAAAGTTAACATAACCAGATTTGAAGTAGGCGTGACTACAGTGAGGAATAAGAAGGCGGGGACATGCCATGTGGAAGGCAGAGAGAATGCTCCAAAGAGCACAGCAAAGGCTTCAAGGATCTGCAGTTCAGAAGATGAATTAGAACTTCCTGAGGGGACAGCTCGGGAGCAAGAACAAACAGAAAAGGAGGCCAAAGGGAGAGGTAGGATCCAGCTCATGCAGGATCTCATAAGCAAAGATATGGAGTTTTTAAATAAAAGACACTGCTGGGCTTTGAACACTCAGTGACTTGGGATCTTACATTTCTCTAGAGTGGCACAGAAAACAGACTGAAGAGGGTGTGGAAAATAGAATCAGACATACCTGTCAGGTAGCTTTTGCAACCATCCAGTAATGAGGGCAAGAAAGCATGGACAAGATCACTGTTGAAGGAACTTTAAAAAGAATGGTTTAGAAAACATATACAGGTGTGTCCTGTGTCATAAAGGTCTTCAATAAAACTGTTTATTTAACTTGCCTGGTCATATTCACATGAGAGGCTTCAGTGAATACTTGCACATGGTTAGCATATCTTAATGGCATTAGCAGCCAGACTGTGAGGCTTCTAGCTGCAGAAGACCGGGTGCATCCAGCTGCAACACATGCCACCCTAAGATGAAGTAACTAATTTCAATGGTCAATAGGTTCATTTTGCCTTCATCTACCTCCTGACATACAGTAAGATAAAAATGGCTCTGAGGTCCTGACAGTGCCTGTGCTGTTTATTCACAACAGTAGTCAGTTCAACTTATCATAGCCCAGCTATGGTCAACTGCAAATTCCAAGAAGGTGGGTGCCATAAAAACCTTGCAGTGTGTGTCTGCAGCATGCTGATGGTACTGGAAAGTGTTAGGTGCAAAGGGCGGGACGGGGCAAGGGAGAAAAATTCAGGACTCCACTGAAGAGGAAGTAGGTTTATTGGGTGGGGGCTGGTCTGCTGTGTTGGGATCAGGATCGTGACCAGTGTTAAAATGGCACTGAAGTGGCAGTTTTAAACCCAGGCATACAAGGATATGTGATACAGGGAAGAGAGCCGATGAAGTCGGGGCAGGGCATAGGTGGGACTGTGGCTGGTATCAAAAGGAGCTTCTCCAAAGAAACCATGCCTGTGTCCTTGCCTCTGATGAAGCATGATTGCAGGAGGTTGCAGCAACCTTTTCTGCCCATGGTGATTATTTATTAGAACTTCTGCTTCAGTTGGTTTCCCGGAATCCCTGACTTAGGTGAGCTATGACCTTACATTACACCCTTCTGTGTCATGGGGACAGGGGTGACATTTTCAGTCTGGCTACTTCCTGATGGCAAGGGGTGATGAAGTGGGGGGGGGTTAATGACATGAGAGGGTGGGATGCCTTACACTTGAGTGTCATCATCATGATCAGGGAGGTATTTGTAGTCACCTGAAGGAAGAGTGAGCAGAAGTTGATTAAAGCTAGCATGGGTAAGTTGTCGAACACAGTCCTGGAGGCAATGAATGAGGCAAGGAGCAACTGCAAGAATAGGTCCAGTGGATACCAGAGGTCCGGGCAGGGGATACAGCCTCTAATAAACTCCATCCCGTGCACTGATGGTCTTGGACTGTATGTAAGGAGAGGTCCTGTGCTACCTTCTTAAGGCACTGAAGGTTATACTCAATCTTTCCTGATTGGTTAACATAATAGCAACAGTCTTCCCCCAGAAAAACACAAGTACCCCCTTTCTCTGACATTAATAAACCCAGAACTCTTCTGTTCCAGATAGGGAAGATAGTTGGTGTTATACCACCTGAATAGACTGGGCCATAGCTTCTACTGTGGCAGAGAGCTGTGTGTTAAGTTGTTGGATGTCTTGGGAGAACTGTTGGGCTGAAACAGGGTGTGCTCCAGGCTACCTGTAGTAAGACCTGTGGCAGCTACTGCAGAGACAAAGCTAATCCCTACCAGCATGGCCAACATGGCTGACTGTCTATTTTGGGAATGGTGAAAGGCTAAGGATTCTTCCCAGCTTCTCTGCATCCCCAGGTGTGCCTGGACCTGAGCACATGCACCACTGGAGACATGGGCCCAAGGCGTTAGCATAAATGCAGGTGTACACCAGAGAAGAACAGAGAAATACCAGTCCTGGGACCAAGGAGGTCTGACCCATGACTGTCACATTTTTTGATGGCTGAACCTGGGCACTCCAAAACCCAGGTTACCTAACATTCAATTTGGTTAAAATAGGGCAGAGCAGGAAGTAATGGAGTGTGGAGAAGAGAGTAAGCTGAGCACCTGGTGGGGGTGGAGTTAAGAGACATTGAGAACCAGGAAAGGAAGAAGCAGCGGGCTTTGGAGTGAAGCACAGAGAAAGCAGTCAGAGGCATTTAGGGCAGATAGAGAGGGAGAAAAGCCCTGCCCGTGAGGACCTGAATGTAGAATTGAGGCGGCAGAGGTGTCGGATGGACTAATGTTTAGTTTGATTAAGGGAGTTTAAAACCATCTGGATATGAGAATCTCTGATGATCTTTTTTTTTTTTTTTTGTCGTTTTGAGACAGGGTCTCCATGTAGGCCCAGCTAGCCTACAACATGCTATGTAGAGACCAGGCAGGCATGGAACTCACAGAGATCTGCCTGCCTCTGCCTCCCAAGTGCTGAGATTACAGGTGTGTGCCACCAGGCCAGTCTATCATGGTCTTTCTAAATCTTTATCCTGCCTCTGACTGAGTGAAAGGTGTGTGAGTTATAGCAAATGGCTGCAGCTGCCCCAGGATGCGTAGGCTAGGAGGAGGGGTTGGTGACTTTAAAGGTAATGGGATTTTTTTCTCCATCATTTGAGAAAAGTTGTTTCAGTTGTATTCCCCATCCATGCCCCGACTGGCAGTACTTGCAAGACGGGCAGCCTTCCCACCCCACCCCCACCCCCGAGTCTCTATAGTCATCATTATCTTGTTCCCCAATAGAGCAGAGGTACTTCATATAATTTTCATATCCCAAGTTAGCTCCTGGACATTGGTGGGTGCACAGGTCAGGGATGTCAGAGAAAAGTAAGATGGATGGGCAAGAGGAGAATGGGCGCTCTGAATGTTAAGGACACTGATTGCTTGGTTTTGTCATTTAGTGTCTAGACGTCCAAACCTGTAGACACAGGGACACTTGGCACAGGACTCTGGAGTGGTGGCAGCCAGGGCTGGAGAGATGGAAATGAGTAAGAGAGAGGAAGGAGATTAAGCACTGCGTGGTGATTGGAGACCAGGTGCTTACTCTTATATAGAAGACAAGGATGCTTGGGAGGAAGAGGCAAGCGAATCTCTGTGAGTTCAAGGCCAGCCTGGTCTACAGAGTGAGTTCCAGGACAGCTGGAGCTACCGGGAGACCCTGTCTCGAAAATACCACAAAAAAAAAAAAGAAGACAAGGATGGACTTTTTTTGGATTTTAAGTTTTGGGGGGCTAGTTGTATAGCTGAATACTTACTATGAGCCCTTTCTGGTTTAAGCCTAGAAAAGTGGGTCCAGCCTGGGTGTCCAAGAAGCTTTGCTGCAGTAGTAATTGACAATACCATGAGATGAGGTCCAGTCCAACGGGGCTTCAAGGGTGCCCTCCGCTGGGGTGGGGTTTAGAGAAAAGTGTAATCTCCAGGCTGGAGAGTATAACAATGAGATTGTTAGATGGTCAGGGACATAACTGATCAGCATGTTTTCAAAGTAAGTCCTTAACAAGGGAAAAGGCAGGAAAGTATTCATGTAGTGGAATGGCAGAGTGGGGAGGGGATATTACCCAAGGGGAAAGGTTGTCCATACATGAGCTCAAAAAGACTTAGAAGTGAAGGGGCACAGGGACCAGCTCTAGTTTTTGTTAGGGCTAGGGGAAGAAGTTGGACCCAGGAGGAGTGCAGGTCTAGGGAAAGCTTGGTGAGATGGTCCTTAAGGAGGGAGTTTACCAACTCTACGTTCCCTGATGACTGAGGTTGGTGTGGTATATGAAGCCTCCAGGTTTTTCCCAGGGACTGGGAGACAGACTGGACAATCTTAGAAACAAATGATGGACCATTACCTGACAGGATGGCCAGTGGGAAGCCAAAGTGAGGAAGACTGTCTCCAGTGGTAGGGAATGCATCTAGCCAGCCTGAAAAGGTGTCTGCCAGGACAAGAAGATACTTAAACTTTTTACATGATACCATGTGGGTGAAATCAATTTGACAATCTACCCCAGCTAGGGATCCCCAGTGTTGGTGAGGCTTGAAGTGGGTTTTAAGGACCTGAGGTGTTTCTTCTGATCAATAGTGAGGTGGCAAGAGGTGGGGGTGAGGAGAAAACCCAAGTATTTGAGTACTTGAGAGAGGGAGAACTGGGTTTTAGGGGGGAACCCTGTATCCCTTGTTACCCAGAAAATTGAGGAGCTTGTTAGTGTGTGGTTCAGATAGTTGTCAAGAGGGAGAACAGAGAAGCAGGTCATCTATATGTTGGAGCAGAGTAGATGGGTGGAGATCAAGAGCAGCCAGTTCCCTAGCCAGGGCCTGGCCAAAGAGGTGTGCGCTATCACTAAAGCCTTGTGGAAGGACAGTCCTGTTGAGTAGGGAAACAGCACCAGAGTCGGGATCTTCCCATGTGAAGGCAAAGAGATTGTATGAATCAGGATGTAGGGGAAGAGAGAAAAATGCATCCTTAAAATCAAGGACAGTAGAGTGGGACGTGGAGGCTGGAAAGGAGAGTGTAGGGATTAGGAACTACTGGGTGGATCGGAATGACAGCAGAATTAACTAGGCAGAGGTTCTGGGCCAGACGGTAGGATCCATCTGGTTTTAGAACTGGGAGAAAAGGAGCGTTATAAGGAGAGTGGGTAGGCTGGTTTGAGAGGCTCGTGGATTATGGGCTTAAGTCCCTGGTGGTGTCTGAGGGCTACAGGATATCTGGAGTGACCAGGATATTGGGTGGGGTCCAGGAGAGATATTCAGATAGGATCATCGGGAAAGGAGGTATTCCAGACTTTGGGGTTAACCTCAGATTCAGGGAGGGGCCAGCACCCTTCCTGGGGAGGGATAGGAATACCAGAGAGTAAGAATATAGGTGAAAGTGATAAAGAGAGTTTTGCCTCAGGTCTCTTCCTAGTAAGGGAGCAGGGCAAGAGGGCATGACTAGGAAGGAATGTGCAAGCAAGATTCCCCATAGGAGGCATGGGGCGGGGGAGGGGGGTAGGATTGTGGGGACGTTCATCAACACCCACAACAGAGATCCGTGAAGGGAAGGTCTTACCCAAGTAGGAAGGGAGCACGGACCAAGTAGCCCTGGTGTCTATTATTAGAGAGACAGGCTTGCCGTCCACTGTGGTGGTCACCCTGGGCTGATGGTCAGAGGAGGAACGGGGCTGAAGATCCAGGGCACTGTCAGTCTTCAGCTTCCAGGCTGAGAAGATCCATCAGTGATGGGACATAGAGGCAGCTGGGCTCCTAGGGGTTGACTCACCCTGACTTTGCAGAGAGGTACAATCCTCCCGTGTCTACGTTCTCCACATTGAGGACATGGTCCTGCGGTGGTCGAGGGTTGGGGCAGACTTTGGCCCAGTGACCTTCCTTGCCACATTTGAAGCAGGGTCCTGGACTGTCGAGTTGCTTGGAGTCTTCCTGGGAGGAGCCCTGAGCACTGCCAACAGCAGTTGGCAATCTCTTTTGTCTTGATTGGCCGGGTCTGTCCTTTCCTGTTCCTCTCGGTTATCAAAAACTTGAAAGGCTATTTCCAGCAGCTCTGGTCCCTTCTCTAGGCATTTCAGTAGCAGCTAAGAACAATCCACAAGTCCAGTTATAGGGAATCCAAAACCCCTTCTGGCCTTCACAGGCAATGAACACATGTGGTGTGCTTCTACACATGCAGGCAAAACACTCTGGCCAGGTATGGTGGCAGAAGCCTTTAATCCCAGCACTCAGGAGGATTTCAGTGAGATTGAGGCCATCCTGATCTACATAGTGAGTTCTAGGCCATCTGGGGCTATAGGGAAACTGTCTCAAAAAGATCCATAAATTAATCAATTAATTTAATTAAAATTTAAAAGACACCTATAAAATTGGCAAGGAAATCCATGAGGTCACATCTTGCTCTGTAAACTGGCATCCATGCTCATTAGCCACTCTGAAGACTTATGGATGACTCTAGGATATCAGTGTGTAACAGAGACCTTCCAGCAGTGTTCTGAAGCAGACAATATAAAAAGACATTTGTGTTTACCCTTGAGAAAATCCAAGGAACTATGAGTCATGTGTCTTATGCCTTGTGACACCTAGATAGGAGTAATGAAGATCTCAAAAGGAAAGAAACCATAGCTATATACAGAGACAACTTGTCCTCTGACTGGAAAAACAACAGCATCACCCAGTAAAGTCCTCAGTAAACCCAGCTCCAAAGTTGAAGCAGACAGCAAGAGGTATGCATAATTAACCAGCGTGGTTCTGCACATCAAGTGCCTGGCAGGGCATGCCCTGCAGCTCTTCGGGACACCAGGGCATAGCACCAAAGCCTGGCCCGTGCATATAACCCAGCGCCTCCTTCTTTGGCTGTTCTTCCCTTTTGAGTTATTGTCATGCAATTACCACGTACTTCTTAACATCTTTGAAGAGCACAGGTTCCAATCCAGCCACTGGGGATACAGGAGCAAATGTGATGGACTTGATTCTGGCTCTCATGGTTTGAGCTGAACAGGCAAGTTCTTTCTCCTTTCCATCCACAGAGAGGCCAACTGGGAGTCTGAATAATGTAGAAAGAATAATGTAGAAAGTTGACTTTGAAAAGGTGGGGAAGAATGAATCTGTGAAAATGAGGGGGGGTCCTCAACATTCCACTCTTTAGGGAGTAGGTTTCATCTATTTTTTGGGGGGAGTGTTTTTGTTGAGACAGAATCTCCCTGTAGCCCCAACTGGCCTGGAACAAGCCCTGTAGACCAGGCTGGTCATGAACTCACAGAGATCCGCCTGCCTCTGCCTCCCAAGTGCTGGGATTAAAGGCATCACCGCCACACCTGACTTAAAGACGGTTCTTAGCTGCTGCGTGTGTACTGGGAATCGAACCCAGGTCCTCTGCAGGAGCAGTCAGTGCTCTTAACTGCTGAACCATCCCTCTTCATCTATTTTTTTAAATTTTATTTATTTTTGTATGTGTACGAATGTACTGTCTGCATGTAGGTCTGTGCACCAGTGTCGTGCAGTGCCACAGAGGTCAGAAGAGGATCTCAGATTCCCCTGGAACTGGAGTTCTCCTGGAATTGGAGATACATACGGTTCTTAGCCACCATGTGGGTGCTATGGAACTGAACTTGTGTCCTCGGCAAGAGCAGTTGGTGCTCTTAACAGCTTAGGCTATCTCTCCAGTCCCTTCCCCAAATCAAATTTTTTTTTTTTTAATGAGATGTAAAATTTCATCGGAACATTCAGAAACTAAGACCATTAGAGGCAAAAAAAAAAAAAAAAAAAGAATATATATATATACTTAGTATTCACAGGCAAAAGAACACAGGGTCCTGGTCCAGCAGCATTAGCACCATTTAGAAACTGATTAGAAATACAGATTCTCAGGCCTGCCCCATATTAGCTGAATATGACACTCTGGACATGAGAGTAGCCTATGTCTGCTTCAGAATCTTCATGGAGATTTTGTACTGGGGGGCAAAGGACTGACACAGCAGCATTGTATGGGCGATCACGCAAAAGAAGCCAGTTGGCGGAGAAAGACTAGGAACCTGGGAGCCCTTCCCCACCAGGGCTGCATAGAAGAAACAGACCATGCTCAAGGAAAGTCCGTCATTTACAAAGACGGTATAGATGTGTACTCTTCAAGTGGCCCCAAGAGGGTGGTGAGCCTCAAGGCCTGGGGCTTTTTGAGCCTTTCCCTTGGGTCACTATCCTACTTGCATTCTCCGGAGTGCCTTCCCCTTCTCCTCCTCCTCTTCCTCCTTCTTTGGAGAGTATTGAATCCCCTGGAACTGGAGTTACAGATGGTTGTTAGCTGTTATGTGGGTGCTGGGAACTGAACTTAGGTCCTCTGCAAGAGCAGCCAGTACTCTTAATGGCTGAGCCATCTCTCTAGCTCTGCTTTCCCTTTCTTAAACTGTTTTTATTTCTATTTCCAACCATGTATCTCTGGTCTAATTCTTTGTCCTGGGACAAATAAGACAAATAAGACAAATAAGAACCGGAAAACTTAAGCAGGCATCGTAGGCTCAGATCCCTCCCTACCTGTAACACTCTTACAGAATCTGCCGTGGAGAATCACTTCCCAGGGGGATTGCAGCATATCATGATCACATTCCAAGCCATTCCAGACCATTCCTGAAGCTACCACACTGTCTCCCCGACATTAGAACATCCTGCTGCTTCCTTCTAGTTTCTGTTTCTCCAGAAATCAGTTTGGGTTTTCTTTATACATTTAACCCAGTTCTGACTGTGCACCAGGGCTTATAGTTTTAAACATTATATACACACTAGCCAAGTGACGCTCACAATAACCCCACAAGGTAAATGCTGTCATTATTTCCACTTCCCAGATGGGAAAATCAATGCTCACAGAGGTAAGGCAACTTGCCTGATACACAGTGTGTGGTAGGGACAAGATTTAAGCCTGACAGAACAAGCTCTACACCATCACTCTATGCCGAGTGAAACTTGTTCCTGGTTGTTTTGACTCATTGCTGGTCCTCTCTAATCACGGTGTGTGTGCACACACACTGTAGCCTGTATTACCTAATGTTGAAATTACATACTATCTGCTACCGTGTTGGACCATACGCCCTGCGAGGAAAGCCAACACTCATCCCTTCATCTTCCTCTAATCATGGTGTGTGTGCACACGCACTGTAGCCTGTATTACCTACTGTTGAAATTACATACCTATCTGCTACCGTGTTGGACCGTACGTCCTGCTAGGGAAGCCAACACTCATCCCTGCATCTTCCTCCAATCACGGTGTGTGTGCATACACACTGTAGCCTGTATTACCTAGTGTTGAAATTACATACCTATCTGCTACCGTGCTGGACCGTACGCCCTGCAAGGGAAGCCAACACTCATCCCTGCATCTTCCTGGCACACGCAGGTGCATCAGAACATTGAAGAAGGTGGATGGGGTTGATTCAGGTGTCAGCAGCCTGCTGAACACCCAAGGACTGAATTTCGGCTCATTATAGGATCTCTGTTACTCAGCTGAGGAAATCCTCAATTTTCAGTGCTCACTTCCTGGACCTCAGCACTATCTCCAGGAAGCCCTCCTAGGCCCTCAAAGAAAGGCACTCAGAGGGAATAGAGACTGAAACTTGGCATTTGGATTTGAAAGCCTGGACCTTGTAGAACAGCCAGGGCTGGCTGCAGATTGCTGTATCACCACGGTTACTGCCTCACTACTTCAAGAAAGGGGCTAAACCACAGAGCTGTCGCATCATTAATTCATCCCATCCAAGTGGCCAACACAAGCCACTGACCATTCCAGATTCCCAGGACTCCCAGGTATGGGAGGACAGACTCCACATCTAATGGGGATAAATTGTAAAATTGATTTAAAGGAATTACCAAGTGTCATCACGGCCATTTTTTTAGGTGACTTTACAGGTATATTCCAAAATTCAGTTACAATTGCAGGTTCTGTGGAAGGCAGGCAACGCATTCTTAGAAGTCACTTGAAGGACACTTCAAAGAGATAGGCTGTTAACACCCAGAGATAATGCAAAACTTCATTTCTCACATTAATAATAGTAAAAAAAACGAGCAAAATCCATCTTTAAAGTACCAACTGCAGGTCAAATACAAGACAGGACATTATGGACCTGTTGTTTTGAATCCGGACAAACCCCATGGATCTTTTTAAGTCATGCCTCTGATGAAGAAAGAATCTCAGTAATGGTCCTTACCTTGCCCGAGTCTCAACGGCTAAACACAAGCTCAAGCCTGCTGGTTTCCAAGTGAGCACTTTTTTCTGTCACCACGCTCACATCTGACCATTCCAGGAAGACCACACAGTTTGGGGAAGTAATTCACTTTGCATGGATTGACCTCCTGGTACTTAAGAACACTCCAGCCCTGCAATACCATCTTCCCTCTGCTAGAAATGCCTTCTGGTCAATGCAGGGTCAAAGTTTTAGTAGTCATGAGGGCAGCTGTGTTAGTGAGACTTCTATTGTCTGCTTACTTAGGGAAACAGTATAGCTGCATTTTATTAATTCGTATTGATTTCTATAAAGCTTGGCTCTTCCCACAAAGGATTTGAGGAAAGTTACAACCAAAACAATGCAATGGAATATAAAGTCCCGGAAATCAGATGCTATTCCCAGAATGACCATGGCTTCCTTTGCTGTTCTGTGTGGACAAAATGAGATGGCATCTTTACAGAATCTCAGCTTTGGAAGAGGTCACTGTCTACAGGTTACATGGTGTTTTAGGACTTACTAAAAGTAAATATGTGTATATTAAAAAACATTGGTTTAAAGTCTCTGATAAAAACGGTAATGCAACTGAGTTAAATGGAAATATAAATTGCTGTTGTCCATATTTGTTGTACTTAAAATCTGTATAACAATAACTTTGGGAATGGCACATAGAAATGTTCTCTATAATTTTTCTGTTGTACAGTATCACCTTGTAGCATTCTCTTTCACCTATAGGATGATTTAACTTAAAAATTAAGTTTGCTTCCCAAGTTAATCACATACAGTCACCCAAAACAGCATGGGTGAATTTGATGAAATCTATGTGCCGTGATTTCCACTGGAGAACGGCGGAAAAGGGTATAGGATTCTGTATAAAATACACACTCCTTCTGGAGACTCATGTGGTCAAAAAACAAAAACCTAAAAAATAAAAATGGGGGATACAGATATATATGAAAACCTTTTGTCAAAAACCTTGCAACATAAATCTTAAAACTAAGGGCGGGGAAATAATTTGTTATAGTCCAAGTGCGGTCAAATGGTGCCCAAAAGCGTAAGCTGCGTTAGATAGAAAAAGAGGAGATACAGCTGTGCATTGAGTAGGATATACCAAAAAATGCCAACAGAAATTTTGGCCTGTTCTGAAACATTGAAGAAGGAAAAGCATCAAATATTTGCTACAAACATCAAACCCCTCTTTGGATCCTAACTGTAACAGCTATTTATAATGAGTCATGAGGGTCCTTTCGAAACTTACCTTCTAGGTCCGGCAAAGGTTTTGAGGATAATAGTAAGAGTTTCTTGCCTCGCCCCCCCCCATAGAACATGGAGAAATTGATGATGATGAGTTCGTTCTCCAACTGTAAATTGGAGACAACTGTTATAGAGTAATCTCTTATAAAACTGTTAAAAGCTGCTTCTTTAAAATGACTATAATAGACATGGGAACTGGTTGAAGGAGGTATTCTCGTAGTTCAGGGGAACCAAATAATAAACACTAAATGCGTACTTGCTGCTATGCTCTTAAGCAAAAATATATTAAACAGGAGCTCTGACATCGATGGATTATTCTACCAAAGGAGATGTTGGCCAGGAGAACCAAGCCCCACAACAAAAAAGGGAAGGCGCCTGGCGCTCTAAAACGGGGAAACGGCAGAAGAGAGGCCGATAGTAAAGACCTCGCTGAGATCTGAACGTTAACGAAATGGGAAAGATGTATTGAAAAAAAGACCAAGGAAACCATAAGCAAGTGAAATACATAAGATGGTCTCTGAATAACAGGAGAGTGTTACCGAAAAGGCACTAGAACCGATAAAGCGAATATGGGAGTCTGGCGTGAGGGGGGGGGGGGTCAAGAAAGACTCCGTCCGTCACGGGTGGTGCGTACAAACACTCAGCCTGCGTGGTAAAAGTTCTGTGCGAACAGAAGGTAAGGCTGGGGCCGTGTTGCCGGGTGTATGGTCTCAAATCTAATTGTTTATTGGCTCTCTTCTTGGAGGGATAACCCACGGCTGGTGCCACAAACTTACATCCTCGAATGGTTAGGAGATGTTTAAAGCCACAGTGAGACCCTGTCATATATCACAGTATGAAAATGTAAGTCATGGATTAACATCATCCAAACAAACATACTGTGTCCTTATACCAAGAAAACAAGTAACTACCATAACATTAGTAACTGTGTTAAATACCAATAAAATATAAGGTAATTCTTTGCTTCATTATAGATTATGTTATTCGCGGGGCAAACTGTAGGCCCGTAAGTAGGACGTCAGAATTGACCATATTCCAAGACAACAGCTCAAGAAAGGATAGTGCTGTTTTGCTTCTCATCTCACCTGTGCCCCTTTCTAAGCCTAGGAACGGTCTGCGGAGAGGGGCATGGTATAATGTAAGGGGCTGCGATTGGGGTTGAATGGTGAAAACTACAGCAATATAGGTTCCTGTGGACCTCATAGTTGAGTTAACGGATGATGAACAAGTACAGAGCCGAAAGGCCTGCTGATGGTGGGCCATGGGCTGTTGTGGTGTTTGTGCACAACGATTGCAAATTGGGTTTTACTGAGGATGCTTGCAACTGCATAAATTATATCATTTATTGTTAAAAATAGAAAAAAAAACTGACAGAGAAGATGCAGACAGTTGCAAATGCATGGTCTGGGATGGGGTGGGGGGGAGGGCGGGGTAGGGGGAAGGGAAAGGGAAATAATTTGCCACTGAACTGAATGGTAAACTTAAAGATGACCATTGCATTAAATACACGAAGAGCACGTCAATAAAAAAAAAAAAAAAGAATTCAAAAAAGCTTATGCCATCTCCGTTGTCCCTCTCTGCTTCCTGTCCCCCTTGAAGATTGAAGTTCTGCTTTCTGCCTGCCACAAAAGCCGTCCGCCACCGATGACTAGACTCTAATTCTCCTGGAACCTCAACAATAAGCCAAATAAGCTATTCCTTTTTATAACTTCCCTTGCTGTGGTGGGTTCTATCACTGTAACAGAGAAAGTGAGGCTGATATCAAGAACTTAAGCAAAAGTATATCAACAAAACAAGGTAGCTCTGACATCAGTAATGGATTATTTCTACCAGGGAGGAGTTGGCCAGGGGTAATCTAATGGCATACAAAATGGAAGGATGAGAAGCTTCCTTGCCGGTCTAAACTGCGTGAGATACCTGTCAAGAAGATAGGCCGGAATAAGCCGCTGCTGGCTGTAGACCTGACGTTAATGGGCAGAAGATGGTATTTGATGACTCCGACAATGCAAGTGTTAACAGAATGGGCCCTGGTAACACCAGAGATTGTTAAGCCAAAGAGGACCTAAACCAAATCAGTAAAGCAAATAGGAGTTCTTCCCTCTGAGTCCAATGAGCAAGACTCCACCGCCCAACACCAGCTACACCTCCCTGCCTGTAAATACTGTGTCCAGATGCAGCCATATCCTGTATATCCCAAATCTAATTGGTTATTGGCTCCTTTCCTTGGAAAAATAACCCATGGCTGATTCCGACAGAAAGCCTTAAACATCTCTGGCTAACAGTTTGGCGAGTGTCATAAGCCACAGTAAGACCCTGTCGATTTTAAACAAGAGAAAAAATAATGTAATTCATGGATCAACATACTCAATCTAAACATATGTGCTATACCAAAAACCACCATAAACTATTAGTGCTGTTTAAATGCCGTGATAGTAATCTAATTTCTTGTTTTGCTTCATTAAGTAGGTTGAAAGGTTTATTTCTGGACAAACTGACACCCATGGAAAAGAAAACAGCCAGAATTGACCAGAATCCAAGACAACAGCTACCAGAGAGAGTGGACATGTTCTTGCTTTTCATCCACCTTGAGGCCCCTTTTCTGGCCTCTAAGGCATAGACATATTGCTGCGAAAAGGAGGGAATGGTAGAATAGTAGGGCCCTGCGATTGGAGGTGAATGGATGAAATAAAACAAGCAATGTAGTCTGGACCTCCCATTTGATTCAACCTCGATTGAACAAAACAACCCCTCACCACACGCTGGAAGGTGGGGCTGCTGGGGTGTTGGGCACAACACCTGCAAATTGATTGGTTTTACATGAAGATGTTTTGTACTCATGGATTATCACTTTATAGCTAAAAAAAATGAAAAAAAAAACTTGAGAGAATAATGCAGGACAGTGTTATGGCAGAATTGCATGATCTCAGGTGGAGTGGGGGTGGGGGAAGGGAAAGGGAAATATGCCTGAACTGAATTGAAAAATGATATGAAATGCACAAAGCATCAATAAAAAAAAAATGTTAAAAAAAAAAAATAAGAACTCAAAGTCTAGCCATGGTAGCTGTGAGCTCTGTAAGTACAAGCCACACACCTAGCATCACAGATTAAATACATGAAGGCTTCAAGAAATGAAGGTGGGGCTGGAGAGATGGCTCAGCAGTTAAGAGCACCAACTGCTCTTGCAGAGGCCCCGGGTTCGATCCCAGCACACACATGGTAAGCTCAAACTGTCTTTAATCAGGGCATTGGTGGCACTGCCTTTATATCCTAGCACTGGAGGCAGAGGCAGGTGATCTCTGTGAGAGTCATGGCCAGCCCTGGTCTACAGAGTGATTCTAGGACAGCTGGGGCTACAGGGAGACCCTGTCCAAAAAAAAAAAAAAAAAAAAAAAAAAAAGAAAAAGAAAAAAAAAAAAAAAAAGAAGGTGAAACTAGTGACAAAATATCATTGACAGAATGACTCATTTTGGTTTGTGACTTAATGATACAGTCTATCACAGCAGAGAAGGCATGGCAGAGCCCATGAGAGCCAGTATGTTCACCTAGGACTCCTCACATCTCCACAGATCAGGAAGCAGAGTGGAGAATGCTAACTCTCAGTCCTCGTTGACTTTCTCCTTGTTCCCTCTAGTTCACTCTGGGCACCGGTTCCATGAGATGCTCCCACTGCCATGTAGAATCTTCCCTCCTCTGGCCATGTCTGTGAGAGACATGCCCAGAAGAGTGTCTCCTAGGGGACTCTTAGTCCAATCAAACCAACAAAGATGATGAACCATCACAGTGAAAGTATCATCCAGAAGGTGCTTCCTAGGAGTGATGGTTTAGAGGCTGGGTACCCCAGGGAAGATTCTACGATGGGAAATGCAGGGCTCCAAAATCACTGACTGTTTTATCTAGACAGGAAAGACTGAGTTTCTCTAGTACTTGACTTTGTCAGTTGTAAGGTATGTGCAGTGTAGGTAACGCCAAACTCATGGGAGGGTGAAGATTCACAAAGGAATCAGCTGGGAGTAATTATCTCAAAGTTTCACAGCGCATGCTGTCTGTGTGTTCTTATATCAGGCACACTTTGAAAGAGATAGTTAGGTAGCATGGTAATGGTGCTGGGGGCAGAGGTGATGAAGGTCATGGTAGTAGAAATAGTGGGAGTGGTGGAGGTGAAGATGGGGGTGATGATAACATTGTTAAAGATGATGGTGATGAGGAAGATGGTGTTGAAGATAATGGCAGCGATGAACAAGACACTGAAAGTGGTAGCAGGGATGACGATGGTGGTGCAGATGATGGTGTTGGTGGTGGTTATAGCAGTGCATGTGGTAGCAGCGATGGTGGTGGTGGTGCAGGTAGGGATGATAGTGGTGATATTTAACCTCACCCTATTCTATCAGGATGCAAAACAAAAGCTAGATAAAGTTGCAGCCTGAAGGTCATGATATGCGGTGAGGAGAAGGAGGGGAAGGCAGATGGGGAGGAAGAAGAGGAAGAGAGGGAGGAGAAGGAAGAGGAGGAGGAGAAAGAAGAGGAGGAGGAGAAGGAAGAGGAGGAGGAGGAGAAGGAAGAGGAGGAGGAGGAGAAGCAGGGGGAAGAGGGGAGGAGGAGAAGTAGGGGGAAGAGGGGAGGAGGAGAAGCAGGGGGAAGAGGGGAAGAGTACCAAATTGGAGCTGGATGGAAGTTCTGGCTGGAAGGCAGTTTTATAGCTATAGAAAAGACAGAAGCAGGATGCATGGATTTCCATGTGTAGAGAAGTCACTGGGATGAAACACACAGGCAAGATCTGTAGAGAGCAAAGAGCAGAGGAAGATGTAGGGGCAAAATAGGAAGTAGATACAAGGCTGGGACACCCACAAAAGGTTATTCTTTGGTTACAGTAGTTTGATCATTTCTATCTTGTCTGAAAAAGACATCATAAGAAACATTACTTAATGCTTTGCTGAAATGAAAACACGCTATGCATTCATTCCCAGTCTGAACTTTCCAACTAACAGCCTTACTGGAAGATGCAGTCACATTAGCTCATGCCTGCTTGTCGAGCTAATGTGACCGCATGGCAAACCTGCTAGGCCTAGAGATTGTTTCATCTTTCTTCCTTTCTTTCTTTTTAAAATACAGTGCTCTAATTCCATTCTATTTCCAGTTCAAATTTGTAAAATGATCATTGAAGCTCTCTTAAGGGTGGAACATAAAATAAAGTTGTACTTTTCTGGAAGCTTTTTTATTTCATTCTTTTATTTTTTATTGAAAAATATATTGAAAATTGCACATATTTGTAGAGAGCAAGGAGGTGTTCTGACGATGCGCACAGTGATTCTTTTTAGTTGTTTTGCTTTTGTTGGTTTTGTTTGTTTAATTGTTTTTGATGCAGGGTCTCACTGTGTATCTTTAACTGTCCTAGAACTCACTACATAGACCAGAACAAGCTTGAACTCACAGAGATCCCCTTTCCTCTGCCTCCCAGTTGTGAGATTAAAATTAGTGTGCCAGCATGCCCGGCAACAGTATGATTTTTGTCATGTAACCACTATTACTTCATTGAAAAGTCTTGTATCATCTTTTCCAGCTAAACAAAAGGGTCTTCCATCAAAGTTTACACAACTAGTTCTACCCATCTTGTATATTCAATGGCTCCAACCCATATTTTTTTCTGTTTTGTCTTATTTTGTTTTGTTTAGTTTTTCTAATTGGAAAACCAATTCTTTTCTTAGGGTAGGGAAAATTGGCACTGGAGAGATGGCTCAGCAGTTAAGAGCACTGGCTGCTCTTGCAGAGGACCCAGGCTTGATTCCAAGACCTACATGGTGACTAACAACCAACTCTAGCTCCTGGGGAATCCAGTGCCCTCTTCTGACCTCCACTGGCAGTGCACTTACAAACATGCAGGAAAGACACTCATACACATAAAATAAAAATAATAAATATTTACAAAAGATAGTGAAAACTTACTGCTCTAGGTCTGAATGCTGGGTTTACCAGATGCTTAATCCATGAGTTATTCACATATAGTCTCTACACTAGAACATTCCCTCCACATCTATCTGCTCACTCAACACTTGCCCATGAGGTTCTGAACTGGCCCTTTCAGCCCTACCTGCCTCCCCTCCCATGGTACCCACACACTGTTCCACCCAGTCTTGGGTGGCTTTTCATCACTGAGAAGGCTGGGTTGAGGCTGTCATCAGTAACATGAGAAAGAGAAGCCCTTAGACAGAAGCATTATCACAATCCACTTGACAATCCTAACATCTACGTAGGATTAGTCTGACAGCCTTAAAGAACATTCATTTTGCCACTATTTATCGCTCTACTATTGGGCACTAGTTACCACAGAGCACTGGGGTTATAGTGACAAGCAAAATGGCACCATACCATGGCCCTGATGAACCTTAAATTCCACCAACAGAGATGCTGCTCTAACCCTCTCAACGTTAAGACTGAAATGCAGAATTTAGGTCCTATGACGGACCATGATGAGGAAGTGATTCTTCAATATTGTAAAGCAGACATAATCTGTCCTAGTCTGGAATCTCAGAGAAAGCTCCTCAGAAGAAGGGGCACTATGCTGAGATCTAAGAGAAGGTAGGAATTAACAAGTCAGAATTTCCCTTTGCTGAAGCAAATTAGAAGCACTGGTGAGCTTGTAGGTTGCAGATCCCAGGGTCTCTCTAACTGTGGGACTGAAAACTTTGCTGGTCTTTTTAGGACTCACACACACACACACACACACACACACACACACACACACACTTTGCCCTGCAGTTTTGGTGATTCCAATATGTAAAGAAAGGAGCTGTTGAACTAGGAGGACGAACTGGGCACATTGGGAAGGGTGTAGGCCAGGTTTCATCGAGGAAAAGCACGGAACACTGTTGGAGCCCAGAGGAGGTAGTGCCATTTGGAGATCACTGTCACAAGAGATGACGCAGGAAGGACGGTGGAGCACTGCAGGCTGAGTTGAGGATTTTGCTTTTTTATTTTTACATAGGCAGGAATCTAGTGGAGATTTTTTTTTATTTAAATTTCTATTGTACTGGTTCTGGACACTGTCGGCTTTGCATTCAGAGACCCTCTGACTCCCTGATGGAAAACAGATTGGAGGAAGCAGAAGGGAAAAATGGTGACCACTGTGTGAGGACGGGAGGTGTCCACCTGACCTGCAGGCTGCAAACCAGAGGAGCGGGCAGGGTGAAGTCTGCTGACTGAATGGCCTCCACCGGAGGAGCCAGCCCTGCCAGTCAGGAAGGCCATTTTGGCAGCTTCAGTAAGCACTAATCAACAACTCTGGCTGGCACCCCTCTCCTCAGAAGGACCCAGCATGCAGTGGTTTTGACAGCCTGGCTTGGCACAGAGCTAGAGAGGCTGCCGTGGTCTATAGGCAGCCCGCTGGAAGCCATATGCCCACCTTAATTCCTACACAAGTCTAGTGCTTGCAACCATGCAGACATATGCAGGCTTAATATGGCTACAGCTTCTTGAACTCCCAAGGAAAGGAGGTGAGGTAGTGTTCCCACCCAGGCTCGGGGATGAAGAGGAAAGCTGTCAGAAGTGCTTCTTGGCAGAGACTGGCAAGACACACTGTCACTTGAACCTATCAATAGACCAGGCTGATGATGCTTTTCACTTAACACCTAGAGACAAGGCTGTCAGAAACTGGCAGGCGATCTCTGCATGCCCTGCCAAAAAAGAAGAACATGAAAATCTGTCGAAATCCGCGCTTGTTAATAAATATACCCCTGGAATTCTTTTGTAAGGAACCCAAGGTTTCAGATGTCTAGACAATATTTGCCAGGGATTCAGAAAGCCCCATTGAGCTGGGAGGTTTCTCTCTGGTACCAGTGTTCACGTGACTGCCTTACAGGCAGAAAATGGGGAGGGGGGGGAGGCAGAGACATATTAAAGGAGGGACACCAAAGATACCGTCTTTGTAAATTCTAGTGAGGCCAACGCAGAGCAAAAGGGCCGGTAACTGACACCACTCTAAGCACCAACAATACTTCAGAGGCCACAGGTGTCAGGATCCCCGTGGTCCCTAGTCAGTGTATAGTGGGGGGTGCTCTTTGGGGGGCAGAGGGGTGCAACAACCAGAAGCTAAGCCTGTCCAGCTTCTGTACTGCTGTCAGTGCTATTCTAGGATGATGCCCAGGACTACATCTCCCAGCCCCCTGATGTAATTATACAAAGTCATGTGACTTGTTTTGGCCAATGAAAGCTTTAAGAGTCAATGCACAATTTACCACCTGCGCTTTCCTCCCACCCTGGTGCTGGACAGTGGCCATTGCAGTATTTGCTGGGTCACACAGCCAGGACAACACAGAGACCACACAGGCTAACCTGCAATGGAGGTGAGTTTAAGTGGAAGATAGAGCTGGTTGTTTGGTGCTGCTGATGTTATAGAGATTGTCACAGCAGAACCCAGGCTCTGTGCTGCCACAGCCATTTGGAGAATCCCCTCTCTCCTCCCACAGCCCTTGCTGTCCCGCAGTCTTTCCATGCTTAGCGGTTATAGTCCAATGACTTTGGACCTACCAATGGCGATCCTGGCTGTGAACTTAAGCTCCCTGAGCCTCAGTTCCTTGCTCTGTCAACTGTAAATAACAATACTATCTATGATATAATGTTCTTTCAATATTTGAATAGAATCATGTCTACAAATGATTCACTCCAACTGCACTTCAGTGCAGAAAAGAGTCAGCATTAGCTGGCCTGACACTGTTGTCCTCATAGAGACCTGTATGCAAGGTTCGAGTCTGTCTCATGTCTGGGACCTAATTCCCCCTACTTTGTCTGAGGAGGGTAGTTACACATAGACTACTTGTACAAGCAAAATAGTTTGTGCTGAACATATGCTTTCCTTTGGTGCATGCCAGGCAGAGCATGTCTACATAACTCAATAGAAACTCAGGATGCTAAGTCTGTAGTGAGCTTCCTTGGTTGACAGCATTCAAATCACATTGTCACCATCTGTTCCTCGGAGACTGAAGTGTACCCTGTGGCATTCCACTGGAAGAAGACTTTGGGAGGTCTGCCCCACTGCCCCACGCGCCTTTTCTCTGTACTTGTGCTGCAGTGTTCCTCTCCGTACCAAACCTCAGCCTTGAACTTTATCCTAAGCATCCTGAACCTCTGCATGCCTCACCAAACTTGGATTCTCATGGAGACTCAAAATTATGGTCAAGTCTTAGTCAGCTATAAGCATAAGTGTGTAAGTTGACAGCAAGTATGGGAAAAGGAAATGTAGAAGAAAATTAAAATAGACCCCAAAGTACTTACCCAACTACCAGCTACCATAAGATTCCAGAAAGGGCCAAGCGTGGTGGCACATGCCTTTGATCCCAGTACTCGGGAAGCAGAGGCAGGCAGATCTCCATGAGTTCAAGACCAGCCTGGTCTACAGAGAGAGCTCCAGGCCAACTTGGACTAAAGGGAGACCCTGTCTCAAGAATACAAAAAAAAAAAAAAAAGATTCCAGAAAGGATCCTTCCTATAGGACCAGAATTGCCAAAATAGAGGAATCTTCCCTGTGGGATACAATTTGTATACAAGTAGCTGTTCCCAAGGCTACTCAGCAGAAATAGCAATCCCAGGAACAACAGGAGCCACCATTTACTGAGTTCTCTTCTCTCTGCCACTCTTAAGTTTCAAACCATACTAATTCTCAAACACTTAATTTTCTGGAGGAAGCTTGATGCTATCCCTATATACAGGCACAAAAAGCACAGAGAGGGCAGCCATGTGCCCACTAAACAATGCCATAGTTAAGGATGCAGACTTGGAATCTAGACCACCTGAGTTACAACTTCATTATATTCATATCTTATGCCTGATATCATAAATTGCCACAGACTTAGGGGCTTAAAACAGCATGATCTTAAGAAAGACTCTCAGCAAAGTAGCAGGATTGAAAACCAACATACAAAAATCAGTAGCATTTCTACAAATCAATATGGAACTTGCTGAAAAAGAACTCAGGAGAGCAATTCCATTTGCAAAATCCTCAGAAAGTAAAATATCTGGGAAGAAATCTAACCAATGAGCTAGAAGACCTCTACAATGAAAACTATAAAACACTGAAGAAATTTTAAAGAAAACACTAGAAAACAGAAAGTTCTCCCGTGCACATGGACGATCAGCAGGATAAGTACTGTCAAAGCCACTAGGCAAAATCTACAGACTCAGTGCAACACCCATCAAAATTTCAATATCTCTTTATAGAAATAGAAAAAAATCCTCAAATTCACATGGAAACATCTTAAATAGTTCAGGCAGTCCAGAGCAAAGAACAGCAATGCTGGAAGTATCATAGTATCTGACTTCAAACTATACTACAGGGTTGGTGATCAAGACAGCATGCTACTGGCACAAAAATAGAAATTTAGGTCAATTAAAGAGAACAGAAGATATGGAAGGTACCAAAGTATACAATGGAGAAAAGACAGCTTCTTTAATAAATGATGCCAGGGAAACTGGGTATCTGTAATAAAAGAAAGGTACTAGAAGTATCAACTTGTAACATTTTCTTCTACGGGTAGGATAATCTAACTAAAAGAATTAAGTTAGCTTCCCAAATTAACAACATACAGGAAATGATAAACTGCTTGAGTAAATTTACTGCAGAAAAGTTGGCCCAGCTAAACATTAAAAGGAAGAAAAGCCTCAGACTGCTACAGGCATCAAACATCTCTGTGGATCCTAACTGTAACAACTATTTATAATGAGTCCTAATGAACTTTACCTTTCAGGTGCCGCAAAGTTTTAATATAAGAGACTTCCTTACGTCCCTTTCATAGAACAAAGAAAAACATGATGGTAATGAAGTCATTCCCTAACTGTAAATTAGAGTCGACTGTTATAGAGGTAATCTCTTATAAAAGCGATATAGTTGCCTTCTTTAATTGACTGATAGTCACAGGAACTGTGAAAGGATATTTCTCTATTCAGAGCCAAATATAATACTAAAGCCTATATAAGCTGGGTAATTAAGCAAAATATATTAATACAGGAGAGCTCTGTTATCAGAAATGGATTATTCAGCCAAGATCCAAGCCCCCAAAAAGATAAAGGCTTTTTGCCAGAAAACTGGGATACCTGCAAGAAGAGAGGTGGTAAGGCCCTGCTGTTGAAGACCTGGTGTAAGCACGGGAAAGATATATTGAGACCACACCTGCAAGTGTACAGATGGCCTCTGGAATGCCAGAGAGTGTTACCAAAGGCCACTAAATCAACAAAGCAAATATTGGTCTCCTTGAATCAAGCAAGACTCCTCCGTCAGCATCAGCTACAACTCACCTGCCTGGAAATACTGTGCAGCAGTGGCGGCCAAATGTCTTTATATACCAAATCTAATTGGCTGTTAGCCCTCTCCTTGGAGGAATAATTTAGGGCTGATGCCACAAGCTTAAGTCCTCTAGTGGTTAGGAGATGTTATAAGCCACAGTAAGACCTTGTCAGCTTTTACAGAAAAGCTATAGTCCATGGATTAGCATACTATTCAAACATCTGTATCTATACCAAAGTAACCTACCATAATAATTAGTACTATTTAAATGCCTGTATATCTAACTGCTTGATCAGTAGAAGTAAAAGGTTATTTTGGGATAAACTGCCAACCCATGAAAGGTAAGAGCCTGAACTGATCAGAGTCCAAAATGACATCTCCAAAAAAAGTGGACTGTTCAGCTTCTTGCCCACTTGTGTCCCTTTTCTAAAGCCTAGGGAACAATATTCAGAAAAGAGAGCATGGTAGAATGTAAGGGCTGTGATTGGGGTGAACTATGAAACTACAGAAACATAGACTGGACTCTTATTTGATCAACATGTTAGTACATATAAGCTCCCCCAGCTGGACAATGGGGGCCTTGGGTTGTATAAGTTTGGGCATAGCTACTTGCAAATTGGTTTACATGAAGGATACCTGTATTCATTACTTATGACTGATTATTAATAAATAAAAAAGACAAATAAATAAATAAATAAATAAATAAATAAATAAGAAGGGTACTAGAGCCCTGTCTCTCACCATGTAGAAAGTTCAACCCAGATATGGATCAAAGACCTTGATACAAGCCCTGAAACTTTGAAACTCCTAAAGAAAAAAAATATAGGGGGAAACACTTCAATATCTAGTGTCTTTCTAAATAGGACTATAGTAATCCAAGAAATAAAAGCAATAGTTAACAGATGATGGAATTGCATTAAATTTGAAAATGTCTGTATAGTCAAAGAAATGATTGACAGAGTAAAGAGAATCTTACAGAATGGGAGAAAAATCTTTGCCCACTATTCATCTGAAAGTGCATTAATATCCAGAATATACAAACAACTCCAAAAGTTCAACACCTAAAGAGCAAATAATGCAGTGATTAAATGAGCAATGTAACCAAATGTGATTAAGAGTGTTAGCTGTTCTTCCAGAGGATGCAAATTCAGTTCCCAGTATCCATGTCACACAGCTCATAACATCCTGTAGCTCCAGCTCCAGGGAATCCAATACCTCCTAGCTTCTGAAGGCACATGTACATATATAAGCATATACGTGCTCAAATAAAAATAAAATAAAATAATTAAACATATGAAAAAATGTTCAACATCTTCAGCCACCAAGATTCAAATGCAAATCAAAACTGCACTAAAAAAAAAAAAATTTAACTGCACCAAGATTCCACCTCACCCTGGTTGGAATACCTTTCACCAAGAAATAAGAGTAAATAGGGGGCTGGAGAGATGGCCTAGTAGTTAAGAGCACTGACCACTCTTGCAGAGGACCCGGGTTCGATCCCCAGCACCCACGTGGCGGCTGAGAACCGTCCGAAACTCCAATTCCAGGAGAACTCCAGTTCCAGGGGAATCCGAGACCCTCTTCTGACCTCCACGGCATTGCACGACATGGGTGCACAGACTTGCATGCAGACAGTACATTCATACACACACAGAAATAAATAAATAAATAAAAAAGAAATAAGAGTAAATGTTGTCAAGGAAGCAGGAAAAAGGGAATGCTTATACACTACTGGGAAGATGATGATTCATCCAGCTACTATGGAAATCAGTAGTGATGTTCCTTAGAATTTAAAAGTAAAAAAAGACCTCGGGCTCTAGTTGCCACTATTTCTGGATATGTATTCAGAAGCATCAAAGCTGGCTTACCACCCAGGTTCATTAGTGCACTATTTACAGCAGCAAAGCCATCCAATCAGTCTTAGTGGTCATCGGTGGAGGAGTCAGTAAAGAAAATGAAGAATTATAACTGCAAGGGAGACTTACTCAGCCATAAATGTATATGCATTTCTACCATTTGTAATCCATTGGAATTACAGGACATCATGTTACGTGAAAGAAGCTAGTCTCACCAAGATGAGCCTCATGCTTTCTTGAGTGGGGGAAGACATTAAAGGAACATGGAAGAGGAGGGGTGAGAGAAAGGGAAATAGAGAATGAAAATGATAAAATACATCGCATATAATGAAACCCATCATTCCGCACCATTGATATGTGTCCTTACAATGTATTTATTAAAAAGAAAAACTTTATCCTTTCACAGTTCCAAAGACTGGAAATACAAAATCAAGACACCTGCAGGGCTGAAGCTTTAGAACAACCCTCTTAGCCTCTTCCACTGTTGCTGGCCTCGAGTCCTTGGGCGTGGCTGCCTCACTCCACCTCTACTGTCTTCACACATCTCTTCCCGTTTCATCTTGCCCCTCTATCTCCCATAAGGACATCCGGCAGTGTCGGACTGAGGGGTCACCCAGGTATATTGAGACGATCTAATTTTAAGATGCTCAGCCTACTTACATCCATCAAGCTCTGCAAGTGACAATACAGAGGTAGCTTCCGAGGACCACCACCCAACCACTGCTTACACCGATGCTTATTTCGTGGCCTCTCAGACCAGTGACTTAACCTTTCAGCATGTTACAGGATTGCTCTGAAAGCTAGGGAAGACATGTGATGAACACATGGTACATGGTCTGGCATTTCTGAAAAAAGCCATTAGCATTTCACGTGGCCCATCATTGCAGAACTGTTCAGAATAGAGGCTAGGATTTGTACTGAACATGCGACACCTGCTAAAATCATACTTCAATTAGAGAAATTTGTACAAATCTAGTGATGATCACCCACCCATCACCTCACAGACATTCTGACTAGAACCCTCTACACACTCTGGTCCAGAGCTTACAAAGTGACTGAATGCCACCTAGACCCCCTCCTGAGGCCTTCAGTAATTTTGGAGAATCTCAGTTCCTCTGTTTCACCATCTCAAAAACCCGACAGTAATTACAGCTGCCACACTAGAGTGCTTTGAGGGTTATTGAGTTAATGACTATGAAGTCTGTGGAGCTCTTCAGACTAAAGAAGCCATAAAAATCAGATAAATAAAACAGTCAATCAGTACGTGTTTATGGTGTCCAGAGGGTGCACGGTACTGTAGTTGGAAATAAAGATTAAAGAGGAAAAACCAAAGAAAAGAAGGAAAGTTAGTTCAATCAAAGTCTTTCCAGGCCAGGATTCAAGGCCAGTGGTAAACTAAAGAACTAGAACTCTCTGTGGCTTTGAAAGATGGACGAGAACTGCAGCCAATGAGTACAGAAAAGATAAAGAACTCAATTGCAAAAATGAAGGGCCAGAGGATTCAGAAAAATAAACACGACCATCCAATAAGCAAACCAGAGTTGCATGTCTGTCCTCACAATTAATCAAAACACTGACAAAATGTCAACTTCAGCTCACAGAGGAAATTTTTAATTTTAATTTCCTGATATGCCTATGTATTAAGGGTGTGAAGAAACAGGGTCCCACCATCCACTCTGGAGGGCATTGTCAATTGGATCAACCTCTAAGAAAAGCAATTAGACAATAATTAAAAGTATATATACTCCTCGCCATTAAAAAAAAAAAAAGAACAAACCCAACATCTCCTGAACCCAGTGTCAACTCTCCCTGCCCTCGTTTAGGTGGGGACAACACCTAAGGGATAAAGAAGAAACAGAAAGAAAAGACGCTGTTTGCAGATTCAATGGGCCACTCTGTGGCATACAGTCATCCTAAAAGGATAATTAGACCTCCAATTGCTTTTTATTCCATTTCGTTTTCTCACCTGCAGTTGGCAAGCAGGGAGATTCTGTTACTTGCAAAGCCGCCAACCGCAAAGCTACCCAGTCCCGTTTCTATAGCGAACTCATGAAAAAGAGAAGCCTGCTGGTGTACACTGCTTTGATGGAAGGAAGCATCTAAAATGCATTTTAATTTTAATTTGTGTGAAGCTTTTGTATCAAATTACGGATCTGGGGCAGGATGCGGCTCAGTGAAGAATCCCATTTTCCATCAGTTTGCATGTATTCGTTGTGCCATCAAGGGGTAAGATAATCAGCATCGAAACCCCAGCTCCATTGGTGACTGTCTGCTAGTGTCCCACTTTTGTTTTGGAGGCAGACAAAGAAAAAGATTAGTTTTCACAGACTACAGCACCTATCTGAAGACCCCACACCAGTGAAAATTCCCTAGGTAAGCCTGTACATCCCGAGGGTTTCTCATTCAAACGTGATCATCCCAGTGGTTGGATGCTGCTAATGGCATGATCACTAATCAACCTTCAGCCAAGGTTGCATGAACAACCTAAAAAAAAGAACTGTAAGTATTCAGTACAACAGTTTGATTCTGCAAATCCAGCAAATCATCAGCTAGAAAGCTGCTGAATTCATTCAGTCACTTTGCTGTGAAACTGAACCTCATTTGGAGGCCAATGTAAAACCTACTATTGTCCAAATATTTATTTCTCTGTTTTGGCATATCGATATGGTCTCTTTAGGGGTGTACCTGACCAAGGATGCTAGAATAGATCCCCCTGATTGCACCCAACACCCATTCCTTGCCCAGCTTCTGTGAGTGCTGACTGCTACCAGCTCACAGATGCCTCTTCTCCTAAGAACTGTTCTCTGCTGAGTCATCTAGGAGGATATATACCAGGCCCAACCTCCCTCTACCAACCCCAGGACAGCCAGTTACTTCTTAAAGCTGGAACTGAAGGCCAGCCCACTAGCCCCAAGAGAGGATAACTGCAGTATGGCTTACATCTGAAAACCCACTTCACAAGTCAGGCCATGGCTAAATAATGACCTTAATGGGAACCACAACCTCCTTTCCCTTTTGTCTCCTCTTCTCCTACAGGATTCTCCTGAGAGCTCTTGTGCCCAAATTGCTATCTCAGGTCCTGTTCTTAGGGAACCCAACCAATTAGTTTCTTACTACTGCAGGAACAAATTGTCAGACATACAGTTTTCTAAATAATACAAATCTATTATCTATGTTAACAGTTCTGGAAGATAGGAATCCAGCCAGTTCTCACTTGGCTAAATTTAGGCATCAGCCCTGGAAACTCTAGGAACAATACATTCCTTGCTTCTTTTTTAAAATTATTTATTTATTTATTTTTAAGGGATTCACAATATAAGAGCACAGTTGTTTTCAGATCATATTAATGTTGCTCAGTTTGCCATACAATTAGGTAATTGGTGCTAGCATCCACAGATGAGGGATAGCATTCATCATTTGTTTTTATGGGACTGTGTTACTTCACTTAACATGATATCTGCTAGCTCCATCCATTTACCTGCAAAGCTCATGATGTTATCTTTCTTTACCACTGCATAGAACTCCACTGTATAGATGTACCACATTTTCTCTGTCCACTCCTCAGTTGAGGGGCACTTGGGTTGGTTCCAGCTCTTTGCTATTGTGAAGAGAGCTACAATAAACATGGCTGTACATGTATCTCTGCGGTAAGAAGAGTCTTGTGGGTACATGCCCAGGAGTGGTATGACTGAGTCAGGTGGCAAGCTCATTCTAAGTTTTCCTTGCTTCTTTGTAAGCTACCTGTATTGCTTGGTCTATAGCCACATGTCACTAGAGCCTCTGTTTCCATCATTATAGAGTGCTCTCCAATACAGGCCCTGGTAAAATCCATATGAAATAGAGCATGTGAGCATTTGGACCCAGCTGGATGACACATGCTAAGTTCCTTCATGTAATAAGGAGTCCCCTTTACCAGGCAAGGGGACTCCTGGATCCAGCAATGAGGGTGTGAATAACTTTGGGAGCCATTGTTGTGCCTTCCACTGTGATACTAACAGAGTTCATATAAGGAGTGGTCCTAATAACGTGACTCACAGGAAGGGGATCTGTAGCCAGAACGATTAGCTACCTGATGAGACAGAGCCCACCAAAGAGGGGAGATGAAGCTGAGTCTTCTGAGATCTATGAAGACCCAGGACCAGCCACGGGGGAAGAGAGTGCCCTGGCTCAAGCAACATCACTGATGTTGGAAAGGTGAGAGAGAGTTAGAATAAGGACTATAAAATTGTGAAGCATTGCCAGGCGTGGTGACGCACACCTTTAATCCTAGCACTTGGGAGGCAGAGGCAGGCGAATCTTTGTGAGTTCAAGGTCAGCCTGGTCTACAGAGTGAGTTCCAGGACACCTGGAACTACAGGGAGACCCTGTCTCGAGAAGACCAAAAAAAAAAAAAATAATTGTGAAGCATTGCTGAACACCATGAATGCTTTGAAGAGAAAAAAAATGCCATTGTTTGGGCAATCACTCAACAATTTGCAGTGAATTGTGTCAGAGAGCCTCCTGGGAAGGATCTGAAGAGACTCTGATCTTCATTAAGTGAAAACAGAGCTAAAGAACAGACACAGGACTCTGTCAGAGTGGCAGAACCTCTGTGTCTAGGCCCATCTCTTCTACCACAGCCAAGGTCTTTATATATATATATATATATAAAGAGATTCATGTGGAGCTACAGGAAAATGTGCTCTTGGGCTCCTTCAACCCTATGATACCTCTGAGTCCTCTGGCTCTGCGAAGTGTTAACCTCCTCTGGTTGGACAAAAGTGCCTCATCCATTGCTTGACAAAGAAGCCAAGCCTCTACAGAGGCAGGTATCCAGCCAGACCATGCTGCTACCTCCATGCGGGCTACCAGAGCTATACCAAGCATTAAACCTCAGCCTAACCTGACTAAGCAAGTACTGGGCCTGCTGGGGAAGCATAGACAGGACCCTGGCAATATGGATGGACAATAATCAAGAATGGAGGGGGCGAAGGGGACAGGGAGCCAGAATACAATGTTGAAGAAAAAAAGAGAGTTTATTTAGTAAGAAAACCTCCTGTGACCTAGATTTTTAACTCCCGCGAAGGCCTTAGGAGACAAGTCTTCTGTGCAGCATGGATGGCTCTCAGAAAGTAGAACTTCAGCCTCTCAGGAGGAGATGCAAAGGAGAAACGCTGCAGGCAGCCACTCATGTGATGCCAACTGCCAGCCATGCTTTGAGTCTTGGAAATCATCCCTAAGGTATCTAGATAAAGAAATCCAAACTGCAGTTCTATGGTGCCTCCATCTTTTATGGCATCTGAGGGAAACAAAAATCACACTTGCTGAGGAGTTACAGAGCTGCCTCCTTTATCCAAGAGAGAATCCCTGTGGCTCTGGATGTAATAGAGCAGACCTGTGGTAGCCTTTGGAATGACAGCTTACCCTAGCCATGGTAAACGCACTCTTGAAGGCAAATGCCTGAGAAAAATAACCACTTGCAAGGTCAGCCCTGGGTCGGCATCTGGAAATGTAGCTTGGGGAGAGTTCCTACCACTCCCAGAACTGAGAAGAGATCACTGCATCTACACACCATGAGTATAAACAGTGAGTTTATGCCAGACATACGCTTTCCTTTCGGCAGCCCAGAATTCCAGGCTGCAAGGCAAACGCTAGACTCTCAGGTCTGGTGAGCCTCCTGGTAGAAGCATTTTGTACATATTGTCACAATTTACCACTGGAGGAATTAAGTGTGTTCTCTCCTTCTCCACAGGGAGGGGATTCTAGAAAACTCAAGCTTCTTCAAGTTTCTTAGTTTCCTCCAGACCATACATGCCCCAGACACCTTTCACCTTGGCTGATTTTCAATTCTATTCCTTCGTGGTAATAAATCATGACTGTGGATACACCCCTCTATGAATCCATGAGCTGCTCTAGCAAATCCCAAACCTGCGAGTGACCTTGGGGACCACCAGCATACCCCAGAGCAGGCAGGGCAGGCAAGCACAGTCCTCTTCATAGATATGCTGCTAGCTGTTGCTAAGACAGCTTCATAGACCCCTAAAAGTCCAAAACAGAAATCGGTCCTTTTCTATTCTATGGTACTTGGCTTCCCTTTGTACCTATTATTAAATGTCTTGCCTTATTTAATATATAGTGGGTTTGGTTTTGTACTTCAGAGATTTATGTTCCCACATAATAAAAAGTTTCAGAATTTTTATAGGATGGGTTTCTTTTCAATTATCAAAGTACAAGTACTAACTCTTGAAAAATCTCAGTACCCCACCCCCATAGAGCTCTGAAACGTTGAGAATTTTCACATTCAGTCACGATTTCTAAATTAAGTTCTTGCTTAATACATACATAAGGAGGACAAAAAGTTCTGCTGTGCCGCAAGCCAGGTTCCATATTCTGGCACTGGGATGGGGAGAGAGAAGACTAGGACAAAGCTTCAGGAACCTTGAAGGGCTATTTTATCAGAATAATAGATAAGGTTCCTGAGCCTCTCTGATTATCTGGGGAAAAAAGACTAAGACGTATCAGTGGAAAAGGGGATCTATTTAGTAAGAGAGGGAGAGAGAGAGAGAGAGAGAGAGAGAGAGAGAGAGAGAGAGAGAGAGAGAGAGAGAGAGAGAGAGAGAGAGAGAGAGAGAAGTGGGGAGCTTGTGAGGACATTTCAAGAACCTACAAGGAGCTCAAATCCTGGAAAACAAGGGTGGGGAGATGGTCTAGTCAGATGCGGTTATAAGGTGGTCCTCTCAAGGTACAGGAAGGGACTCTAGCAATCTATGAATGTGACTCTTCCTGGCTGAAAGTCACAGGTCTCCTCACCACCTAGCTCTCAAGCTGCTGTGAACTAACAATTCTGCAGTGATTTCTCTCGTCTTTACTTGGGGTACCAGGTCACAGGCAGCTTCCTTTCTACTTTCCTGTGGGTTCCTGGCCAAGCATCTCAGCCTTCAGCTCTGCTCTCTGGTCCAGTCTCATCAGGGACAAGACGTTGGTGCCACACTTTATGTTTAGTTGACTTGCATTCCTGTCCCAGCATGTGGTCTTACAGCTAGTTTCCATGATGGGAGGAATTGGGTAGCTGTGCTAGTTGGGATCCTGGCTGGAAACAGATGGCATGCTGGAGGGGTTGAAAGTGGGCAAGGACTCTTATGGCTTGAATGTGAAATGTCCCCAGGTATGTCCCGCACAGGCTCATGCATTTGAATACTTGGTCCCCAGCTAGGAGGACTATTTTGCCAAGTTGTGACATTCTTGGCACTATGGCAGAGCCAGCAGAAGTAGGCGGCTGGCCAAAAGACCCTGAAGATTCTATCTACTTCTGTTTCTGATTCAAGGTCTCTCCTTCCCAATCTACCAAGGTATGGCCAGGCCATGCTATGAGCTCCCCCAAAGCCATGTGCCCAGATCGATTCCCTCTCCCATTAATTGCTTCTGTCCAGCATGCTATCATAGTGACCAGTAGCGAACACAGGATCTCTTCATACAGACAAGCTTAGGGGGACAAGTGTGGGACAAAAGACCCTAGCGTTAGCATGAGGGGGAGTATCTGTGACCCTCAAGTAGAATGAATACACTAGAGAGTATTTCAACAAGATTTAGCATTGAGAAGTTTCTTACAGGAGACTGAGCCTACCACAGGAGGGTAACGACTCTCAACTTGCATCCCACTATCAAGTGAAACAGAACTCCAAGGATGTCAAACTCCATTTTCTTTCTTCCCTCTGACTTCCTTTTAGTGCTTCCCATTGGCCAGAATCAGCGACTGACTAGGAGTCAAGAGATCCAGCAGATGCGTCTAGAGAGGTCCCTAGAAGGTGCTCATCTAATGAGTGAATGCAGAGCGAGACCCACAAGTGGAAAAAGAAATCAAGGCTCATTCCAGGCACTTTTATTTATGTGAGAGCAGGCACCAAGGGAATTTATAAACTGACTGGGATACAGTTTTTCATTTCAGTGGCATATATACTTTGAGTCATAGCCACTGTTAACATAATCAGGCATATGTAGTGGCCATCCCCCTTTCACAGGCTCCAAACAGAGACCACTTTAAATATTTCATTTATTATTTTTATCTTTTTGTGTGTGTTTTTTAAATTTTATTTATTGATGCTTTGTGTATTTCATACATCATTTTCCAATTCAGTTCAGGCATATTTCCCCTTCCCTTCCCCCCATCCCACCCCACTCCATCCCAGATCATGCATTCTGCCATAACTGTCCCGCATCTTTCACTCAGTTTTTTTTTTTCATTTTTTAGCAATAGGTGATAATTTATGAGTACAAGCATCCTTCATGTAAAACCAATTTGCAAGCAGTTGTGCCCAAACCCACACAGGCCCTTGGTCCCACCATCCAGCAGGGGGGGGGCTTGTATGTTCAATCAAGTTGATCAAATGAGTGTCCAGGCTATATTGCTGTAGGTTCACCGTTCACCCCAATCACAGCCCTTACATTCTACCACGCCCCCTCTACCGCAAGATTTTTCCCTAGGCTCTAGACAAGGGGCACAGATGGATGAGAAGCAAAACAGTCTACTTTCTCTGGAGCTGTTGTCTTGACTCTGGTCACTTCTGGCTGTTTTCTTTCATGGGCTGACAGTTTGTCCAGGAATATACCTTTCAATCCTACTAATGAGCACAAAGCAATTAGATATATAGGTATTTAAACAGTATTAATTGTTATGTAGGTTACTTTGGTATAGACACAGATGTTTTGAATGGTTTGTTAATCCATGAATTACATTTTTTTCTGTTGAATATGACAGGGTCTTACTGTGGCTTATAACATCTCCTAACCACTAGAGGATGTAAGCTTGTGGCATTAGCCATGGGTTATTCCTCCAAGGAGAGAGCTAATAGCCAATTAGATTTGGATATACAGGCACATATGGGCTGCCCACTGCTGACAGTATTTTCCAGGCAGGTGAGGTGTAGCTGGTGCTGACGGAGTCTCTTGACTAAAGAACATATTTGCTTTATTATTTTTATCTTATTTTATGTATGTGAGTGTATTGCCTCCATGTATGTAAGTGCACCCATGTCATCCAATGCATGTGGAGGTCAGAAGAGGGCATCAGATTCCCCTGGAACTGGAGTTACAGATGATTGTTAGCCGCCATGTGGATGCTGGGAATCAAACCCTGATCCTTTGCAGTCAGTGCTCTTAACTGCTGAGCCAACTCTCCAGCCCTGGCCACTTTAGAGGACTGGGCTCTTCATGTCTCTCCAAGACAGCAGAAATAACAGAGAGATGTCAGTATCTCCAGCAATCATATTTCATATGATCAATTTCATTTTTCTGTGTTACCAGGTCTCTGCCGTGATGACTCCCAGATACCTTGCTCCTTCCTCCCCAGCCACCCTGTGGCTATCTGTGATCAATTCCACATTTCCCCAGTCAGCAGGTATTAATCCTAATGAACACCACTTATTGTCAGTCATCCCTGACAGACAGTAGGAAATTCCTGCATGAAATGAAGACTCAGATGCTCCTGCGGTTTCTTGCTTGGAGGTGTTGCTCAAAAGTCCCTCCACAATTGAAACCACCAGTGCCTGGAACAAGGGGCTCAGAGGGAGAGAAAGGCTGAGGGGGTGCCCACCAGAAGAAAAGAGGGGAGGCAGGGAGAGTGGGTGACTCTGCTCCTTCCGGTTAGCAGTGATGCTTACAGAGAGAAAGGCTGAGGGGGTGCCCACCAGAAGAAAAGAGGGGAGGCAGGGAGAGTGGGTGACTCTGCTTCTTCTGGTTAGCAGTGATGCCTACAGAGAGAAAGGCTGAGGGGGTGCCCACCAGAAGAAAAGAGGGGAAGGCAGGGAGAGTGGGTGACTCTGCTCCTTCTGGTTAGCAGTGATGCCTACAGAGAGAAAGGCTGGGGGGGTGCCCACCAGAAGAAAAGAGGGGAAGGCAGGGAGAGTAGGTATCTCTGCTCCTTTCAGTTGGCAGTGATGCTTACAGGGGAGCTGGAAAGAAAAGCACCCCCTGAGAAGCACCCACTTCCCTCTGGGGGGGGGACCCCCACTAGTTTGGCAGACAATAGGTGGCTTGGTGGCTTTACCACTGGGAAGCATCCCTGCAGTAAAAGAATTTCTCTTTCGATCAACAGCTCTTTGGGCAAGGAAGCTAAACATATCTCACTCCTCACTACACTGGGAACAGCCATCCCCATCCCCATAGGGATGCAGCAGTAAAGAGGTTAAAGGCTCAGGTGCAGGAGTCAGTCAGCTCTGGGTTAAGTCTAAGCTTAATGACTTATTAGCTCCATGACCTTAGGAAACCCATTTAACCTTCAGGGCTTCAGTTTTCTTCCCGTAAAACCTCTTATCTTCAACAGGTAATTAGGGCTGTTCCTTACTGAATTGGTGAGTAGATTAAAGAAAACACAGATAATGCTCAGAATAGCCTCAAAAACTTACACTTGTGGGACTGGGATCTAGCTTAGTAAGTAGAGTGCATACTGGGGATGAGATACACATGGGAAAGCCCAGCACTCAGGAGGTAAATGCAAGAGGATCAGAAGTTCAAGTCATCATCAGCTACATAGCTTGAGACCAGTCTAGGCTATAGGAGACCCTATAATCAAAAAGAAAAATTAAACATACCACATGAACCAGTAGTTTCACTTCTAGGCATACATCCAAAGAATTAAAAACAAGTATTTAGATACTTGAACATGAATGTTCACAGTAGCCTAATTCTCAATAACCCAAAGGTGTATAGAGCTCATGTGTTCATTAACTGATGAATAGAT
Organism: Rhizomys pruinosus; assembly: GCA_009823505.1. Classification (NCBI taxonomy): domain Eukaryota; kingdom Metazoa; phylum Chordata; class Mammalia; order Rodentia; family Spalacidae; genus Rhizomys; species Rhizomys pruinosus. The sequence continues at coordinate 215,781 of VZQC01005357.1, forward strand.
ATTCAAATTAAGGTCTGTTCCTATAATAAAAGGTCATTGAGTAGTTATAAAAGAATGAAGTACAGGCAAATGCTACAGTGTGAATGAACCTTGAAAACAGAATGCTAAGTAAAAATGCCTGACACAAAAGACCACATATTACACGGTTCCATTTCCAAGAAGCTTCCAGAACTGATAAATCAATAGAGATAGACAAAAAACCTAACCAGGGCTGGAGGAAGCCAGGAATGGGAAGCGACTGCTTAGTGAGGATGAGATTTCCTTTTGGGGTTCTGAAAATGTCCTGTTGCTCAATAAACAGGGCAGCTGCATAACATTGTGATGTATTAAGTGACACTGAACTGTGTGGCTCAAAATGTTTATCGATACAGTATAAATCTCATCTCAATTAAAAAAAAATGAGTTCAGCATAGTACCAGGAGCATAAAACATGCACAGTAGATGGTGGGTGGGTTTTTTTCATTTATTTTAAATATTTTATTTGTTATTTTATTTTACCTGTATGGGTATATTGCCTGCATGTGTCTGAGTGCACCTGTGTCATGCAATGCCAACAGAGGTCAGAAGAGGAAGTTGGACTCCCCTGGAACTGGAGTTACAGACTGTTGTTAGCTGCCATGTTAGTGCTGGGAATCAAACCTGGGTCCTCTGCAAGAGCAGCCAGAGCTCTTAACCACAGAGCCATCTCTCTGCCCCAGCGGTGGGTATTATGAACTCCCATATATACCTTGAATCACACATGGGGTTTATGCCCAAACTCCCCATCAACAACAGGGTCAAGACTCTTCCATTTGGAAGTCAGGACCATCTAGAGCTGATCTCCAATCACGTCCCTAACACTACGTCCCAATATCTCCCCATGCCAGTTGTTCTTACCATTTGAGGGTCTTGTAAGAATCTGCTGGAACTACTGAATGCTATCTCTGGAGGGAAAGAGGAACACAAACAAACATTTCCACTCCATTCTGCACATTTTGAGACTATTCAAGATTACAGGGCTTGCTCTAAGTCTATAGGTTAGGGATCTAGAAAATGCACCTATGTTCTATAGCAGTATCAGCTGAACCTCCACCTGCATCACACCTCTGCCCCCACCAGCCTCCTCACATCCTCCCCCAGCACTGCTTGCTCTCCTTTAAGGCCTAGCTAATTTACAATGTTGCTGTTACAATGGTCCCAGCCTTCAAGGTTCTGTCCTTTCTCAGAATTCCTGTGGAAGTCCTGAGGCTATCACCCCTTAGTATACTGCTGCACAATACCTAGCATTTGGCCAGTCTTTTCTTCTTAGATAGATTTACTTTCATCTCAGCCTTATTGTTAACCAGTAGGTGCAAATTCAGATGTCACCAGGAAGCAGGCAGTCAAGTGGTCTGGAAGAGCTGCCTCTTCTAAAATTCTCTAAATATCACTGGGTCGACGGTTTGTTAAGAAAAGTAGAAATCTGGATGTGTGAAATCTCCTTGTTTTCAAACATTAGTACATAGGAGGGCAGAGGTTGTGCAGAGTCTACAGCTGGGCTTGGTCTGACAAATGGCAGGTTCAGAACAGCCTCCCTCCAGGGCCAGCTTAGCAAAGGGGGGCGGGACCTGGAGGTCTCTCACCACATGTTCTAGGACAACCTCCTCTTAGCAAAAGTTATTTGGGTCTGATTTTTCTGTAAAGAGCCTAAAACTCTGCATTGGGGCTCATTCCTGGAAGGAGAGTCCAGACTAAGTCTTGATCAAATGTTGAAAACAAGACAAAGCCATGCCCAGTGGGCAGGGCAATGTCTTGGACCATCCCAAGAACGCTTACACAGGGATTTCACAAATACACTTTGGTGAGCACTAGAGGGACAGCTAGGGATAGGATTCTTTTCAGGAAGTCCAGAAAAAGAAAATACAAGGATATTAATTACAGAGAATCAAATACAGAGAGCCAATCAGTAGGCAAAGACTATTTATCATCTCCGGTGTTGAGGGACACCTAGATAAGCAGCACTTTGCCTGAGCAGAATTTAAGAAGCATGCTAATATGGACGTGGGGAATAGTTACTCTCAAAACTACTAGTGGGAGTATAATTTGGAACGGGCACTGCTTTGTCAATACCATTAAGTTTTAACTGTGTATCCATGATTAGTCAGCAGTTCTTCACACACACCCCAGAGACATGCTCAGAGCACAGAGAGTCCCATGGTGCATGCTCATGGGAACACTGACTGTAAAGGCAAGCAATACCCTGGACGAGTGTCAACAGGAGACTGAGACAGCAAGCTGTCATGTGTAGTCAGGTAACAAAGCACTATCTTGAGCATGAACCAGCAAGGTACATCAGTACATCTCGCCATGGTGTCTGAAAGACACATTTTCTGTAATACAAATCTATGGATTAAAAATAGATTTTTCATATAAGGTATAATGGCACACACCTTTAATCCCAGCCCTTGGGAGACAGAGGTAGGCAGATCTCTGTGAGATCAAGGCCAGCCTGGTCCACATAGCAACTTCCAGGTAGGCAGGGACCAAGGAGACCCTGTCAAAAAAAAAAAAAATATTAATAGTAGATTTTTCCCTTTAAAAAAGCCTACATAAAACTCCTAAGAGCGGAGGCTTCTTACAAGAAGGAACTCCCTAGAGACTGTTTGACAATTATTAGCAAGATTCAATCTCTGGAAACCCATTTCCACACAGTGTCCATGTGGCTGAGAAAAGACAGAAGTGTTTAGAGAATCGCTTGGCGGATCCGTTTGCAGCAAGACGTCCTGTCATGTTCTACTCTCTCAAAAGCCCCAAACTCATGATTCTCACCTCTACATTACTGGACCAATTTCTTTTTTTCTTGGTTGACTATAACATGGTGACAACTCTACCAGTTTACAACAACAAATAACCTTAAATTTCCCCCAAGTTTCAAAATCAGTGTTTGAAACCAATTTTTTCCACTTATAAATGCATTTTCCTTGCAAAACCAAAGCTGTTCTGATCTATTTTGAGACAGTCTGAGCAATGTAGGGATCAACAAAACCACCCAAGATCACTCTCAGGCAGACGCCAGGTCCACTGCTGGACTCCGTCAAGAGCCTACTACAAAGGGTTTTATGACTGGGCACCAGAGCCTGATTCCACCTGCCTCTTCTCTGACACTCAGAACATCTGTCATTCCTTGTTATAAGGGTACCAGCACATGACCAGACTCCTACCAGAGTCCTGCCCACAGCCAGACATGGTGGAGCTGTCAGCCAGGACAGCAGAGCCACGGCCTTGCCAGCCTCTCCAGGCTGCTGGAACTCTACTTCCGGCTGGCTGGCTCAGGGGCTCCTTAGGCTGGAACCCACACCAGCAGCAATGGGGTCTCTGTGGCCATTATTTCCAGCTGTCTAGCCCTGTGTCTCCAGCATCTCCAGCCCTTGCCAAGATCCTGTGAATGGCCCGGTAACACTTTGATAAACTGAATTTCTTTTTTAATTTTTGTATGTGTATGAATGTACTGTCTGCTTGTAGGTTTGTGCACCCGTGTCGTGCAATGCCGCGGAAGTCAGAAGAGGGTCTCAGATTCCCCTGGAACTGGAGTTCTCCTGGAATTGGAGTTACAGACAGTTCTTAGCCGCCATGTGGGTGCTGGGAATAGAACCCGGGTCCTCTGCAAGAGTAGTCGGTGCTCTTAACCGCTAGGCTATCTCTCCAGCCCTGAAAAACTGAATTTCTGCTTAGATTAATCAGAATTGGTTTTTACTATTCGCATCAGAGTAGCCTGCCTGACCTAGGGATCTTAGGAAAATTACTTAATTTCTTCTGTTTCTCATGTATGAAAATAAGGATAATAATACCTATCTCACAAGGTTATAGGGGGATAAAATGTATGCCATGTATTAAAATATATATTACATTTATGAAATATAATTCCAATATATGTACAAAGTAATATATCCACTGAATATATTTTGTACACTACATGAATTTATGAATACCTATAGATGCAATCTCTATAAAGATAAATATATTAAAATGCCTGATCCTCTAACTTTCTCCCCCAGGGTTGGGGCAATGGAGCTTCATGGGTTCTCAGAATTTAGAGGAGATCACAGTTGATTTCCACTCCTAACAGACATAAATAGAAAGGGAAATGATGTACAGCCTCTCAAGATGGCAAGAAAAAAAAACACATAAAAAGATGGTATTTGTGAACCCAAGATTGAGCACAAATAATAACTGCACACCTCCAGTGCCTCACTTATTTTGTGTCTAATCTGCAGTGACCTTTTCATTGAAGGCCAATTTTCTGATACCAAATAACTTCCGACCACAGCCCAGCTGCCTTGACGACGTTCACAGAACTCACCCATTCTAATATCAGTCACAGGAAACATCATTAGGATTGAAAATTTTCTGAAAAACAACTTTCATCCCTGGAGTGAAGTCCACAGTCAAGCAGGTGACACTAAGATTAATGACTTAGCTGGGTGCTCACACCAGCTCTCCCTCGTCAGCCCAAGTAATCAAAAGGCCAAGAAGTGACAGTGCAGAAGGGCTTCTGGGAGGCGGGAGTGCAAATTAGTCCAATCATGAGATTCCCTAGAGCTAGGAATCCACTCCCACCATTCACAGGGAAAGGTGAATGCGGCTGGGGAAGGGAGCCTGCAGGACCCCATTCCCAGCTCTGAGGGAGCCTCCAAAAATGACCATCCAGGCCCCCAGAGACCGGAAACACAGCTGAGCTGAAACCAGTGTGTCTTCTCCTAGTCCTCTAGCTCCACTCTATGGAGCAGACTTGGGATTTGCCAGACTTCCATGAGACTTCATTAAGCCATTTGCCTGAGGACTGCAGGGTCTCCAGGACATCTTTTCACACACTGGACCAATAGAGAAAGAGAGGCCGAGACCCCACATCCCAAACTGCGATGGAAAGAAGCAGAAGTAGCACTCATTCTAAAACCAAGGTGGTCCTCTGCTTTCAAAGACTTAAAATAATGACCAACCAAAGGCCAGCAAGATGACTTGGAGGGTGAAGGTGCTTGCTGCCTGAAGAGAATCTACTCCCGCAAATTGTCCTACACACACACAGACACATACACACACATACACACACACACACACACACACACACACACACACACACACACCTAACACCATCACAAGAAGTGGCCATCATGTTCAGACTCACCATATTACTTAAGGATAATCAGTTTCCTTGGACCGTGAAAACCAGGAGAAGGTGGCTAAGACAAAAAGTCACATAAACAATGTAATTTTCAGATAACTTCTCATCGCTTTCCACAGAAAAATGGGGGAGGCTCTGCAATGGAGAGAACGCCCTCAACATCCAATGAGAAAAGAGATAGAAAGATCATTAAAAGCGGGCAAAGAGCCACGATGTCAAACAGGCCATTAAAAGAATGTTGGATGAGTGGAGGGAGTCTAGGTAAGCCAGTCCATTTACCTGAACGAGAGGCTTGGGCAGCAGCCTGGCTATAAAGTAAGATGTGGGAGATGCTGGCATTTATCTAGCAGCAGCAACATGCCTGCCTTGACTCCAGACGCATTATGATCCTTCCATGTAGAAAGGACGTAGGAATTCCTTGTAACTCGCACCAATTTATCTAACCAGGAAAGTGCCTGGCTAAGACTGTGATACAAAAAGGTACTTAGTAAACGTTTTACTGAATGGCTGTGGTCTGATAAATTCGGAAGACAGGAGACTATAATCTCCCTTGATCTTAACACCAGGCTTCCATTAATTCAGTTTAGGCATGTAGCTTTTTAATCCAACATGTCACAGAATTGGCTGTAATTGCCCTTGTGTTGTTCAACAGGGGCCCTGGTATCCCTTACCTCTGCAAATGGCTCCTCAGTGTCTGTTTAGGGCTTCAGATTTATTTCTACTCAAATCCATCCTTTAATTTCAGCCAATCATTTTGATCTGTCAACATGATATAGAGTCAGAGCTCTAAAACCCAGTTCGTGAATTCCTTCTATCCAACTTTGACTCATTTGGAAGTGTATGATAGGTTTGCCAACTATGACTGTGTCCCAGTCATTGATGAGAGCACACAGTCACCACAGTGTGCTGGTAAAGAAGCCTACTTTGGGGACTGGAGAGATTGCTCAGTGGTTAAGAGCACTGACTGCTCTTGCAGAGGACCAGGGTTCGATTCCCAATACCCACGTGGCAGCTAACAGCCAACTATAACCCCAGTACTGAGGGACCCAATGCACTCTTCGGATTGTGGCCATTGCATGACATGGGTGCATGTACATACATGCAGGCAATATACTCATATACATAAAATAAAATTAAATGAACAAATATTACAGAAAAATCTTTACTTATCAAATTTCCTTTAGAAATCTACCTGTTGACTTGCCCAGCTAACCTTCTGTCTGTTGACTATAAAATATCTAGTCAGAAGCTTTTTCTGGGAGCCACATTCATTTTGTGTCCAGGCTGGGGCAGCTAATAGTACAATAATGCAGTCACAGGGGATATAAGGGCTAGTTCAACACAACCAGTACTTGGAGAACCCACTATGGCTTCCCAGACACCACCACTTCCCTTTCCCCGCTTCACAAGCCACCTGTTTGATAATTCAGTCTGGGATCGCACCATTCTCTAATGCCAGATCCTCTGGCTGGAAGTTCATCAAACAACCTTTATCCTCTTTTGAAAACTTCAAAGTCTGTCTAGAGTCAGTCTTCAGTCACCTTTCCTGTTTCTATTCAACAACTGTTTAAAGAAAGCCTATCACAGAGCTCTGTGTAAGAAATTTGGCATAGAGAAAGCAGACGGGGTTGTTGAAGATAACTGACAATTATATTTCAATTAAACAACCATACTGTGGGAGACTCAGTGAGGATTCCCCAGGTCTGTCTTTCAGGAAAACAGAGGTGACTTGGCTATATCTCCTGGTCTTCTCCCAACTCATCTTCACCTCCTCTGCCCGACTCACACACTACAAAAGATTTCTCTCTCTTCCCTTGCAATTCTAAGAAAAACACAGAGATAAGGACTGGGAACTATTGAGTTGTATATATACTGTTTGCTGGGACAAATCTCAGATGAGTTTTACTCTCCACTTTAGAAATCTATTTTCTAGAGTTAGCCATAGAGACATAAAGGATTGGGACATAGTGTAATGGGACACACTCAGTGTGGATCAAGAACACACCAGAGGGCTGGGGAGACAGCTCAGTGCACAGTATGAAGACTTGAATTCAGATCCCTAGAACCCCATAAGCCAACCCAGTAGTGCATGTCTGTAATCCCAGTCCTCCTACAGTCAGACAAGATGCAGAGACACAAGAGAGCCCAGAAGCTCCCAGGGCAGCTAGCCTGGTGTACACAGAGGACAAGGGCAGCTAGCCTGGTGTACACAGAGGACAACAAAAGAGAGAAGGTGAACGAGAGGCAACAACACCCAGGATTGCCCCCAGAAAGCTGCACACACATGCCAACACACACACACACACACACGCACACACACACACACACACGCCAGAAACTCATGCGTTACCCAGAAATTCATATTCAAGCAATTGTTCACTATTGATACTGTTGTCCTTGCTAAACCAGAAAACTCTCAAGAACAGGGAAAGGACTATTTACCTTCATAATCCCAAAGGCTGCAGCTGGGGGGTGGGGGGCGATCAAAAGGAACATCCCTGCATCCCAAGCAGCCATCCACAGCAAGAGCTGGTAGGAGACCAACTGCATTCCTGGAGCCTTCAACTCTGTACCTCAGTGAGTCACAATCTACCTCCCAGCTCTTAGTTCTGGGCTGAACATGGGACTTGCTTTGGCCAACAGAATGCAATAGAGTGCAGTGTGCTGGTACCAAGCCCAGGCCCCACCAGCCTGCCATTTCTGCTGTGATTCCATGCCTCTGCCACCATTGTGAGAGCCGGCCTCGGGCAGCATGCAGGGATCAGACAGTGGGGAGCCTTGTCCTTTCAGTGTCCCTTGCCTAAGTAAAATTAGATCCATTGATGGCCGGGCCACCCCAGAAGCCTACCCACTGCAACCAGCCCTACCTGACCTGAGACTTCAGAGCAACAGAAGCTTATCTGAGCTTGCTTTATTTTTGTTATGTATCTTTCTTTCAGTGATTGCACTCAAAGGACAAAGAATAAAAAAGGGGGGATTTCAATGTGAATCTTATTAAGAAATTTGATAGATATGACACACCTATATGATATATATATATATATTTTTTTTCATTGTATCTGGCATATGTTTTGGAGCCCAAGGCTTCTTGAGGAATGTATATGGAAAAGGGAAATCTCTGCCTGTCAGAGTGTCATAAATATCTTGAGGAGCAACAGACAGAGTAAGGACTTCAAAAGTAACATCTCTGCAGCTGTGGCCCAGCCAGCACCATAGATTTTATGCTGAAAGCTCCAACGGCTTCCTAAAATGACTTTCCTCTAAGCCTGGAGACCAAAGCTCATTTCCATAGTGTGGTGCAGGCTTCCTGCCTTCACACCTACCCTGGGTCCTGATTTCCTTCCCTTTATTCCGCTCCTCCCTAAACCAAGATCATGCTCTCGAGTAGACAAGCCGGAATTCAAAGAGAGCCACCGAGTCTTTCTGCTTTCTCTCTTATCTGGTAAAATCTCCCCCGAGAAGCCCTTTCCTTATTCATCCACTTATTTTCCCAAAATGGAAGTGAAAGTCTCTCTTTAGTTGTCTTCAGTGTGTATCACCAAGTGTCAGCTCTTCAGAATTCTACATGGAGTGAGAGAGCTGAGAGCCAGACTGCATAGGTCTGTGTCCTAGACCTGCCACACAGGAGCCACCTTGACCTGGGTCAAGATTCTTAGCCTCTCAAAACTTCTCACCCTTTCTACAAATGGAAGAAATTGTCACATCCATGTCAGAGGGTTGCTATAAACATTAAATAAGAAAATATAACCAGGAGCTAGAGAGATGGCTCAGTGGTTAAGAGCACTAGCTGGTCTTGCAGAGCACCCAGGTTTGATTCCCAGCACCCAAATGGCTGTTAACATTGCTCCTTAACTCCAGTTCCAAAGGATCCAACGCCCTCTTCTGACCTCCGTGGGCACTGCACACACATGGTGCACTTACACGCATGTAGGCAGTACATTCATACACATAGAGTAAAAACAAATAAAATATAAGCAGAACACTCAGTGGTTGTGGTAGCTGATATAGCGGGTGTTCAGCATTCAGCATTCAGCATTCAGCATTCAGCAGCCAGCAGCCAGCAGGATCCTTCAAATTCAGGGCTGGTCTTTACAGCTGGGGGGATAGGGTGGTTTCACTTTTCAATCCTTGGATCCTTGGCCATTCTTTGTTGTTGACCTGCCATTCTTGTTTCCTGGGTTTCTTAGAGAGCTCCAAATACAAACAGAAGCCTAGCTCTCGGGCTCCCCTTTCTACTCTTTACTAGACTTGCTCTGTACCCACCTCTAAGGTGACACGGATCAAGGCTGAAACTGCATCCCTGAACAACAGGAAGCTTTACCAATAGCAATGTCATCCTCAGAATCCTCAGTGATGCTGATGACACTGACAGTGCCTGCCTCTTTCCTAGTCCTTATTTTCCCTGTCCTCCAGGCCCAGATTTCACCCAAGGCACTTCCAGACTGGTCCCAGGCCAACTCCTGCAAGGATAACCTCCTGTCTCTAAGATGGGTTTCCAGGAAATCAGAACACACCAAGCCTCCATAGCCTCAGGGCCTGCTCTGCCACCTAAGCCAGCTGATGACCTTCTACCTACCTGGTGATCTGTGCCCTGTGCTGCCACCCACTTACATGAAGCACCACTTCTTCCCGGCATGGCAGAGTCTCTCAGGCTTTAGCCTGGTCCCTCTCCTCATACAGCTTCCTTCCTTGTGTCTGCCATCTCTCAGAGCACCACCTCATCCCACGATATTGAGCCTCACTGCTAGGTCACCCCTGCTGATGGCTACATGCACCAGTGTGGCCAGGCTGCAGGGCTGAGTTGTTCACTCAAGTCTAGATGTTGCTGTGCTGGCATTTTGTAAATGTGTCTAATGACAGACATCAGCTGACTCTAAGAAAAGCTGTTCTCAATAATATGAAGAGACTTCATCCAATCACTGGCTGGACTTTAAGGAGTTTCTCAGAGGAAGAAAAAAAACCCATCTATGGATTCCTGCCTGAACACACAGCTTGACAGCCTCTCCAGGGCTTGCAGGCTGCCCAGCCCCAATACTAAGCACACCTACATTTGTCTATTCATGACGTTTTCTCCTCAGCACCCTAGCCTACCCATCCTACCTTCCTGGGCACACCTGCTACCACAGGTGACCGTGCAGCCAGCAGGCCATACCCACAAGGCCAAAGTCTTAGGCAACCCTTCTCCACTTCACACACAAAGAACCAGGCCCTAATCATGAGGCAAATTTATCAGCTGATCATATTTACTGAGGCATAACTGGTCTAGGGATAACAGCAACTATGCCTTATATTTGGCTTCGTTTAATCTTAATCCTCCTGGTCTCCTCCAGCATAGGAACTGTTATTACCCCTATGTCTCCAAAGGAGGAATCAAGGCTAAGCCTCATGGACTCTGTCTGGGATGATCTGGTAATTGAGAAGGAGAGATGGAATCCACACCTACCCTAGCAGTATCCTGTTCCAGCTTCCCTGATCTCTGGCTTACACTGTTACTCTGTTCCTAGTCTTGCCCTAAATACATTTTTGCATAGGTGTTATGATGGGCCAAATAGTAGCCTCCCCAAACCCATGTGAACCTTTGGCCTGTGAATGTGACGCTATTTGGAACTGGTGTCTCTGTGGACATAACAAAGGACTCTGAAATTCTGGCCTTGGCATATGTTATATAGGATTGTCCTCCACCCGGCAGACTATGGACAGTTGCTATCACTACCAAACTGTTGACCATACTTCCCAAGAAAGGAGGGGCAGGGAGAGTCAGCCACGCCTCCCAACCAACCAGTCGGCCCTAGTTGCACAAGGGGCTAAGAACACACAGCCCGAGGAAGCTGTAGGGAGGGTCTCTCACCATTTTGTGTGGCTGGGGGAAAGTCTTGACCCATGCCTGGATGGAGACTTTCTAGTGCAGCCTCACAGGGGAGCACCCACACTCCGAAAGTAAACTCTCACCCACTGCTCTGTAAGCAAGCCCCAGAACGTCACTGGCTTCCCAGACTGAAGTCAGCTTGTCATAATGACCAAATGTTAGCTACAGCATGACTCAGCGACCAGTGTACGCAAAATGACAAAGAGGCCAGATGAAGAAGAAATCACAGTGGAACAGCCACAACCATGCACGTGAGATTGCAGCCACTGCCAGAAGCTGGAAGAGAAACTCATTTCTGCCTGGAAGGCTCTAGAAGGAGCCAAACCAGGTAACACTGTGATGTAGACTTCTGACCCCCAAAACAGAGAAAATAAGGTCCATTGTTTAAGCCCTCTAGTCAGTGCCTGAGCCTGTTTTTGTTTTGTTTTTGGTCTTTTTGAGACAGGGTCTCCCTGTAGCCCTAGCTATCTTGGAACTCACTATGTAGACCAGGCTGGCCTTAAACTTAGAGATCCTCCTGCCTCTGCCTCCTAAGTGCTGGGATTAAAAGCCTGTGCCACCATGTCAGGCAAAGCTTCTTATTTTTTATGACAGCTCTAAGAAGCTAATATCAACTGGGTTCAGTTCGTACGTCGTGTTCTGTCTTGTTTCTTGAGACTCAAAACACCCGCTGATCGCAGGCAGGTGCCACCACACAGTGATGTTCTGAGCACATAATAAGAGCATGGAGCATGTCACCCTCCCGAGCAGACCCCCCCCTCCAGGCCCATCACATTCCACTCCTGTGAAACCCAATCCTGCGCTCTGCCCTTCCCTCAGCACACTCACGGTCCTTGCTCTCTACAGTGGCTAACCTCTGCCACATCTGCCCTTCCCTCAGCACACTCAGGTCCTTGCTCTCTACAGTGGCTAACCTCTGCCACATCTGCCCTTCCCTCAGCACACTCAGGTCCTTGCTCTCTATAGTGGCTAACCTCTGCCACATCTGCTCATCCTTCACCACACCAGGGTCCTGGCTAACCTCTGCCACATCTGCCCTTTTAGTTCCAGAAACATTCTGCATCTGTGCCTATCTGAGGACCTCTGTACACATCTTCCCAGGACCAGCTCCTTCCCACTTTCAGGACCCAAGTTCTACCATCTCATGGAGGCCTTCCCCAATTACGTGGCCTAAATCCCCTGGCCCCAGCCCATTCCAGCCCACTACCCCATTTGCATCTATAATATAGACTTTCACTCACAAGCAGGTGGAGAGGTGCTGAGTGGCTCTAACAGGAAGTGAAGTAGCAAATGCCTGCTGGTATCAGAAATGCCTTTTGAACTCAGTGGTGGTCACAAATCTGAGGATAATGTGGTGGAGGGGTGGGCACACTCAGGGATGGGCACCTGCTAATAGCACTTGAGGTGCCCTCTTTATTTGGAGAGGAATCATCTGACCTTTGTGATTTCTGTTGTGATAACAACAGATCCTGACAGATGGTTTGGGGATCTGCTCTGCTGCATAGATCATGAAGTTTGGGGCTCACCTCAACAATGTCAGGGCTGGGGTGAAGATTGAAGATTCACAAGTCTTTTCTCACTCTGAATTTGGTAGTATTTTTGGGTCCTTGGAGTTGGATTAGTTTAACAAAATAGCTTTCTTCATTAAGCAGCTTGGGGTGGAGGCATCTAGCAGGTACCTTGTTCCATTCTCAGGGTTCATTGCTGAATAATGTGAAAAGACACTGTCCTCATATTGAGCAGATAATGTCTATAAACAGATCATACAAAGGAGGACACAAGGTTTTCCTCGGGAAGGTAATATGATTTTATTACATGCTCAGAGCATCACTGATGCCTGGAATCGTGGGCTGGAGGCAGGAAGATTTTGAGTTGGAAGCCAGTCTGAGCTATAAAGTGATACTCTGTCTCAAGAAACACAACACACAAAGAACATCCAGCTGATAGTGGCTTTTTACAAATACTTTTATTGTTTTTATCTTATGTGTATGATTGCCTGCATGTAGGAACGTGCACTTGTGTCACGCAATGCCCTCGGAGGTCAGAAGACAGAGTCTGATCCCCTGGAACTTGAGTTATGGACAGTTGCTAGCCACCATGTGGGTGCTGGGAATTAAACCCAGGTTTTCTGCAAGAATAGACAGTGAGTGCTCTTAAGTACTGAGCCATCTCTCCAGCCCCTAATATCAGCTTGTTAAGATTGCAATAAGTCTCCAGTGTGCCTAACCCCCACCCCAGCACAGCTCCTCCCCTGCTGGCCCACTCATTATCCTCAGATTTGTGTCCATCAGTGAGTTCAGAAGGCATTTCTGATACCAGCAGGTATCTGCCAGTTCACTTCCTGGTAGAGCCACTCAGCACCTCTCCACCTGCCTTATGGACAAGATCCTGGAACTGGCAACAATGCTTCCCCAGCTTGGGCTGCCAAGAAAACCCAGAAGCACTGGCAGCTGCAACCCCTTAGCCCCATGAATCCCATGGATTCCAAACTACCCCCAACCAAGGTCTGAGCCCAGGTTGCTTAATGGGACCCATTAAGCAGCTGAATCATGGCTGCAGGAAGTCGTTGAGAGGATCTAAAGGCTGGGGCCTTCTGGAAACACAATGACTTACAGAGCTTGCTGGATACTTGGCCAAGCCATAGCCACAGTCCTCCAAGGAGCAGAGCGGCCAATGGCTCTGCAGTTGTGCGCAGGTCACAGAAAATGGAGTGATGCAGGCTGGCTTTAGGAAAACCCCTCCCTACTTAAGCCTATTTTCTGATCATTGTACCCAGGACACTGCATCTGCCTTCTTTGAACCAACCAACTCAGGTGCCCAAGACAGCCGACACCAGGAGTATGCTGGACAGCTGGGCTCATAGCCCCTGAACCTGCAAAGGACACTGGGAGATGTCCTAATATTTATGCCAGCTCCCCATATACTGCCAACCCCCCATGATTCTGAACTGGTGAGCACAGCAGACACTGTGTTTGAATGCTTTTTATGTTTTTATTGTGTTTTAAGTTCAAGCTTCATATACAAACCAAGACATGTTCTTATACACTCGGCATATAAGGACTAGCGCCAGAGCACTCACCCACCTTGCTCTCACAGGCTCCCCTCATGTTTCCTATGTGATGCTCAGTCTTCATTTTCAACTTCATTAGATTTAGAATGACCATGGAAACGCACCTCTGGGCATGTCTATGAAAGCTTTTCTGGAAAGGTTTAATGAAGGGAAAACCCATCTGAATGTGGGCGGCACCATCTCATGGGCTGGGGTCTTAGATATAGAATAAAAAGCAAGCTGAATACCGGCGTCCATTTCTCTCTGCCCCCAGACTGTGGGTGCGGCCTGACTGCCCACCTAGCACCCCTGCCACTATGCCTTCCCCATCGGGATGACTGTACCCTCAAACCACGAGCTCAGTAATCCCCTTCTTCCTAAAGCTGCTCTGTCAGGTATTTTGTTAGAACGGTCAGGGTCAGTAAACTGACACCCCTGCTTTTGTCACCCTGCCCTTCCCAGCATCCCTCTCTCCCTCCATTCTCTAAAGAACCAAGCCTTTTCTCTCCTCAGGGCATTGCACAATCTGTTCCTTGCCAGCAGTGTTCTTACTCTGGGTGAGTCTAACTCAACTGTGAAGCTCAGCTTAACTGTCACTTCCCTGACCACTCACTGTCAGGATGTGAGCTCCAGAAGCCCATTGGAATGCAGAGACACCTAAGACCGGAGGTCCAAGAACCTGCTCTACCAGGCATGATCTTTGGTTATGCTAAAGCAGGCCACCCCTGATTACTCAGGAATCTTCCACCTCGCCCCTCACCCTTCGGAAGCCAGATTCCAGACTCCGACCCACCCCACTCCCACTGAATCCCGTTCCCACCTTCTCCCTTAAATTCCCAAGCGAGACGCCATTCTGGACTTGGCTCTACCTCTCCCCTTAGCCTAGCCCCAGCTACTCTGAATTAAACTTTGCTCCGAAGAACTCAGACCTCGTGGCTTTTCATTCCGGGGGGAGCGCGCCATAACCTTACACTCACCTTCCCCCCAAACTAGCTGGGACCTCATCAGCCTCCCTCATTGGTCCCTCGATAGCATTGATCCAACACATAGTGAACTCATTAGCTGCATGATTGGTTATCTGTCTCTACGAACAAAACCATGAGCACCTCCAGGACAATGGTCATGTGTGTCCTGCTCACACTGTGTCCATGTGGAATACGCCTGTGCCCTGGGGTGTTTGGAATGCTTTGGATAAGAACAAACAAACAAAATAGCACTTAGCTAATAAAAATGCGGCACTTCTTGTTTCCTGCCTCAAGTGCCTTCTGTAAGTGCTGGGTAGCTCACCTTCCCGACCAACACACACTGACCCAAGCGAACTTCTTGATCTGCCTTTGAATAGTTCACAAGGCCAAAGGAGCAACATTTGCCAAATGTCTGCATTTTTTTTCCATGAAAAAGAGTTTCTTTGATTAACAAAAGAAACCAAAGGAGGAGGTAGAGGAGGAGGAGGAAGAGGAGGAGGAGGAAGAGGAAGAGGAGGAGGAATCCCCTGAATGGCCTTTTAAAATAGTGCATTCATGGGCTGGAGAGATGGCCTAGCGGTTAAGAGCACCGACCGCTCTTACAGAGGACCCGGGTTCAATCCCCAGCACCCACATGGCGGCTGAGAACCGTCTGAAACTCCAGTTCCAGGAGAACTCCAGTTCCAGGGGAATCCGAAACCCTCTTCTGACCTCCGCGGCATTGCACGACACGGGTGCACAAACCTGCATGCAGACAGTACATTCATACACATACCAAAAAAAAAAAAAAAAAATTAAAAAAATAAATAAATAAAATAGTGCATTCATTCCCTTTGCAGGACTGTACTTCCGGAAGAGTGATGTGTATCATTCAACAGGAAACTCATCATCACCAAGGGTGTTTGGTGGGGGGGGGGGGGGGGTAAACACAGATGGCTTAGAAGCAGACTCCACCTCTAAAAGGCATTCTGTTCCTCTCCTGGGTCTCTGCACAGCAATCAAGGCTGCTGGTGTGGGCCCTGGGAATGGCCGTGCCCCTGGGGATGGCCATGCCCCTGGGATGGCCGTGCCCCTGGAGATGGCCGGGCCCCTGGGGATGGCCGGGCCCCTGGGATGGCCGTGCCCCAGGGATGGCCGTGCCCCTGGGATGGCCGTGCCCCTGGGATGGCCGTGCCCCTGGGATGGCCGTGCCCCTGGGATGGCCGTGCCCCTGGGATGGCCGTGCCCCTGGGATGGCCGTGCCCCTGGGATGGCCGTGCCCCTGGGATGGCCGTGCCCCTGGGGATGGCCGTGCCCCGGGGATGGCCGTGCCCCTGGGGATGGCCGTGCCCCTGGAAGGCCCATGGCCTGGGCCCCTGGGATGGCCGTGCCCCTGGGATGGCCGGGCCCCAGGGATGGCCGGGCCCCAGGGATGGCCGGGCCCCTGGGATGGCCGTGCCCCAGGGATGGCCGTGCCCCAGGATGGCCAGGTCTTGCTTCTATGTTCACTTGCTACCCGTCAAACTCTCCACAGCATTCAGGGCCTCAGACCTCTGAGTGTCACACACTTTATGAAAATCTCTAGCGAGGATGCTTGGTAACCTTGAATAGAGGAGAACCGTTCTCAAGCATGTTGCTGGGAGTCCATCATCAGGGACTAACAGGGCTTGAGTGGCTAGTGGGTATCAGCCCTGTCTACAGACATCAGTGTATCCTTCATCAAAAACCATAGAAAGAAAGGAAGCAGTGCTCAATGAGGACACAAGGAGGCCGTTCATGCAGAGCTTGCAACAGCAAGGAAGTCAAGCACATCACCTGCACTTAGCCGAGTGGGAGCCTGCAGGAGAGATGGAGAGCTTCACAATAGAGAAGGAAAGGGAGGCTTCCAGTGTGCCTGGCTGGGGACTGCATTAGAAAGCTACATGGGCTGACAGAGTGAGACATCTTACGTGGTTGGTTAAGTGAGCAGATCTAACTTGCTCTAGCTGGTCTCCTGTGGGAAACCTTGGTGGAAAATTAGGGAATCTGTCAATCATGGATCAAGCCGTGGGTTTTAGGAGGGCACTTGTTGCACAGGTCATGGTCAGAGTTCTATTGTACATACATCCCTGTCACTGTCTGTTGATATGTTCTCTCACTAGAATGGCTCTCTCTGCTTTCTGGAAGGAAGTGCAATGGTTCTTTCATGGGCATCAGGCAGACCTGTGTTTCTACCTTAGAGATGTCTCCAGGGCTGTTGAGGAATCAAGGGGCTCTGCCTTGTTCTCCCACTTGTTCCTCCCTTCCCCCAGGCTGGAGCCTGCACGCACCGAGATTGTCATAAAAAAACAAGTCCTGGGGCTGGAGATTTGGCTCCATAGTTTGTTAAGAGCACTGCCTGCTCTTGCAGAGGGCCTGGCTTCAATACCCAGCATCCACATGATGGCTAACAACAGTTTGTAACTTCAGTTCCAGGGGATCTGATGCCCCCTTCTGACCTCTGTGGGTATTGCATGACATGGGTGCATTTATACACATGTAAGCAATACACTCATACACATAAAATAAAAATAATGAAAATTTAAAATAGAAAAACAAGGCCCTCCTTCTCTTCCACCCTGTGTCTCCTCTGCTCCCGAGACCCTGTGATCTTCCCTCTGGTAGACAAGCTTTCAGCTCTAAGTGCAGACGTATTCCTCTCCCCTGTCCATTCTGACCCCTCCAGAGCCTTGAAGAAAAGTCATGTTTCTGTTATCTTCATGCCTCAGAGCCCAACACAGTACCTGGCCTACAGAAAGTAAGTGACAACTGTCATATGAATAACTGAATGCACTACTGTGCGCACCCGCCCACACAAGGGACAAAAATAACCAAAACAGCAAACGAGTCAATTATAAAACCTCAGGGGAGCTCAGAGGTAACTGTGGGAGGGTTCCTTGCCTTTAATCAAGGATCAATGGAGCCTAGGTTGGTTTTCCCTCTTCTGGTCATGGAGCGAAACAGTCTCCATCTTCCTCAGATCAGCTGTGCCTATTGACAAGCTTTCATAGGAGGAGTGGGTGGGGAGGGTAATTAAACCTTCACCTGAAATGCCAGATGCTCCTTCATGCTATTTGTATTTAATTTAGCCCTACCTGTAAGTGGCCCTGGGGTTTGGATTATACAGGCTGGGGATGTCTAAGAGGAGGGGGCTCCATCTATGGAGAAGCTATGATCCATGCCAGATGTAGAACTTCTGTATGACAGACTTAGGGCCATCCACACACCTGCCTGTCACCTCTCCCCCATGTTCTGTAATCCCAATAAACTATTCAGTTACCCAGGAAAAAAAAATGGTTCTAGACATGATTTCTCTTTTCTTCTCTTATGGTAGTTTAAATGAGAAATGTCCCCTCATAGGCTCAAGCATTTTAGCGTTTGGTCCGCAGTTGGTGGCACTGTTTGGGAGATCTTGGAGTGGTGGAACCACATGGGGTGGGGGCATGCTTTGAGAGTTCACAGCCTCATTCCACTTCCAGGTCACTCTCTCTGCTTCATGCTTGCAATCGAAGATGTCATCTCTTGGCTTCTGGCTCCTGCTGTCATGCCTGCTGTTTGCTGCCTCACCTCCATGCCACAATAGGTTCTCATCCCTTGATAACCGTAAGCCCAAATAAACTCTTCTTTCTAGAACTTGCCTTGGTCATCCGGCTTTATCACAGCACTAGAAAAGGAACTACTCCATCTCCCAACATTTACAATACAGTCCCTGAGGTAGGAACTCAAAAATGCATTAATCATGTGAGCTCAAAGCAGGGAGCAGCGTGGGGAGAAGACATCTGAAAGAAACTTGGACAGAGTTGACCATCTTGGAGAGAAACTGGATAAATACTGGGATGTTCTAAAGAAAGGTGAAAAACAGAATGTCTACGGGGAGGGGAACAACAGGAAATAGCAATAAAAGGTGAATGAATGAGTGTAGGATGTTTTGAAGGGAGGCTAAACATTCCATTCTACAGGGAAGTTCATTAAGTGCAGGAAGTAAACAACCCAAAAGCTTCAGGAAGTCCTGAAATTGACCAGGTTCACCAGGCTCTTCATTCCCACCCTACATGAGCCCTAAGGACTGCTGAGAGACTCTCTTAGACAGGAAGAGCCTCAGACCAGCTGAGCTACCAAGAAGGACGCTGTCCAACCTGTCACCCTGCCTGCTGGCTGTGCCTGCCTGCTGGCTGTGCAGGGCGCTCTAGGATTCCTGCTTTCATGAATCGTCACCACCGGGACTGGGGTGGGCTTTGCTGACACAGCTGTCTGAGAGTCATTTCTGCTCTCGTAAGTACCCCCTCACCTATATTCCTGTAAATAGCCCCAATAAATCTCTTCGATTCACCAAGCTGGATTTTGTGGGACCCTGACTTTGGTCCATCCTGGGTTCCCTATCTAGGGTGAGTAGATAGATATGTTCACATCACCCCAGAAACAGTGTTGCACAACAGCTACCCAAGTCCAAGGGAAATGAGCTGTTCCCTAAATGACATAAAATGACAGCCTAAAACGGTAACTCAGACAAAATCACTGTGAGAGGCAGCAGCTACCCCAAGCTTTTCTTTAGGACTCTGTAAAAACCTGCCAAGAAAATTCTTTATCCATGTCACGGGGCCCATGTCTTTATAGTTAAGATGATCTAATTAAGTCAGGTAAGAGTCCCCATCTAAGCCTGTCTCTGCCAGATAATTAAAGGAAAACCAAAGCTTTGAGCCCGAAAAATTGTCAACACTCGGTGTTTAGCCATTTGTAAATACAGCAACAGCCAGCACCTCTCCATGGATAGAGAGGCAAAGTCTTCTCCCACTCCCCTAACCCAGCCTGTTAGCTGTGGTTCTGCTTGTCGGCTGTGCAGTGATAATCATGACCCTGAGGCCTTACAAGATTGGGAAAAGCCTTCTGAAGCATCAAGCAGAGATTAAATTGTCTTGCCTGTAGTCGCAGCATTAATTTAAATTACAATTCTTTGAAAACCGATATTGGATTACCAGTTCTCAAAAGACATGAAATTTTATCTAAAGATGACTATGAACCAGAATGTTTGATTAGCATGAACAGGTTTGTTTGGGGTTTTTCGAGTGGTGGGACGGGTGGTAGGGGCTTTCTCAATGCACAAGACTCTTATTTTTAATAAATAATCGATTGAATATAAAAACTACCATTTACTTTGGAATGGAACATTGCTGTTTACAACCATTTCATTGCATTTTCTCATCTATAACCAGTAACTCCTGTGAAGCGTAGACGAGGCCGGATGGCAAGAAGGAAGGCAGTGTGCACCCAGCTCTTCCTGCTACTTACCCCAGGTTTTATGTGCTTCTGTTTCAGAGCTGTAGGTCTTCCTTCAGGCTATTACAGGCTGCTTTAATTGGGTGAAAGGTTGCATGACATTTGCATCTATGGTCTGAGCCCATCCCTAGTTCTAAGCGATAACAGATGCTGGAGTATGAAAACCCTAGCACCATGGCCTGAGACCTGGACAAGTGAGTTCACCTTGCAGCGCTCCCCTGTGGGAGCAAGCTGACCACACTGCCGCTCAGCTCCTCCTCTTTCCTCCCTGCTTGGCTCTGAAAGAACTTCCCTAATGAGCCTGTCAGACCAGCAACTCTGTTTGGAGCTGTTCATAGAGGGTGCCACCTACAATGCAAGGAGAACCATCAACCTTTGAAGGATGAAGAAATGGATTCAGAGGTTAAGCGATTTGCCCAAGACCATATGTGCTGCATCTAGAAGCCAGGTGTTTCCACTTCGAGCTGTGCAGTCAGTATTTATTGGCACTGTCTGCTCTGCTCAGAATGGGGGCCAGGAGAGGAGGGCACCATGGTACCTACCCCAACTCAACCACACAGGCTGCCAAGAACAGCAAGACCCAACACACTGTTGAAGCCCACAGTACTTTAATGGAATAAAAACATCTTTGGGATATGTCCTCCCAGGTTGACTGGGCCACAGTTGGGTTTGAAGGCAGCCAGAAAAATGAATGCTTTTACCAGATACTACATAGCATTCAAAGTGCTTTAGTCTAATCATGGATTTCCCAGACCATTAGAGTCCTACAGTCGAGGACGTTCTGGAGAAATGGGGGTAGAAAGGAAGGAGAGATTGGGAACGTAGCAGGGTCCCCACGAAGAACCAGAGAGGAAGGGGTGGCTGGACCTTGGAAGAGCCAGGCCCTTGGGGGGGGGGCATTCTGCAGTTCACCACCATGACTTCCAGCTATTTACATGCCCTCAGATGCCCACTACCCTCCTGTGCCATCCTCAGAACTCCATGGAAACTCAGGCCAGGATCCGGACGCCCTGCGTGCGACCTGAGTCTCTACATTCCTGAGCCTGGTTTGCTTTGGGTGAGACTCAGAGAGATGAAGTTGTCCACCCAATCCACACAAACCAGGAAAGGCAGAGCCAGGATCTGAACCCAAAAGTGCTGTACTGTAAAGTCCATTCTTACAGAATAATGAGAAAACGGAAGGGAGAACAGCTTTCTCATGGACACTCAGAATAAAACACACTGCTTAGTCAGGCTGAGCAAATCCCTAGACATAAAAGAAAATGAAGTTCCCACTTAAGAGCAAAACAGCAGAATGAAGCCTCACGTCACAAGGAAATAGTCCAAGAAGGAGACAGAAAACCTCAACACAAGATGGAGCATAAACAATGCTAATGTTCTAGAACTTTATAGATCTGTCTGCTAGGGAGGAAAAGCTACCGAGAGAAGATACTGGAAACCATTCATGGACACTTACCTTTAACTTCATGGTAACTGAAGTGCAATCTTTATATCATTTGCCGTAAGGTGGCGCACACCTTTAATCCTAGCACTCGGGAGGCAGAGGCAGGCGGATCTTTGTGAGTTCAAGACCAGCCTGGTCTACAGAGTGAGTTCCAGGATAGCTGGGGCTACAGGGAGATCCTGTCTTAAAAAGACCAAAAATAAAAGAAATGAAAAGGTAAATGTTGAGCAAGAATGGTTGGTTTGTGTCAGGCCTTCTTGCAATGAGGCAAATGGGTATTTTTTTTTTTCCACTGATATACAAACTGAAGCAAAGGAGGATGTTGGAAATGCTGAAATGTCTAGTTTAACCTCATTTGGAAAATCTTTGAATCTTTGAAGTCAAATCTAACTTGGCTTGAAACCGTTGAAGAAAACATCATAAAGAGAAGCAGGCTGTCTGTCATCAACACACCGGAAAAATGATACCAGGAAGGGAAGGCTGAAACTAAGGAATATTTCTTTCCATGTAAGACCAGACCCTGAATCTAACAGCATTCCAAGCACAAATGTGTCCCTTCCCTGGGGAAGGCCCCATCTAGGCACTAGAGCCCCTTCTACTGCTCCATCTGCTAGAAGTCCCCATGCTCAGACTCAGACAGGAATCTGAAATTCCTACTTGGATTCCCTCTCAGGGCTTGATGGGCCATTTAAAATGCAGAGAACCGAAGAGGGATGTACAACCCCATTAGCTTGAAGAACCACTGAAATCTTCCCTACACATGTCCTCTCTAATGTGACCTCCTACAACTCCTGACTTGCCATATATATATCAAACTCTTTTTAGGAATTGTCAAGAGAACCCAAGAATATGTAGAAGCCCCTACCTAGCACATGGTGGATGCTCAGTTACACCAAGCTATCTCATATAACGGACAATGAAAGCCAAGTGACAGGAGGAGGAGACACTGGGGAGGGCACTGTCTCACCAGGTAGAATACTGAGTGAGCTACGCCTAGTGGTAGGTGCTGGAGCTCAGATGGTTGGGAGCATTCAGGACAACAGTCTTGCTGTCTGAACCTAGCACAGACACGTCTAGAAGAGGGACACGCCTGTTTCTGAAGACCACAGGGCACTGTCTCACCAGGTAGAATACTGAGTGAGCTACGCCTAGTGGTAGGTGCTGGAGCTCAGATGGTTGGGAGCATTCAGGACAACAGTCTTGCTGTCTGAACCTAGCACAGACACGTCTAGAAGAGGGACACGCCTGTTTCTGAAGACCACAGTGCAGATGCCTAAGTTCCCATAAAGTCTATTTGTCAGATACCCAGGGAACGTGGAGCTGGGGTCAAGCCCCAAGGGGAAGCTGTAGATTTCAGATAATCTTCAGAGAGGATGTGGCTTCAGAGATGCTTGTAAGGGTCTTTTACCTGGATCAAGTCAGGTTTCTCTGGTGGGCTTGCTGAATCACAGGTTGCTAAGTCCCAACCCACCTTTTCTGACTGAGTAGGTCTGCGGTGGTATTAAGTTCCCGGTGCTATGAAAGCTTCCGGCCTGGGCCTCTACTTTGAGTGGGGAGTCTGGCCCTTGGTTAACAGCGATTTCCCCTCTTCTTGCCATCCCTGCACTCGAGTTAAAGCACTGTGCTACATGCGCCTGTGACTCCTTCCAGCTCTGCTGTTCTGCAGTTCTGCAAGTGTCTGACCAGTGCGGTGCACTCTCTGTGGTGGGAATTCTGGGAGACCAGGTGTGCAGGGGCAACGGAGACTCTCCAGAGCACAGAAAGGGCACGGAACACATTTTTTTCCTCCTACTGCCCTAATTTTCTTCCTTGCTTTAAAATACTCTCTTGACTTCAATTAAGCTTGCCCTGGGATCCTGAGCTTGGCAGATATTTAAAATAAAGAATGAGCTGTTTGGCCAAGTAAAGTTTTCCTAACCGGCCTTCCCCAGAAGGGTTCACAGCCCCCAGGGCTGTGCGTCTGTGACTCAACACTGACATCTGGTGGCCACTATGCTGAGTCCAACCCCCTTTTTACACTCATGTTTCTAAAGGACCACAGTCCATAAAGGGGATACCTAAATTCCCACAAGTAAGCCCATTTATCAATCAGCAACAGCGCGCCTATAGTACTCTGAGGAAGTTATGCCTTTGGATGCCTGCTACAAACACTAATGCTCTGACTTCTATTTTCAATCTGTATTCTCTGACCCATTTGAGAGGACGCAGTCCTCAGGAAGCTGACACCCCCACTGGGTTGATGCATATTAACTAATATTCATTTTTAAACTGTTTGGTTAAAGGAGCGCATCAAAGCATTTGGCAGGGGGGAAAAATACAGCCTAACTTTGCTTCCTCCGATTTGATCTGAGCAAATAAATAAGTCATTTTCATTTCCAGTTTAACATAACAAGAATATTTTTACATGATAATTTGCTTTTAAGAATTCTAGCTGTGAAGTTTAATAACAGCACATGAAGCTGCCTGTCATCTCGTATTTATGTTCCAATCCCAGCCTTGACAGTTCCATGGGCTCTAGACTGCTCGGCTAGAGATACGCTAGGCCATGTTTTCTTAACAGGTAGAAAACGCAGCCCCAGAGCCAGGAAGGAATAAAAGATCTTTAATGGTACATGTTCACCCTCCTATAAGATGAGTTTACAACTCAGAGAAATGGTCAGCCAAGCTTTCCCCACAGGAATCCTTAAGAATGGCCTGAAAAATGGATGGAACTAGAAATTATTATATGAAGAAAAGTAACCAGACTCAGAAAAAATTCCACGTGTTTTTCCTTGAATAAGATACTAGATTTTAATTCTTGGGGGGAGAGGGTGTGGGTGTGGTATAGGTAGGTAGGTAGGTCATTAAGCATGAAATAGGAGAAGCACTCTTAAGGCAGGAGGGGGAAGAGGGTAATAGAATATACGTGACATGAAAGTAGAATGGGGGCCAAAGAGATGCCTCCTCCCCAGGCGGGGGAGGGAGGATGCAAGGGGAGGAAAATCAACAATCAAAAAAGTATGTATGAAAAAGCCACAGTGAAACCCATTCCATTGTATGCTAATTTAAAACAACAAAAGCTACATGAAAGATACAGAAAGGGTACAACAAAAAGATACCCAGTAAAGCCACACTGGACACTTTAAGCCAACAGCATCAGTCAGGAAAGCCCCTTCTCCCATAAGGACTGGCTAATGACCTCAACCAAGGATTCTCACTGAAGGCAGTCCTTACTCTATACAGGACACTTCACCCAGGGCATCATATGCAGTAAACCTAATTTCCAGGGCACCACCATGATGTCAGAGCTATCCCAACTCACAGACAAGCAAACTTAGGCCTGGCTGGAGAAGCGGCTGTGCAAGAATCCACAGCTAGCCTGGGCCTGGGGTGTGAGCCTAGACATCTGATTCCAGATCAGCATTTCCAGCTGTGGTGACCCACGACCCCCTAGACAAACCCTTCAACATCCTCCCCCCTGACCTGCTCTTCCCCCACTGCAGTGTCTAGCACCACAGGCCCTTCCCAAGACAGTAAAGCTTGTCACCACTGATAGCTCATCCTGCTTGCATACACTCCTGTATGGGCCAATGTTGCTTTGAGAGGTTGACTGAGCACAAGCACTCTCAAGGCTGGACTTGGATCTAATCTGGACCCATCTTAATCCTACTAACTGGCAGAGGCTGTACTGATCAGTCAGATGCCAGGATCCAGGATGAACAGAAGACTAACAGACATTGAGACAGGCATCTCCACATTGTAGATGTCTTAGGGCCAAAGAGGGGACTAGCCTATGGTATGGAGAGGACTGTGAGGAGGAGGATGCCCAGAGAAGGGTGAAGGAGCAGACACCAAAAGAAAGCACTCAGGAGACACTGTCCCTCCCCCAGGATGTTAAGAGGCAGTGTGTTCCCAGCACTGAATTAGATGACCTCAACTCCGAGACAGGCCCTCTGCAGCTTTCCCCTTCTGCCCCATTGGTGGGGCCTGGGGCGGGGGTATGGAGCACCCCACTTGCTTCTAGCATGGAATACAATAGCCCTCCATCTCCCTAGCATTTTCTAGTCTCCTCTCCTGTCTAGACTGTGAGCTCCCTGAAGGCTCACACTCTCTGTTTAGCTCTCTGCTAAACCCTTGATACCTAAAAGGGGATCAATATATGTTTAAGTAATTCATGTCTTCATTTTAGCAGCAACTACAAAGCAACCAGGAAAGAGATGGAGCCACGGGCAGACTTCCTCAGTCTTTTCACCGAGAGGGTGATGTATGGGCTTTCATATTTTCTGGATACTAATTGTTGACAACATGATTCGGTGGCTCAACAAATTGGAACTGACACCATCAACCTGCTCAATCCATTTAGCATCTTTCGTCGTCAGTGCGAGGGACTTTGTCAGCTGAGCAGGCCAGCTTCCCTTGCGAGGCCAGCATTTTGTTTCCTATTAGCGATAAACATTACAAGTAAATAGATTGGCTTAGCATGTTAAATTGTATGCAACAGCACAGCAAAAATCTCAAGCAAATGGAAGATGGTAAAAACCTGTGAAGGAGAGGGCAGACTCACGTCAATGCACATTTACTGAGCGTAGATTTTTGCTGGCCAGTTTCTCTACCACCAGCATGCTGCACTCCACCCTCTGCAGGGCACCCAAACTGATCTTTCTAAATTGCTAATCAGCCCACGTGGCCATCTAGTTAATATTCTTTCATTGTTTCTTTCTCATGCTATTTAGACCCTCTGCGATCTGGGCCTTGCTGTTCCGTTCCCATCCCTCCACACCACCCTGCATGCACACACCCTACAAGCAACCCTTCCATCACAGAAGACTGTAGGCACTGCCACCAGGACCTTTGCACACACTGACTTCTTTTTTTGGAACAATTTCCCCGCCCTTTATCTAATTCATTCCTTATTTGATCCTACTCTTCGGCGCATTGTAAGGAGCCTCTGATACGGTAGGTTAAATGTTAGCCCCTGAAAGAAACAGCTATATCCTATCCCCACTAAGATCTATGAATATGGCCATATTTGGACAAGGAGTGTGACAGAGGATGACACTGATGTCAACTTCTACCTCCACATATGTGCATATGCACCTGAACTCAGGAATGCCCCCAGACACATACAAACACACATGCATACCACATACATACAGACATGAACTAATCAATAAATGACAGTTACATGTTCTTTGATCTCCTCAGTCTGCCCACAAATGTCTTCCAAGGACAAGTCTAGTGGCTCGTCTCTCACCCTCACGCTCGAAGCTTCGGTCTGCCCTCAGCTCCTCCACAATGCCACTGCCACCACTTAACTGCTCACCTGAATCATGCATCTCCCTCCTTTGTCAAAGAGTGGCAAGCCCCTAAAATGATTCAGAAATAATTTCCATGGGTTTTAAATCTGAATTCCCTGTTTCAGGCTTAGATACATCTTTTACCTGTAGGCCCGACTTCACTGACTGACTGGGATGGCAGAATCACCGTGGCACTTAAATTATTTATCTTTCTTTAACTGCACACTACTAAGTGGCTATACGCCTTGATTTTATATGCAGTGTTAAGTGAACAAATGAAGAAGCAAATGTTTATCCCAAGCTCTTTGAGTGGGAGGTGTTTATGGTCTGGATGAGCTTTATAATAATCATCTAATGCTTGCTGCTTCCTCACCAGAGCTTTGTGAGTTTTCTTGTCATTGTTTCATTTGTTTGTCATCCATTGGCTTAAAAAAAAAAGACTCTCATGTACCCTAGGCTGGCCTTGAACTCACTGTGAGGCAGAGGATGGGATTGAACTCCTGCCTCTTCCTTCCAAGTAGTGCCAACATGTTCTCCCATATTATTTCTGATAAAGGACAATTATGTGACTACATGTACCTAATTGTTTAAAGGAAATTTTCAAAGTCTCACTTTTCTTGTCTTTTGAAAATAAGTATGTGTAATAATAGACCACAAGTTCAGCTTACCTCTTTCCAAGGAGACTAGCTGAAGGAAGTGATGCAATGAAAGAAATCACAGGACATTGCTGGTAGGAATGAAGCATGGTGCAGCCACTGTGGAAAAGAGTCTGCAGTTCTTCAAAATGTTAACAGAGTATTACCACATGACCCAGTGATTCCACTTCTAGGCACATACCAAGAGGTTAGGGTCAGGTGTTCAAATACTTGCACATGAATATTCAGAACAGTCTTATCCACAATAGCCAAAAAGTCCATTAACAACACAAACATCCATCAACTAATGAATGGATAAACAAATGTGCTGTCCACACAATAGAATAGTATTCACTCATGAATAGAAATGAAGTGTTGATGCTCATTAAAGCACGGGGACATAAAGACATTATTATACTCTATGAAAGGAGCCAGAGGCGAAACATACATACTATATGTTTCTATTTATATTAAGTACTCAGTATAGGCAAATTCCTTTATCAAAATATATATTGACAAGCATAGTGTAATCTCAGCACTTGGGAGATAGAGACAAAAGTTCAGAGTCATCCTCTACTACATAGTTCCAAGACAGCCTGGGCTAAATGAGATCCTTTTTTTGATATCAAGTACATTCATTGTTGCCAGAAGAAAGGGGGGCTTCCCAGATAGCTATAACAAAAATGTCGGGGCTGGGCATGGTAGCGCATGCCTTTAATCCTAGCACTTGGGAGGCAGATACAGGCAGATCTTTGTGAGTTCAAGGCTAGCCTGTTCTACAGAGCGAATTCCAGGACAGCTGGAGCTACAGGGAGACCCTGTCTCAAAAAGACCAAAAAAAAAAAAAAAAAAAAAAAGTCATAGTCTCAGTAGTACAAGCAATCAACATTTAAGTCTCAGAGCTCAGGACATCTGGGATCAGGATGCCAGAGAAAACCATTCCTGTTTATTCTCATTTTGTCTGCTGTGACAAAAATGCCTAAGAGGAGGAAGGACTTCTTCCGGCTGGCTCACAGTTCAGAGGACACCATCCACTATGCTAGGAAAGGCAGGCACAGTTGCTTGGAGAGTGGTATGTTTGCATCTCCATGGCTAATCAGGAAGCAGAGACAGAGACTGGGCGGGAAGCAGGACTGGACTAGACCCACCTCCAGTGGCCTTACCCCCTGCCTCGGTTAGGCCTCTCCTCTGGAAGGTTCCATGGCTCCCCAAACAGCAGCACTGCTAGGGACTAAGCCATCAAACACATGAACGTTTCACACTAAATCCCAACAGCCTTCAGGACTTGATGGAAAGGGAATTTACAGATATTTGGACAGTTGGAAAGAGAAACCTAACTTTTGTGTCTCCAGATGTTGGACAAATGGCACCAGATGGGTGCTGTCCATCCAGACTATTGTGGGCTCTCCAGGGAAGCACTTCAAGTGGAAATCAAGGGCTTTGCTGGGCACACAGACTAAGGAATCTGTCTCCAGATATGCCAAAGCATGTTCATGTAGGAAAATCACATTTATATTCAGGCCCAGAACAGATTTGATTGGGCAGAAAGATCTAGCTCAGATAGTGTCTTTCTGTACTGGACACAGTGAAATGTCCCAAAACAGTTTTTCAATGTGTGCTCCATGGCACATTAGTTCTGCCTGATGCTAAGAGGAGACAGAGCAGAGAGCAGACAGTGTGTGGTTAAATAAGCTTTGCTAGTGCTTAATGCAACAAGATTATGATTTCTTGACTGAGACTTCTCAGCGCCTCCGCTAACAGGCATAGAGAATCTTCAAGAGGCTGCAGTAGACTGCATGCACCATTTTCCTAACTCATAGGACTGTAGACCAGTCTCATGACACATAACATGGCCTCCCTAAACATGGTCAGCTTTTCCAGGCCCTCCCTCCTGTCTCTTTCCTCACAGACATCCTTCATGAGTTCTCCAGGCAGACTTCAGGCCACCTGGTTCATTATGTTCTCTACATAATTGCTGTCCTTCCATCTTGGCACCCAGCATGTCTTGCTGTCTTTGTCTTCCTCGCTAACCCCTGGCCTTGGTCATAAAGGGATCACATCTGTGACACTTACATGGTAACCACAGGGGTCATCGTGATTGCTCAGCCAGGTAGGAGTTCAATTCACGAATGAGCTACAGTCTACTTTTAAACTCCTTTCCCTCTGAAAACCCACCAGAGCTGTGTGTCTACTTACAATGCAAATCCCTGATGCCCCACCCACAGACCCTCCCACACCCCTTCTCAAGAGTTCTGCTCACCCACAGTCATGCTACCTACAGTGCCAGGCTCCTATCACAGAGTCCTGACCCTGCCCCAGCCACAAATAGCCTGAAGAATCTGATCCAGGAATTACATAAAATGAACTGGACCATTGAGAGTCAGTCTCTCTCTCTCTCCCTCTCCCCCTCCCTCCCCCCTCCCCCAGCAATTAGAAATAAGACATAGAAGGAAGTGCCAATTGGTGGGTGGATACCACACAAAGAACATTTGTTCAAAATATTCTTTGAAATCTACATCTGCAAGGTTCAATATAGTAACCATTAGCTATTTAAATGGAAATCGAAGTTATTTACATTTAAAACTTCAAAGTCACCTTAGTCATGCTCCACACTCAAGTGTCGCTAATAGTTACCATATGGGATGGCACAGGTGAAAACCAGACCATCACTGCAGAAAGATCCATCAAGCAATACTAGACTGGGTCTTTACAGTAAAGCCCACTTACCTTCAACAATCTGAGTGCAATACAAGGGTCAGCTTCCTGTGACCAAAAGAATCTTGCCAGAACACGGTTACGTGATTCAGCCTTCATTCACCTAACACGGAATTTGTGTACATTTTGCAAGCTAGGGATGATTCAGTAAAATCTTAACCATTGTTGAAGCTGAGCAAGGAACAGGGCCCTGCCAGAACCGGGAGTGGCTCAGGGACGATGGACTTTGCATGCTGCCCACAGCTCGAGTGCTAGCGAGCCTGCTCCTGAAGCCCTCACACCCACTGAGGCCTCCTGTCCCTCTCCAGCCCTGCCCCTGCCTCTGCTGCTCCTCCTTTACTCTCTCTCCTCCCTGCCCCATCTCTCCTGTCCTCCGGCACAGGCCTTGCCTCCATCCCTGTCACTTCCCCAACCTCCCCTGCACTCAGGCCTGTGTCCTGTAATCAAAGATGGCCTCCCTCAATCCCTAACTTGTCCCCTAGCTTCCCTTAGTGTCCAGTTTTTTGGTTTCTTCTCCCATACCCAGTGCATATTATTCTTATGATATATATTGTATTGAATTTTTGTGTATTTCATATAATACATCTTAATCATATTTCACCCCCCTCCCTTATCTGCATTTCATTCATTCTGCCATAGATGTTAAGGCCTTTAGAATCAGGTTTGTGTCCCCAGATGTCCCTGAGTGTGACTTTGTCCACTGGAGCCTGGTCAGTCTATCCAGCATCACTCCCTTAAAGAAGACCAACTCTCTCTCACCCAGCAGTGATCAGCTGTCAGTAGTTCTTCAGCAGAGGTTGGGCTTCTTGCCCATTTCCTCAGTTCTATGCTGGTTTTGTCTGGTTTGAGCTGGCAAGGGTCTTGTGGATGTTATCATCACTGCTGTGAGTTCCTCTGAACAAGTTCCCAGCCCCCTGGGAAGTTCTTTCCTTGTGGCTATCTACCACCCTTGGCTCTATCAAATCCCACAGTTACAGGGTCCTTTCTTTCTGGGACATTTCAATGTCAGATAATAGTTCAAAGGTTGATTCTACTTGGAACAATCAGCATGATCACATAAGTCAGAGTCAGGAGTAAGTCAACCGTGGCTTACTGGTCAAATCCGGCCCACCACCTGCTTTGTAGGACCCACAAGTTAAACATGGTTTTTAACATTTTTTAATGGTTAGAAAAAAATCAAGGAAGAATAATATTTTATGATGTGTGAAAAATTACATGAAATTCAAATTTCCGTGTCCATAAATAAAGTTTCAGTGGAACCCAGCCACGACCGTTCCCTTCTGTGTCTGCGGAGGCTTCTATGCAACCGGGCAGAGTTGAGAGATTGCAAGAGAGGTCAGATGGCCTGCAGAGCTGGAAACATTTACCATCCAGACCTTAAGAGAAAATGTTTGCAGACCCTGTATTAAGCTAAAAGTGTCATGTTCTGATAGTAAAAGGTCAGGCATTCGTCCTGAGAGAAGAATTAAAAGTAAGAGAGCTTAGGGTTGGCATTAGTGACAGTATGATTTCCTCCAGCCCTGGAGTTGTGCACATAGTGACAAAGGGCCCAGGGAGGACTTCCTGTAATATTGATGGGGTGGGGGTCTGGGGGCTATTCTGACGACCTCAGTCACATAAACTGATTGATCTGATTTCTCCAGAGACAACTTCCAACCTAAGCAATACCTCATAGAAAGCATACTGGAAAGTCGGAATGCCCAGACTTGCTGATGTGGGTGACCAGGTGCTGGGAGCCAAAGCTGTCAGACATACATGCTCTCAGAAAATTACTAACCTGCTTATCTCATGAGTTCACCAACGCAGTTTACTTACCTCAGGAATTTACAAGCCAGCTTACTTACCTCAGGAATTTGCTTATCTCAGAAATTTACGAGTGCCAAGAATTGTGAGTGCCTGGCACTTCTCCAAATGTACCCTCTCCCTGAACTGTGCCTGCCCCCTTTCCTGCCACAAATTTCCCGCTCCCTTGTCCATATAAACTCTGCACCTAATAAAGACAATGAGACCTCGATCAGATTATAGACCTGGTCTTCTCCTTGTGTTTGGTTTTTTGTCTCTTAATTCAGGTTATTCTCTCCCCGGACCCTAGCTGAAAACCCTGCAGGTCAGGGTGAATACAACCAGGCTGGGGGCATCCTGGGCACAGAATCATCTGCTCACTCCCACATATCTGGGCTGCATCTTTGCTCCTCTAAGTGCATGGCCACTGTTAGGGACAGTCATGCTTTCCTCCTCTTACATTCTCACTTCTTCCCAGTAAGAAAAGCAGAGAAGCAGGCCTCCCCGTGCTCCGGCTCCTCCTCCCGCGCTCTCCATTCTCATCAGCAAACATGGAGAGAAGTGATCAGATCCCCACTCTGACTCATTACTCACACATGAAGGTGGCTGTCGAGTTCCTTCTGTTCTCATAAATGTGACAGAAAGAGATAAAGGAGGTGTTTCTCATTTCTTCCTTGTCTCTACCTGGCTCAGGGCTAAATTTAATGCTTAGGTACCACAACTATCTAAGCCTAGAATTTGGATATTACAATCTCCCAGCCTCCAAAATATTACTCTGGTGTCGTATACCTTAATGATTTTTGGAAGAAAGGATAATTTAAACAGTAAAAAAATTATATATATACATACTTGTGTATCATATGTATGAAATATGTAACTATTTATGATAAAGAATACTAGGTTTTCTTTTTTACTTTATGTATATGAGTGTATTCTCTGCATGCATGCAAGTGCACCCATGTTGTGCAATGCCCACAGAGGTCAAAAGAGAGTGTTGGATCCCCGGAACTGGAGTTACAGATGGTTCTTACTCACCATGTGGGTGCTGAGAATCAAACCCAGGTTCTCTGCAAGAGCAGCCAGTGCTCTTAACTACTGAGCCATCTCTCCACCTCCAGAATACTAGCTTTAATAACAACCACTTACTACTCCACCCTTGCCTGAGCCAGGCCTCAGGTGCTCTGCACACACCATCTCATTTAATCCCTTTCCAGTCCTGTTTGTTATCGTCAGCAGATTAGCATGGTTCATTACAAGGCCTAATTGCAAGTCTGAATCAGAATTCCCAAGATCACCTCAGGATTTTAAACAAAAGTCAGTTGCAGCATGCAGCAAAAGACACAGTGGCCAGCAGGACTTGTCAAACTGCCATATGCTCAGAACAGACATAGATTTCAGAGAAAGGTGACACCCCAGCAGCAGGCTGGGGACAGCACACAGCCAAGAAGCATGAACAGAGACTAACAAACATTTACTCAACAAATGTTTCCTGAACCCCTCCCAAATCAAGGTGCTTGGAGTTGGGTAGAGAACAGCACAGCTTTCACTTCTATCAGACTGGAATAAAGAGATGCCACAGATAGACTATTGTGAAAATTCAAGATCCTTTAAGCTTGGGGGAAGAATCAAGAAATTCAACAACTACTGACCTAAACTGATTTGTAATAGGGCCTCTGCTCACCAGCAGGATACAAAGGTAACTGAGACATGCCAGTAGTCACTGTCTAGCAAGTCAATAAGCACAAGATACTTCCTAGAGGAAATTACATCAAAGTGAGCCTTGGGGCTGGCGAGATGGCTCAGAGGATAAAGATGCTTGATACTGAGGCTCCTGAAGGCCTGACTTCTATCCCCAGAACCCACATGATAGGAGAACCTATTCCTACAAGTTGTCCTCTGACCTCTGCACATGTACATCACACACCAAATGAAAGTAAGTAAACGGGCTGGAGGATGACTCAGCACCTAAGAACAGTTACTGAGTTACTAAGAGAGGACTTGAGTTCAAGTCCCAGCACCCATGTCAGGAGGCCCACAGCTACTTGTAACTCGAGCTCCAGGATCCAGTGCCCTCTTCTGGCCTCCAAGGGCACCTGCACATATCTGACATACAGATATGAGCACAGAAAACACACACACACACACACACACACACACACACGAATTTAAAATAAAAATAAATCTTAAATGTAATTTGAAAAACTACATGAGCTCTGGGACAGAGAAGTACTTCAGGTAGAATGGTTGTGGCACCCCAAAGCCCTGGGTTCCAACACTAGCACTGCAAATGCTTCCTGAGGCTCCAATAACAGTCAAATGCATAAAAGTAGAATGGTAATTCCCTGGGCCTGGAGTGAGAGGGATAGAGACACTTTAAGGGGCACAGAGAATCAGTGTGCAAGAGGAAGGGTTCTGTGGCTAGCTGAAGTGGGTGTTAGCACCGGCTGGTTGAGTACACACTCAAAATGATTAAAATGCCCAATTTTATGCTATGTACATTTTCCTGCAGAGTTTTGTGAATTTTTAAAATTTACAAAATTTTATCAGATTTTGGTAAATGTCCACCTTAGTTATCAGGTCATATTTGATCTTGAACCCAGAGTCAAGGAGATTAAAAATCAGAATTAGGAGTGATCACTAAATAGGCAGACAGTCAGGAAGCAAGCTGCCTGAGGGTACTTAGAAACTACTAGGGTCACACAGCCTTGCTGCCTGCAGTGGCTCCATAGTTCAGACCCAGAGTTTTATGTGCAATCTACTGGGGAGTCTACTGGGCCATAAGGTGTCTGCACTGGGCCTTGTTAAAAAAAAAAAAGCCAAGTGAAGGGAATATCCTTCATGTGCTCCACACCTAAAGATCATGGGTATTGGGCCAACTGTACCCCTGTCACTTTGTTACCAGCACCCTAAGACTAGCAGCTTCTGGCCACTCCCTATGAGGTACCAGAACCCATCATGTCATCTGACAGAGGCATGAGTAAACATCAGTGGAAGGAGAGGGAGTCTCCCTCCTCAATCCCAGCTTATAGAAAGATCCTATGTTGTTAGCACATATGTTTCACGGGTTTGAGGCCTGTGAGCCTGACCTCCCCCTGAAATCAGAACTTGAGCTGTGGACTCAGCTGCAGGTGGCTTATTTGGAGGTCAAGGAAAGGAGTCAGAGACACTAAGACAGGGAAGCAGGGAAAGCCCAAGCCAGGGCTGTTTGCCAAAGGTCTCCTTTCATCTGGGAGCTGCAGAGGTGTGACTGCCTCTCCCACTGCCCTTTACAAGACAAAGGGCTTCGGATGAGGAAAAGGGGCTGGAGCATTCCTTCACAGACACGGATCCTCTGAGAGCAAAAGACAGACCTCAAGGCCACTCACCGCTGACATTTCAAAGATTTCTCTGAGCCAAGCAGGCACTGTGTTCTAGTCTTCTTTCTGTTGCTGTGGTAATACTCTCGGACCAAAAGCAGCTTGGGAAAGAAAGGGTTTACTTGGGTTATACTTCCAGGTCATAATCCATCACTGAGGGAAGTCAGGGCAGGAAGCTGGAGGCAGGGAACATGGAGAAAAGCTGCGTGCTGTCTCACCCACTCTCACTGTTTCATGCTTGACTAGCTCTTCTACACAGCCTAGGAACACTGGCTGGACAATACTGTGCACACTGAGATGGTCCTCCTACATCAATTAGCAATCTTACAATGCCCCACAGGCATGCCCGCAGGCCTGGCTAATCTAGGAAACTCTGTTGAGGCTTCTTCACAGGTGACTCTAGGTGGTGTCTAGTTGGCAGCTGAAGTTAACTAGTATACTCTAGCAGCTCAGAAAGGCCCCGAGGGTAGAAAACGGAGAGAAACTGCCCTTCTGTTCAAGCAGAAGGCCGCCAGATGGGCCTGAGCCTCCACTGAACATCCCCACCACTGTAGCTAAAATCAGAAAGGGGCATGGATATGAGACACCCAAAGGGGCTGGAGAGATGGCCTAGCGGTTAAGAGCGCCGATCGCTCTTACAGAGGACCCGGGTTCGATCCCCAGCACCCACATGGCGGCCGAGAACCGTCTGAAGCTCCAATTCCAGGAGAACTCCAGTTCCAGGGGAATCCGAGACCCTCTTCTGACCTCCGCGGCATTGCACGACACGGGTGCACATACTTGCATGCAGCATACACATACAGAAATAAATAAAAATTAATAAAAAAAAAAGAAACAGACACATGCAAAGTATCTTTATGTGGACCTCCAGTGTCCTTGGATAAAGGAAGACCGAGACAGGTCTAATTTATGGTAACTGGCAACTCCTATTTTATTGACTCCCATTAAAAAACAGAACCAGATGGGGCTGGAGAGATGGCTCAAGCAGTTAAGAGCACTGGCTGTTCTTGCAGAACCCAGGTTCGATCCCCAGCACCCACATGGTGGATGGATGGATAACAACCATCCATGACTCCAGTTCCAGGGGAATCTGACACCCTCTTCTGAGCTCTGCAGGTACTGCTCATGGGTGCACAACCTCATATACATAAAATAAAAACTAATAAATAAAAATATATTTAAAAAATAGAACCAGAGAAGGAACAGGACTCCTTGTTTGCTGCTTTGTGTTTAGAGCCAGGATCTCCCTGTAGCCCCAGCTGGCCTGGAGTTCAATAGGTAAATCAGGCTGGCCTCAATCTCACAGAGATCCCCTACCCCTGCCCCTGCCCCTGCCTCTGCACCTGCCTCTGATGGGATTAAGGGCATGAACCATCACACCCAGCAGGGACAGAGGGCTCTTTGATGGCCATTTAACGCCTCAAATGTGTATCATTAAAATTCCAAGAAACGTCTCTCATGAGGACAAAGTAAATTGTCTCCCAATTTTAGTTCTCCTTCTCAAAATGACACAATCACTCTTGTAGCAGGACAAAGTCATGGGCAGCATTGTCAGGAGAGGCAAAGTAAGGCAGAGCAGGTAGGAATGAGTACGCTCACCTCAGACTTCCCTCCCCAGGGAGCACCTGCCACTGTGTGCTGAAACCCGCGCTCTCTCTGTGCTGTTGCACCCCCTTTGCCGCTCCCTGTCCTGAGGCCACGCCCCTCAGCCCCTCCCCGCCCCAGGCCACTCCGCCTCAGCTGCTCCCTGTCCTGAGGCCACGCCCCTCAGCCCCTTCCAGCCCCAGGCCACGCCTCAGCTGCTCCCTGCCTGAAGCCATGCCTCCTCAGCTGCTGCCTGCAGATTCTTGGGTCCTGCGGTGGATTCTAAGGCCAGCCTGTTCCTGGGAGATGCAAGACTCCCCTGACTTCGCACTTTAGCTGCTAACTTCCCTATGGCCTTACAGAATGTCCACAGATGATGCTGCATGTTCTGTAGATGTCACGCATCCCTCCTCCTTCCCAGGAGTCACACTTGCATGCTAATCTCCCACCTCTCCTAGCCTTTCCCAGTTCCCTCCACGTTCTCTTTAGCAGGATTTCCTTCCATAAAATCCTTATTTATCCAGAACATCTATTGCTCAGAAGACCAGAACACTGTTGCCCCCATATGCCTGTCCTCAAATGAAATCTGTACTTACTGTGCCCATTCTTCACATGAACACCCAGAAGTTGGGTTCTTCTCATTTTAATACCTGTCCATATCCTCCAGATGAGTGTCAAATTACACAAAGTCTATACATGATCAAAGAAAAATGAGGTGGGGTTGAGGTAGAGTCCAGCTCTATAGCCAGGCTGGCTTCAAGCTTGCAGTGACCCTCCTGCATTAGCCCTGAGTTCTCCTATTACAAACATTAGCCGCCAGGCTGGGCTTAGAGGAAATGTATTTTTAAATATTCCACAGTAGAGAAGAACAGAGCACCTCCAGTAAGTACAACAATGTAACAGAAAACGTTGGGATGAGAGGCATATTATACTGCTTTATTCTAGAGTAATTATGTTTTTACCTCTGCAGTGCTCTTGGAAGTACCCAGAAAAATATCCAAATTCTGAGCAAAATCACATAAACAAACCAATTCAATATGGCACCAGAGAGGAGCCCTATGCAGACATCAAGGGAGCCTAAGAGGAACGTAGGCGGCTTCTGCCTGCAGCTGCAGAGTCCTATGGATGCACTCCAGTGGCCACCCAAGGCCAAGGTCTCTCTGAGCACCAGCTCAGACAATGTCTGTACAGCCTAAGTAAAGTGCAGGTACCGGTGGGCACAGTCAAGTCTGTTCCAGATTTATTCCACAGGCTGGTGCTCTTTCTTCCCAAACCATTCGTTTTCAACTGCTTCCACAGATGTCAAATCTCCGCTGTGGTCTGAAGGCCTCCAAATGATAAAATTGACTCCCAGAGACAGAGCATGCCACCCAATGTTCCTCAGCAAATCCATGTCAGAGCTCGAAACTGAATTCTCATGTCTTCAGCTCCCAGGCCAGCATTTGTTCCACCCAGGGAGGAGGTTTGTGGATTGTGGATCATATAATCATCACAGTCAAACATTCCCCTAACCTCCATGCTGCGTCTTTGGGTGCTCAGATAGCCAAATATGTCTTCACTTCTCCATTTCCTATCCTGTGAAACCAAGAGGGCCCGGGCTTCACATCAGCTCCCAGAGATTTGGTGAATAGGAATAATATATTTCTTTTACCAAGAAGAAAAGCCGTAAATAATACAGAACCGTGTGCTCAGCTTTCACTTATCAGGGTACAGTAGTGCAGCTCCATGGCCTGAGGCTTCTGTGTCTGCCAGAGCAGCACCGAGACACAAAGAACAGAGAGATGGGGCTGTGGGGGAACTAAGAGGACAAGCCCTGGAGAGTGAGCCAATTGGGGCCAGCCCTCTTAATGTGTGCTCTTCCAAATGGAAAAAGAGCACTGTGAGCAAGCCAGACGTGTATGACTTCACACGTGTATGACTTCACAGTGCACCCGTGATAGATCCTCCTGCTCACTCAAAGCTACAACCACCAGAAGTTAAACTAAGAAAAAGGAACCATTACAATCAAATTAGTAGCGATCACTGTGCATTCATGAGAGTGTGTAGAAACACTCTCTTCCTACAAATGTGAATTGTTGACATTTCTCCGAAGGACAGTTTGGCAATTTCTACTAAAATGTAAAGTATGTTTGCATCCAGCTTTCCCACTTCTAAGACTGGTGAAATAGGCTTGTTTGCATAGATAGACAAATGCGCAGGGTGGTCACTGAGTGGGAAGTAGCCAATGTCTGCAACTGGATGTCCACCAATTTAAAAAATGGTTAAATAAATTATAGTTCATATTCAATAATAATGTTCTAATATTGAGTCATCTCTGTGTGTTTAACAATGCAAAGAAAGATCCAGGACTTAACTATTATCCAAACAGTAAACATATAGATATGTATGTGCACATACGTATATATGATACATATATATGCTTAAGCTCATATGTGCAAAAAACACCTTGGAAAGTAAACAGGATAAAACAACTTGAAAATAGCCATTGCCGGAGTGAGGGAAAATCCTCACACCTGAGGCAGGGACACTTCCCAGGGGGCTAGCCAGGGCTCAACTTCCTGCCTGGACTGGTAAGAGTACCAGCAAATCTGTGCACCTCTGCACCTAAGTCAAGGATTGTGCCCAGGGGGCCAGTGTATGGGGCAAACCAACCACTCCCCTCTTCCCCCAAGCATGGCACAAGTTAACAGAAGAGACAGCAAACTTACCACCCCTCAGCCAACCTACAAGAACAGCCCTTCAACCCAAAGAAGGAACAGTCCAATTCTGCATCAGATTACAATCAACAAATCAAATCCATGTGCCAAAGGCACAATGAAAAATCAACACCATAGGAAAAGCAAACAATAAATCTCCACCAAATTCTATCAGTCCTATGGAAGACTCCAACAACGAGTTCTCCCTGGAGATAACCCAGGACACAGACTTTTATTTTTTTTTAAATAATTTTTTTTTATTTCTGTATGTGTATGAATGTACTGTCTGCATGCAGGTCTGTGCACCCGTGTCGTGCAATGCCGCGGAGGTCAGAAGAGGGTGTCGGATTCCCCTGGAACTGGAGTTCTCCTGGAATTGGAGTTACAGACGGTTCTCGGCCGCCATGTGGGTGCTGGGGATCGAACCTGGGTCCTCTGTAAGAGCGGTCGGCGCTCTTAACCGCTAGGCCATCTCTCCAGCCCCAGGACACAGACTTTTAAAGGAAAAATTATACGCATACTCAAAGAAATCAAGGAATGTAAAGAACAAATCAAAGAACTGAAGAGAGAGAATGACAAACTCCAGAAGGAACTAGAGGGAGAGAAGGAAAAACACTGGAAGGAAGTGGAAACACTGAAAATATCCCAGGTTGAAATGAAACAGGAAACTGAGCAGAGAATCAAGAAGGAGAGAAAAACAATCTCCAGAAGGAAATGGAAATACTAAAGAAATCACAAGATGAAATGAAAAAGGAAATTGAACACACATCCAATCAGCAGGAAAGGATGGAAGAAAGCCTCAGTAACAGATTAGATGAAGCAGAAATTAGAATATCAAGTTGAGAAGATAAGATAGAAGAACTAGAATGTTCAAGTAAAAATTATGAAAAATTAAAAAAAAATACAAGAGTGGAACAATCAGGAAATGTGGGACACCATGTAAAGACCAAACCTCTGCAATATAGGGATAGAAGAAGGAGAAGAATCCCAGGACAATGATATTGATCAGATCTTCAACAGAATAATAGAAGAAAATTTCCCCAAACTGAAAAATGACAAACCCATACAAATACAAGAAGCACATAGGACACCAATAGACAAGATCAGAAAAGAAACTCCCCATGCCATATCATAGTTAAGACATTAGATACCCAAAACAAAGACAAAATACTGAAGGCCACAAGAGAAAAATGTTACATTACATATAAAGGGAAACCCAAAAATAATAAATAAATAAATAAATAAATAAATAGAAAACCATCAGAATTACAGCTGACTTTTCAATGCAAACCATGAAAACCAGAACATGAACCAAAATATTCCCAATATTAACGACTATAGATGCCAACACAGGTTAATGTACTCAGCAAAAATGTTTATTATAGTTGAAGGAGAAAGACAAATCTTTCATGATATAAACATGATGAAATAATTCATGTCCAGAAAACCAACCCTTCAGAAAATCCTTGAAGCAATTCAGAGGTCAGAGGAAAGGAGCAACTGTCCCCAAGCAGCTAGAGTAATTGATAAGAGTATCTGTGGAAATACTGACTCAAACCAAGAATGCAAACAGAAAATAAGATGAAAGGAAGCAACACACATCTCT
Source organism: Rhizomys pruinosus (assembly GCA_009823505.1). Taxonomy (NCBI): domain Eukaryota; kingdom Metazoa; phylum Chordata; class Mammalia; order Rodentia; family Spalacidae; genus Rhizomys; species Rhizomys pruinosus. The sequence continues at coordinate 257,163 of VZQC01005357.1, forward strand.
CAATAATAACCTTAAACATTAATGGTCTAAACTCCCCAATCAAAAGGCATAGATTGGGAGAATGGATTAGGAAACAGAACTCATCTATATGCTGTCCACAAGAAACCCATCTCACCCTCAAGGAAAGGCATCAACTTAAGGTGAAAGGTTAGAAAAAAAATATTCCAAGCAAATGGTACCAAAAAGCAAGCAGGAGTTGATAGTCTAATATCAGACAAAATAGACTTCAAAGTAAATCAGAAGAGACAAAGAGGGCCATTTTATCCTTATCAAAAGAACAATTAACCATGAAATTTCACAATCATGAATATATATGCACCAAACTCAGCTACACCAAACTTTATAAGCACAATTCTGCAGGATTTCAAGACACAGATTAATCCCAGCACACTAATAGTAGGGGACTTCAAACTCCACTGAACCCTTTGGACAGGTCAACTGGACAAAGAATAAACAGAGAGACATCTGAACTGAACAATACAATACACCAAAAGAATCTCACAGATATTGACCAAATATTCCATCCAAACACCAGAGAATATACTTTCTATTCATTACCCCATGGAACTTTCTCCAAAACTGACCACATACTGAGACACAGAAAGTAAAAAAACTCAACAAATATAAAAGGATGGAAATAATCCCATGCATTCTATTAGATCACAGTGCAATAAAACTCAATATCAACACCAGAATAAGCTCTACTGTCTACAAGAAAACATGGAGACTGAACAACACACTCCTAAATAATGAATGGGTCAAGGAAGAAATAAGAAAAGAAATAAAAGTATTCCTGGAACTAAATAAAAAAGACAAAACGCCAGGCGTGGTGGCACACACCTTTAATCCTAGCACTCAGGAGGCAGAGGCAGGCAGATCTTTGTGAGTTCAAGTCCAGCCTGGTCTACAGAGTGAGTTCCAGGACAGCTGGGGCTACAGGGAGACCCTGTCTCGAAAAAGCCAAAAAAAATAAAATAAAATAAAAGACAACACAACAAAACATATTAGGACTGTTTTAAAAACAGTCCTAAGAGGGAAATTTATAGCACTAAGTGCCTACATTAAAAAAAAAAAACAGAAAGAGCTCAAATAAGTGATCTAACACTGCAGATGAAAGCACCTGAGAGGCAACAATGACTGAATCCCAAACCCAAAAGACAAGAGGAAATAAAAATCTTAGAGCAGAGATCTATGAAATAGAAACAAAGAAAACAATAAAAAGAATCAATGAATCCAAAAGCTGGTTCTTCAAAGGGATAAACAAGATAGACCTCTAGCACAGTTAACCAAAAGAAAGAAAGAGCAGCTCCAAATCTATGGAATTCAAGATGAAAAGGGAAACATCACGACAGACATCAAAAAGATTCAGACAAAAATACGAGAATGTTTTAAAAACCTACACTCTACTAAATTTGAAAACCTAAGGGAAATGGACCAATATCTGAAATCCTGAAACTTACCAAAGCTTACTCAAGAAGATATTGACAGCTTAAACAAACCCATAACATATGAGGAAATCGAACTAGTAATTCAGAACCTCCCAACTAAAAAAAAGCCCAGGCCCAGATGGATTTACAGCAGAGTTCTATAAAACCTTTAAAGAGGGCATTTAACCACCATTACTCAAATTGTTCAAAAGAATAGAAACAGAAGAAAATCTCCCAAATTCTTTCTATGAAGCCAAGTATCACTCTAATACCAAAACCAGGCAAAGATACAACCAAAAAAGAAAACTATAGGCCCATTTCATTAATGAACACAGATGCAAAAATTCTCGACAATACACTTGCAAACTGCATACAGGCACACATCATTCGCCATGACCAAGTCGGATTTATACCAGAGGTGCAGGGATGGTTTAACATACGAAAATCAATAAATGTCATAAAGCACATAAATGGACTGAAAGACAAAAACCACATGTTTATCTCAATTGACACAGAAAAAGGCTTCGACAAAATCCAGGATGACTTCATGTTTAAAGTCCTATAGGGAAATGGATTGGGGGGAACATTCCTCAACATAATCAAAGCCATATACAACAAACCCACAGCCAATATCATCCTAAATGGGGAAAAATTAGAAGCATCCCTGTAGTAGTCTGTACACTAAGAATTATGCAGTGCACCTGCACAGAGCTTGTCTCTCAACCTAACCTGCCCTAGGCAGATGACCATACAAGCAGCTGAGTTGCAGACTGGGTCAATCACAAGGTGACATGATGACTGCACTGAGGGCAGAATGCAAACAATACATAAACCCTAACCTTGCCCCCATAAATAAGTCTGCAGCAGCTCACCTATTGCCTGCTCTCACCTGACTCCCAGGGTCTGCATCTTGACTCTGCCTCTCACCCCCTTTCGTTCATGGTCAGACCACAAAATTCCCCAGCAGGCCCAAGGGATTGAAAACATATTCCCCTTAAAATCAGGAACCCAGCAAGGCTGCCCCCACCTCCTCTCCTCTTCAATATAGTGCTTGATATGCTTGCTACAGCAGTAAGACAAGAAAAGGAGATTAGAGGAGTACTAATTGGAAAAGAGGAAGTCAAACTATCCCTTTTTGCAGATGATATGATAGTGTACATAAGAGATACAAAAAACACCAAGAAACTCCTAGAAACAATCAAGAGTTTCAGTAAAGTGGCTGCATACAAAATTAACCTAGAAAAATCAGTAGCCTTTCTGCACACCAACAACAAACAGAGAAGGAATACAAGGAGACCCTCATATTCATAATAGCCTCCAAAAAATAAAATAAAATATATTGGAACAAAGCTAACCAAAGACACCAACAAAGATCTCTACAATGGAGATGAGAAAGATACAAGAAGACAGAAAGACCTCCCATGCTCATGGGTTGGAAAAATTGATATAGGAAAAATGGCCATTCTACCCAAACTAATATATAGATTCAATGCAATCCCAATCAAACTCCCCATAAGTTTCTTCTCACACTTAAGAAAAAAAATCCTTAAATTCATATGGAAAAGCAAAAAATCATGGATAGCCAAAGCAACCCTGAGTAAAAAGAGCAACACAGGGGGATAACCATACCTGACTTCAAACTATATTACAGGGCTATAGTAATAAAAACAGCCTGGTACTGGCACAAAAAACAGACAAGTAGATCAATGGAACAAAATTGAAGATCCAAACCTGAACACATGCAATTTCAGCCACCTCATATTTGACAAGGGGGCCAAGAAGACCCAACGGAGGAAAGATGGCATCTTCAGCAAATGGTGCTGGCAAAACTAGATCACCACTTGTAGAAAGATGAAGCTGAACTCCTACCTTTCACCATGCACAAAAATCAACTCCAAATGGATCAAAGACCTCAATGGTAGAAGAAAACATTAGCAGTAAACTCCAAGACATGGTCATAGGAAAAGACTCTAAATCAGACAGCCACTGTGTTGGAAACAAGGTCAACAATAGACAAATGGGACCTCATAAAACATGTAATCAAAGCCATATACAGGAAACCCACAGCCAATATCATCCTAAATGGGGAAATGACAGAATCATTCCCCTTAAAGGTAGGAACTCAGTAAGGCTGCCCCTGTCACCACTCCTTTTCAATATAGTGCTGGAAACCCTTGCTAGGGCAATAAGGCAAGAAAAGGAAATTAATGGAGTTCTAATTGGAAAAGAGGAAGTCAAGCTATCCCTATTTGCTGATGATATGATTGTCTACCTAAGAGATTCTAAGAACTCCACCAGAAAACTCCTAGAAACGATTAAGAACTTCAGTAAAGTGGCAGGATACAAAATTAATCTAGAAAAATCAGTAGTCTTTCTTTACACTAACAACAAGCAACTGAAGAAGGAATACAAGGAGACCTTCCCACTGACAATAGCCTCAAAAACAATAAAATACCTAGGAACAAACCTAACCGAAGACACCAAGGATCTCTACAACAAAAATTTTAAACCCCTGAAGAAGGAAATTGAGGAAGACATCAGAAGATGGACAAACCTCCCATGCTCATGGATTGGGAAAATAAATATAGTAAAAATGTCCATTCTACCCAAACTTGTGTACAGATTTAATGCAATCCCAATCAAAATCCCCAAGAGTTTCTTCACAGACTTGGAAAAAAAAATCCTCAATTTCATTTGGAAAAATAAAAGACCCCGAATAGCCAAAGCAACCCTGAGCAAAAAGAGCAATACAAGGGGTATCGCTCTACCAGACATCAAACTATACTACAGGGCTATAGTCATAAAAATAGCTTGGTACTGGCACAAAAACAGACCTGTTGACCAATGGAATAAAACTAAAGAAGACACAATGGAGGAAAGACAGCATCTTCAGCAAGTGGTGTTGGCAAAACTGGATCACCACCTGTAGAAGAATGAAATTAAACCCTTACCTCTCGCCCTATAAAAAGTCAATTCCAGATGGATCAAAGACCTCAACGTGAAACCCAAAACTCTGGAGTTGATAGAAGAAAAACTTGGCAGCAGACTACAAGACATAGGCATAGGAAAAGACTTCCTAAATCAGACAGCAGCTGCACAAGAAATAAGATAGACAATTGACAAATGGGACCTCATTAAACTCAAAAGCTTCTGTACATCTAAAGAAACAATAAAGGAAGTGAAGAGAAAACCCACAGAGTGGGAGGAAACCTTCACTGCAGATACATCTGACAAAGCATTAATTTCCAGAGTGTACAAGCTTCTCAAAAAACTCAAAAGCTTCTATACAGTGAAAGAAACAATCAACGAAATGAAGAGAAAACTCGCAGAGTGGGAGGAAATCCTCACCACTGATACATCAGATACAGCATTAACATCCAGAATATATAAATTACTCAAAAACCAAAGGATAAAGAAAATAAACAACACTATCAAAAGATGGCATAAAGAGCTGAAGAGAAAATTCACAAATGAAGAATTGAAGATGGCTGAGAAACATCTCAGAAAGTGTTCAGTGCTGCTAATAATTAAGGAGATGCAAATTAAAACCAGCTTAAGATATCACCTTACCCCGTAAGACTGGCCAAGATTAGGAAAACAAATGACACCAAATGCTGGAGAGGTTGTGGGGAAAAGGGAACACTCATCCACTGCTTGTGGGAATGCAAACTCGTGCAACCACTATGGAAAGCAGTGTGGAGAACTCGTAAAAGACTCAAAATGAGCCTACAACCTGACCCAGTCATACCACTCCTGGGTATATACCCACAGGACTCATCCTATCACAGAAACACATGCACATCTATGTTTATTGCAGCTCTTTTCACAATCGCAAAGAGTTGGAACCAACCCAAAAGACCCTCAACTGATAAGTAGATAACAAAAATGTGGTACATCTACTCAATGGAGTTCTATGCAGCAGTAAAGAAAGACATCATGAACTTTGCAGGTAAATTGATGGAACATTATGCTAAGTGAAGTAAGACAGTCCCAGAAAAACAAATGACGTATGGCGTCCCTCATTTGTGGATGCTAGCACCAAATCCCTAGTTGCAAAGCAAACTAAGCATTGTCTATGTTATATCTCTTTTTTATATTAAAGCAGCAGTATGGTTAAAAGGTGAATCCCTTAATGGGCTTGAGAACTAACCTACCACTTATGTTCAGATTTTGTAATAATGCTATATGGGTGGAGGTTATGGATGCATATTCTGAAGTAATATAAAACTAAAGGGAAAATGTAAAAAAATACTGAGAAAAAGATGCAAGACATGTATAGCAGAGTGCATGAACAGAGATGGGGCATGGAAAGGGGAATGTGTCTACATTGGACTGAGAAATGGTGTATAAAATACATAATCAATAAAATATTGTATAATTAAAAAATAAATAAAATATAAATACTTGAAAAAAGAAAATAGCCATTGCCTTGAGATGGGGCTGACTGCAGAAGGGGGTGACTGTCACTGCACAACCTTTATACTCTTGCATCATTTTGCTTTAATTTGAAAAACAAAACCTGTTAAGGTGTGTGTTTCCATCCTATAAGACTGCTATGGCAGCAAAAGCAACATAAATAATCACAACAACCAACATGAGGTTAACAATTTATTCTCCACTTGGCACCACCCATCCATTTCTTTGATGTAGCCAGGGAGTGATGTCTTCTGCTCCCATTTCTCAAATAAGAACACTAGAGCCAAAGGCAGTCTGTGAATTGCCCAAGGTCACTGGAAAGGTCAACTGGAGGAACACTCACTCACTTTTACCATGGCTCAGATCCACAGCTTGCAGCAAGAAAGTGCTGAAAGATTCTGCTTTTTAGGCTCTGAATCCTAGGATCTTTTCCCTCTAAATCTTCTCCCACTGCCTAAGAAGGAAGAAACCCACTGGCTTGCATTTTACAAAGCAATAGTGAGGTTTGACATTCTTTCTGTGCTAGTGTGTAAGTGTGTGTGCCTGCATGTATTGCACATGTGCATGTATGTAGTGCACATGTGCATGCAACACCTGTGGAGGCCAGAGGAGGGCATCGGAGCCCCTGGAATTTGTGAGCCATTTGAGGTAGGTACTGGGAACTGAATTCGGGTCCTTTACAAGAGCAGCAAGTGCTGAGTGATCTTAACCACTGAGCCATCTCTCCAGTCTCCAAACAAGGATTTAAATAAAGATGAGAAATAAAGGATGGTAAAGATAAAGATGAGGATACATTCGATTAAAGGCGGGGTCACAGTGGTGCCTCAGGCTTCTTTGGTGACCTGGGATGGGAGAAGCTGAGACAGCAAAGGAGGTTGAAACCCCCAGAACCTGTGAGGTTGACCCTCTCCTCACTGCATTCTCCAGAAGCCTTCTCATGTCCCAGTCCAAGAAGGACAAGAAGCCCTGACCTGTGTGCCTCCTTCTCTACCCACAAGCTTGCAGGGAATCACTGGGAAAGCAGAAGAGGGCTTCCAGGTGCTGTTAGTACAGCAGGGATCGGGGGAGGAGGAAGATATGTGGAGGGCTAGGAAGGTAGCTAAGAGAAAACTGTGGGCCCAAGGAGATGCAGCGGCTGAGCCCTGAGGTGAGAGGGGCTCTACCCAGGGGCCCCTGTGTCACATGCATGGGGCTCTTTTCTTTGGAAAGCCTGAGAGACTGTCCAAGTGTTTAGAACACATCAGTAATACATTCACCCAAGAAACAATACATAACATTCTTCTAGAAAGTAAATGATAATAGTATGCAATGAGACCCATGTGTACACATACCTATGTCTGCATATTCATATGCACGCATATATTACATGCATATGACATGTCATCAGTGGTCCTTGGTAAGTGTGTAAAGGGACTTTTCAAATTTCTTTGGGCTTCTTATGAATTTTTCAGGTTTTACAGTATTTCGTAATGCTATGGTTTGGATATGTCTTAAGTGTCCTTCAAAGTTTCACATGTTCAATTTATTCCCATTGTGAGGTATTAAGAGGGTAGAAACTGGGACTAGAGAGATGGCTCAGCAGGTAAGAGAAAATACTGTTTTGGAGAGGACACGAGTTCAATTCCCAGCACCTATGGCAGGCAGCTTACAAGTGCTTGTGACTCCAACTCCAGGGGATCCAACATCTCTATTCTCCAAGGGCACCTGCACACACACATACATGCCCAAACACACACAGACAGACACAGACATACATACACACACACACACACACACACACACACATAAAAATTATAAAATTAAATCTTCGAAAAGGGTAGAAACTTAAAACAGTCACAATCTTCAGAGGCAGGCTTTGACAATGACAAGGTAAGACCCTTAGGCTAGAGCCCCCCATTACTAAATCCAGATGACAGTATAAGGAAAGTGGGGACAAAAGAAATGTGTGTGTTTGTGTGTGTATGAATGTATGTATGTATGTATGTATGTATGAATGAATATGTATGAATGTATGTATGTATGAATGTATGTATGTATGTATGCCTTCTCATAAGAATGCACTGTACTGCCCTAAACTCTGCCAAGACGACAACTGTCATCCCCAGATGCCACCGCTCCCCTTTGCTCCTCCAGAACCATGAGTCAAAATAAACCTCTCCTTTGTTATAAACCCAGTGTGGGAGACTATGTTATCAACAACAGAAAACAGCATAATTCACATAATAACCATTTATTATTCTCATATTCAGAAAGCCATTGCCGTGATGGGACACTACATTGAGGAAGGGTTAAAAGAGGGCTGCATTATACAATTAGCTCTTGAAGTCAGGGTGTCCAGAATTACACCACCACCACCTGCTAGCATTTCTACAGTTGGGGCTCTCTGAGATTAGAATCTTTTAATAGGTCTCCAATGCCCTGACTTGCCATTTCCATTAAACAGGGTCATTGGATGATAACCAAAATAACTTTTCATCTAAGAACCTGTTGTCAGCTTTCTACAAGTTGGCATATAGACTTACTGTCAAAAATGTCAGCATTTGTCCTTTCTCTGGAGTAGAGGCAATGTCCATTTCTATCAAATGAAGCCACCGAGGATGTGAGGATGGCTCTTCTGCCTCCTCGCCTTGCTACTGACAAGAGCATCCTTCTTTGACCAATTCTCACCCCAGATCCTCAGAGCCCCCTTCTTGACTAAGCCCTTTCTTGATCTCTAAGGCTAGTTTAGCAATAAATAAATAAATAAATAAATAAATAAATAAATAATCCTCCTTGACACACCCCATCCCACCATCAGCCGCTCATCCTTAGCTGGTCAGAGAAAATGTCTCTCCTCCCAACCAAACCATCAGCTCTCTCTCTTCTCTCTCCCTTAAGGGTCTGTCCCTACCTGTTGTTTTGTTTACTGTGGGTGATTTGTGGACTTCTAGGGCCTAGCCTGTGAACTCCCTGAAAACAGGGATGTGCAACATTCTACCCTTGCCCCCAGGTTCTGCAGGCAGAAAGCCTTCCACAGATGATGTCTGAATGAATATCATGTAGTTTGGCCTGAATCTGACAAAGAACCCCTAGCTGGACACACTGGACTCCAGGAAGCTGTGATTGAAACTGGAAATGAAGGGGGCCTCAGCTTGCTCCCAACCCTGCCAGGGCTTGCAGCTGCAAAAACCACCAACAACACTGGTTACAGTACACTCTCAAAAGACAGTCTTTGGCCTGCGACTTTTGAAATAGATGCAATCTCTGCCACACCTGCTGGGTTCCATTTTACAATCCACTGCAACCCCTGATAAGAAAGAAAGAAAAAGAAAAAAAAAAAGATTCACTTAAGCTACAACTTCAGGCACTCTCTTATTCTGAACTAGGAAAATCTCCCAGGAGGTAGGAACTCCAAACTCCCACCTCCCAGGCGGGAGAGGAAAAATGCCCTCTTCCTGCTCTTTTTGTGGACTTGTGGAACCCAGGGTGGTAGTATTACCAATCATAGCCAGCTGTGAGATTCTACACAGGAAAGAATAAGGAGTCTACTGAATGAGACTTCCATTCAGAATGGTCCACATGCTCTGAATATTTACTCTACCCTGCCTGACCTTGACTGTTTCTTCTGAGAAAGGGGCTCAGGATAAATAGTCCTGAAGAGAAAAAGCTTGAACTCACTCGGGTCGCTCCCCTCACTCTGCATTGCCAGTGTCTGACCAGGAATTTGCTGACACTCACTATCCCACCATGAGAAGGCAGTGGCATCTTTACAGGAGTGGACACTGGCTGCATTGCCAGCCTTAGGTCCACCCCTGCCATTCTGAGGCTGTCACAATCCACATCTCCTTGGAGATGACAAGGATCTCAGTCCAGGACAATTACAATCCTCATTCACCTAACAATAGTGGCTTGTCCACAGAGAGTCTGTGACTCTGGGGGTGCTGCCCCGGGATCCTTCCTGGTAGTCCTAGGTAGGACATAAAGACAAGTGATGTCCTTTTGCAGGAGACACTGACATGAGAAAAATGGGAAGCCGAGGCTATAAGCAAGGCCTTACATGCAGAAAGACGCTGACCAGCATGGAGGAGCAGATGAGGAACAGGAAGACATGCACAAATCCCTCTGCCTAGGCTCTTGGTCCATCAAGTTTCCTCTTGCTTTCGGTAGCAGTTCCACTGTCCAGTCCCTCTGTTATTAAGCAAGTTGAAGGTTTCCCTGTCCTAGATCTGGCTGGAGACATTGGCAACCAGCCCTAGAGAGCTGGTAGGCAGACCCCACATAGTGTGGCTGTTCTGCGGATTCCACTTTCCCAGTGAGTGCATAACGCTGACTTTCTTTTTTTCAATTTTTATTTATTTTGTATATGTATGAATGTACTGTCTGCATGCAGGTTTGTGCACCCGTGTCATGAAATGCTGCAGAGGTCAGAAGAGGGTGTCAGGCTCCCCTGGAACTGGAGTTAAAGACGGTTCTCAGCCGCCATGTGGGTGCTGGGGATCAAACCCGGATCCTCTGCAAGAGCTGTCAGCGCTCTTAACTGCTAGGCCATCTCTCCAGCTCCCTGACTTTCACTGGGTGGTGAGAGTCCCAAACTGCACTGCAGCAGCAGCATTCCAGATTCCCTACACCCTAGCTCAGGAACACCTGGGCCTCTCCCTTGGCTTCATGTGGTGCGGGGCCCTGTGGGTCCAAACATGCCTGATTGATACCTGTCTTAAGCCTCTGGAGGAGCTCTGGACTAGCTGGGCAAGAATTGGCTGGTCCCCCAGTACAAAATCAGAAGTGAGAACCTGAAGCCTAGGCCAACCAGCCTTTCATAACTAATAAGAAGAAAATGAAAGCACCCAAAGAATATAAGCAAAGTCAGTCTTCAATTCAACAAAGAAACACTTGAGCTTCATACCAGAATTACAAACAACAAAGGAAAGCCACATGCCAAAATCACAATGATAAAACAATAACATGAAAAACTCAAATAATATGACTCCAATAAATACTACCAATCCTGTAGAAGAGGGATACCACGAGGAACCCTTTGATGTAAACCCAGGACACAGAATTTAAAAGAACTATCATAGACATGGTCGAAGAATTCAAGAAATTTGAATAACATGCAAACGAATCAAAGAACTAAAAGAAGATAGGGATAAACGAAAAGAAGATAAGGACTGAATTCACAAAAGAGAGAAATACTGAAGAAAACTCAGGCTGAAAGGAAAAAGGACACGGCACACTCAATAAGCCATCTGAAAGGATGGGAAAGAGCCTCAGTAACAGAATGAATGAAGTAGAAAATAGAATATCAAGACTGAAAGATAAAGTAGAAGAAATGGTCTGCTCAAACAAAGATTTTGAAAAATTAAAAAAAAAACGTAGGAATGGAATAATCAGGAAATGTGGGACACCATGAAAAGGCCAAACCTATGCATCATAGGTATAGAGGAAGGAGAAGGATCTCAGGATAATGGTATAGACCACATCTTCAACAGGATTATAAAAGTAAATTTCCCCAAATTAAGGAAAGACGTACCATACAAATACAAGAAGCACATAGAACATCAAATAGACAGGACCAGAAAAGAAATTCCCCATGCCATATCATAGTAAAAACATTAGATGTTCAAAACCAAGAAAAAACACTGAAAGTTGCCCAAGAAAAACAAGTCACATATAAAGGAAAACCCATCAGAATTACAGCTGAGTTTTTATTTATTTTTTAACAAAATACTTTTATTGATGTTTTGTATATTTCATACATCATCTTTCAGTCCAATTTAGACACAGTCCCCTCTCCCTGCCCCCCTCCCCACCCCAGTTCATGCATTCTGCCCTACATATCTTGCATCTTTCTCTCAGTCTTTCCAGTTTTTCTTTGCAGAGGCTTGTTGTTTGGAGCAGAATTTAACTGTATCAGTCAGTTCTTTGACCCAGTTCTTATGTTGTTGTTGTTCCCTCCCCTTTGTATTGCTCCAAAATATGCCTATACAAACTTTACATATCATATATGTATCAAAATTATGACCTCTGAGAATAAACTGTATGCTAATTCCAAAATATGTTTAGGCATTCACATTTTTCCCTTTAATTTTATATATATATTTTTTGCAGGTCAGACCTGAAACTTTAATTTCACACTAAGGCCAATTAATATCCAAAAAATCCAACCGTGAAGTGAGCCAATTGTTAAGCATGAGCAATGAATGTAAGTAACATTAATGTAAAACCAATATGCAAGTATCTGAATTTTTGAAGAAACCCAGGTTCCCATAGTCCAGTTTGGAGAAGCTTGTATGCACAAGCGTTGATACAAATAAGAGTCCAGTCTATATTGCGTAGTCTTCATGATTAACCCCATCTTTCTGCAGCCTTTACCTTCTACCATGCCTTCCGCTTCTGCAAGTTGTTCCCTAGGCTTTGGAAAGGGGCACAGAGAGTGGGGTGAGAAGCGAAAACAGTCTATTTTTCTCCGAGAGCATTTTTGGACTCTAAGTCTGTTCAGGTCATTTCCCTTCATGTGGTTGACAGCTTTCCCAGATTAGGATGGCTTTTTTAAGTCTCCGAACAAGCCAACATTTAGATTGTACAGGCCCCATTTACAACAGTACTAATTATTATGTTAAGCTAAGCTGGGAGCATAGACACAGAGAATGTTTGGATGAGCTAGCACAAAATGTGGTTTCTCTATAAAGAGGGACAAGTTCTTATTGTGGATAATAACATCTCCTAACCACAAAAGGATGTAAGCTTGTGGAATCATCCATGAATTATTCCTCCAAGGAGAGAGCTGTAGGCCAATTCAATTGGGGATGATATATATAATATATATAATATATTATAATATATAATAGATACCTGACGGGCACTGTTGCTACAGTATGTTCCCATCAGGGGATGTACATACTGACAGAGGATGTGCTTGACTCCAAGGAGACCATATTTTGTTTTATTGTTTTAGTGGCCTTTGCTAATGCTCTTTGGAATTTCAGAGGCCAGTTGTACATTTAGCAAGTGATGTCTCAACATGCTTACAGAGGTCTTTGACAACAGGGACTTACCACCTTCTCCTTGCAGATATCCAACCTTTATAGGCAAAAGGCCATTATAATTTTTTGGGGCTTGAAAATCACCTAGCCAACTTCGCCTTGGCAAGAAGAGTCATTGCTGATATCAAGCTCTCCTGTATTGATATATTTTCTTAATTACAAACGTACGAAGACTTTATAATATATTGGCTCTAACTGGAGAATTGATCATTTCACAGGGTCCGAGGTGTCTATCAGTCAATTAAGAAGGTAGTTATACATGTTTTATAAGAAATTACCACGATAACAGTTGGCTCTGATTTTACAGTTAGGGAATGACTTCATTTATTATCCAACGTTTTTATATTTTTTCTCCTATAAAAGGGAAGAGGTAGGAAGGTTTCTAAGCATCTGGAAAGTAAACTTCATTAGGGCACATTATAAACAGTTATCCCAAATAGAATATCCAAAGAGATGCTAGTGTCTGGGTGACTCAGCAGTCCTGAGGTTCTCTATTCTTCCTCTTGATGGTTAGATGGGTCAGCTTTTCTGCTGGCATTTCCCAGTCTGCTACACAGCCAAAGCATTTGGTTAGTGTGTTTTTACTTGGGAAGCATACAATCAATCCTCCCGTGGTTAGTTTCAAGATCTTAAAAATTGAAAATGTATCAAAATACAGAGTTTTCCATTTGTGTCCCAAGAAGGAATAGTATACCACCTCCCTCTTTTTGTTTTTTTTAAATTTTTTTATGTTTTTGACGTATATAGATGCCTAAGTTGTATTCACACATACCTATAGACAGGAAACAAGGCATAGGTTTTGTCATCAGAAGTTTACCCAAACTGTTTCTCATTAACGGTATGCTACTTATTTGGGAGGAAGTCAACTCAAACTTAATACCTTTAAATTATCCTAAAGGTAAAAAAATGTTACAAGGTGATACAGTATAGCACAGGAAAAATATAGAAAACATTTGTGACCTTAACCAACCCAAAATTATTGTTGGAATTCAATACAAATTATAAAGAAAACAACTACATTTTATATCCCCAATTAGTTTAAATGTATTACAATTTTTCACGCAAAACTTTCAACCAATTTCACTAATATAAAATTTTACACTAGGTCTCTTAAATTATCCTATAGTATGTAGACAAAATTTGGACAAAGTTGAATACCTGCCAATAAATTTTACCCAATATACACTTGGTTCTCTTTTTTTTTTTTTGCTATAATGCTAGATTTACTAGCTGTTTTTGGTTAGTAATAATAGGAGGTCACCGTAAGGTTTTTCATTAGCCTCTAGTATATTGCTGGAGAGTGTTTCACATCATTTTTTTAATATAATATATATATATATATGCTTTCTTTTATTTTCCATTTGTAAACAAACAATAAGTAGATGAGTTATGACACAAGCATCCTTCATATAAAATCAATGTGCAAGCAGTTGTGCCAAACCCGCACGTCCCAAGTCTCCCACATCCAGCTGGAGGGGCTTTGTATGTACTTCTGGGTTGATCAAGTAAGTGTCCCATTTTGCTGTTCTTGTGCAATTATCTCTCTTATTTCGGTTCGATGAGACGGACTCCCCGCTCACGTGTTCGCTTTTCTACTAGTCTGCCCTGGCTTGGCGATCTGTGCCGCCCATTGTTTCGTGAGTTCTCTGTCGCTAGGGAGAGGTGTGGCCTCTGGGCTACTGGTCACGTGCACGGCCGTCAAGAGGACGCGGGACGATGTGGACTGGCTTTGCGATCGGTTCTGTTAGCTGGCATCAGGGACTCGCGCTCGTTGAGGCCTCGGCCGAGTCTCGCTCAATAAGGCAGAAAGGACGCGCACTCTCATGTCGGCTTACCGCGAGTCCGCGATCTCACGTCTCAGCTGCTCCTTCGTCTCACGGACGCTCTCGGCCCAAGCTGCCCTTACAATCTACCACGCTCCCTCTTCCGGAGATTGTTCTCTAGGCTTATAAAAGGGGCATAGGTGGATGGGAAGCAAAATATTCTACTTTCTTTGGAGATGTTTTGGACTCTGACCAGTTCGGCTGTTTCCTTCATGTGCTCTTTTTGGGTTTTCTTAATGTAGGCACTTGGAGCTATAAACTTCCCCTTGGCTGTTTTTAAAAAGTGTCCCCATAAGTTGCTGTATGTGTTGTATTCACGCCATATTGTCCATTCAGTGTTCCAAGCATGTTTTTATTTCTTTCTTTATTTCTTCCCTGACCCATTCAGTATTCAGGAGGGTGGTGTTTGGGTCTCCATGTGTTCTTGTACACTGTATGGCTTATTCCGGTGTTGATATTGAATTTCATTGCACTGCTGTGGTCTGATAGAATGCAGAGAATTATTTCAATCTTTTGGTATTTGTTAAGTTTTGTTCCTGTGTATCCCATATATGAGTCATAATTTTTGGAAATGTTCCATGGGGTGCTAGGTAGAAAAGTGTATTCTCTGGTGTTGGGGGAAATATTGGGTGAGTTGTCTGTGAGGTCCTTTGGTGTATTGTATCATCAGTTGAAATTCTCCCTGGTATCCTTTGTCCTGTTTTGATCTGTCTAAAGGGACTCAGTGGGAATTGAAGTCCCCTACTATATGTGTACTGGTGTTAATCTGTACCTTGAAGATATCCTAAAGAATGGTCTTATTTATAAATTTGGTGCACCAGAGTTAGGAGCATATATGTTCTGATCGTGAGATTCTTCATTGTTCATTTGATTAAGATGTAATGGCCTTCTTGGTCTCTTTTGATTTCTTTTGCTTTGAAGAAAAATTGCAAAAAAAAAAAAAGAATATCACCCTGCTTTCTTTTTGGTACTATTAGCTTGGAATACTTTGTTCCATCCCTTCACCTTAAGTTGGATGCTTTATCCCTTGAAATTGAGATGGGTTTCTTGTAACAGCATATAGATGGATTTTGTTTTCCGAATCCATTCTGCCAGTCTAAGTCTTTTGATTGGGGAGTTTAGACTATTAATGTTTAAGGTTATAATTGAAAGATGCATGTTGAGTCCTTTCACCTTATTATCCAGTTGGACTTTTAGCCTCTGATTCGACTCCTACAGGTTAATATTTTTTTATTAGTTTTCTTTTCCTAGGTGTTTAAGGATAGTGCTCCTTTCTTCTGCCCTTGGAATTGCTTCAAGTATTTGTCTGAACAACCAACCAAAAGTTGGTTTTCCGGACATGTATCTTGTTTAGTCATGGAAGATTTTTCTCATCTCCTTCAAATATAATTGACATTTTTGCTGGGTATAGCAATCTGGGCTGGCATCCATAGTCCTTTACACTGGAAGTGCTTTGCTCCATGTTTCACTACTTGCTTTCATGCATGGTTTGTGGCCAGAAGTCAGTTGTAATTTGATGGTTTTCCTTTTGTATGTGACCTTTTTTTCTTGTTTTGTAGCCTTCAATGAAGTGTTGTCCTTATGTTTTTGGGGGCGATCTGAGCATTTTAACTATGATATGACAGGGGGAGTTTCTTTTCTGAACTTTCTATTTTGAGTCCGATGTGCTTCTTTTATTTGTATGGTTTTGTCTTTATTTAGTTTGGGGGAAATTTTCAATCTATTATTCCTGTTTGAAGTCTGATCAATACTATTCTCTAGAGATTCTTCTCCTTCCGCTATCCATGAGCAGATTTTGATCTTTTCATAGTGGTCCCATATTTCCTGATTGTACCACTCTTGTGTAATTTTTAAACTTTTCAATATCTTTATTTAGAAGCTGTTTAGAGTTGCCTCTGTGTTATCTTCCAATCTGATAGTCTTGGTTCTTCTTCCGCATTCTTTTTTGAGGCTTTCTCCTATCCTTCCCTGTTTATTGGATGAGTGGTCTATTTCCGTTTTCATTTCATCCTGTGATTTCGTTTGTATTTTTCCATTTTCCTTTTTGAGCTTCTCAGTCGCTTCTTGGTGCTCCTTACTTTCACTGGGGTTGGCTTCCCTTTTTCAGTGTTTCTACTTCCTTTCGAGTTTGTTTTTTTTTTTCGTTTTTCCTCACTCTAGTTATTTCTGGAGTTTGTCATTCCTTCCTTTAGTTCTTTCCGAAAATTTTCATTGTATACCTTCTAGGTCCTGTTTTGATTTTTTCATTCCCTCCTGTATCTGGAACTTTCTTTCTTTATTTTCTTTAATTTCTCTTTTTTTTTTTTTTTTTTTTTTTTCTTGCTTCAGGTATGCATTGTCCTCTAAGTATGTTTCGGTCGGTCAACCTCCAGGGTATTCCATTGTACGCTATCTTCTACAAGATTGGTAGAGCTTGGATACGATATGACCTGCACCTTTCCCGTGTTTAACCACTTCATGTGTCCTGTGCACGGTTTTTCCCTCACCTTTTTTCTTTATTATTTTTTTTTTTGTTTTTTTTTTTTTTGTTTTTTTTTTTTTTTTGCCTGTATTCAGATGCCAATCACAAATGTCTTTTCACTATGTTGAAGGCTTGTTTTGCTTGCCTCCTTCTGATGCTTTTTTTCCTTTTTTTCTCCTTGTTTATGTAGTGTTGACTTCTCTAGGTTTCAGGCTTTCAATTTTGTTTATATATTGGAGATTGAAAGTCTAAGTCACTCTTCCCTTCCTCTTCTGAGGGTTCTCCAAAAAAATCAACTTGGATACTCTCTCCTCTATTTCAGTTGGTGGGGGGGGATGCCTGACTTAGCCTGGGCTCTTACCTGTGCTTCAGGTGGTCTTAGCAAACCAGGCCCGAACCTGAGCACCCCACACATGGACTCACTATGGCACCAGAGCCAGATCCCTACAGCTGACTTTTTAATGGAAATTATGAAAACCAGAAGAACTTAGACCAAAGGATTCCCAGTTTTAATGACTATAGATGCCAACCCAGCAAAAATGTCTATTATAGTTGAAGGAGAAAGGAAAATATTTCATTACATAAACAGGATGAAATAATTAATTTCCAGACAACCAGCCCTTCAGAGAATACATGAAGCAATACAAAGAACAGAAGAAAGTAACGACTATACTCAAGGGGCAATAGAAAGTAGTTAATGAAGGTATAACTATGGAACTACAAACCTAGACCAAGAATGCAAACAGAAGCTAAAATTATAAGAAGCAATATACATCTCTCAATAATAACTTTAAATATCAACGGACTGAACTTCTCAAACAAGAGGCATAGATTAGTAGGATGGATTGAGAAACAAAAATTCAACTTTTTGTTATCTGAAAGAAACTCATTCACCTTCAAGGAAAGGCACTATCTTAAGATGAAAGGGTGGAAAAAGATATTACAAGCAAATGGCACTAGGAACCAAGCAGGAGTTGCAATTCTAATGTCAGACAAAACAGAATTCAAACTAAAGCTAATCAGAAGAGATGAAGAGGGTCATCTCACTCATCAATGGAAGAGTTTACTAAGGAGATATCATAGCCATGAACATACATGCACCAAACTTTATAAACACAATTCTACAGGACTTTAAGGTACAGATTAATCCCAACACACTGGTAGTATGGGACTTTAACACCCCACTCTGTCCATTACACATGTCAACTAGACAAATAATAAACAGAGAGACATTTGAATGAAACAATATGACACACCAAATGAACCTAACAGACATCTACCAAATATTCCACCCATGTACCAAAGAATATAATTTCTATTCAGCACTCCATGGAACTTTCTCTAAAACTGACCACATACTGAGGCACAGAACAAACCTCAACAAATAAAAAAATATGAAATCACTCCATGCATTCTAACAGACCTCAATGCACTAAAGATTAATATCGACACCAGAAGAAGCCCTAGTAACTATGTGGAGATTAAATACTCATGGAGATTAAATAGCACACTGCTAAATAATGAACTAGTCAAAAGAGAAATTAAGAAAGAAATAAAAGTATTCCTAGAATTATATGAAAAGACAATAAAACACAACAAAACCTCTGGACACTTTAAAAGCAGTTCTAGGAGGGAAATTTATAGCCCTAAGTGCCCACATTTAAAAATAAACAAAAACAGAAAGAGCGTAAATAAACAATTTAACAGTGCAACTCAAGACACTTGAAAGACAACAACAAATGAATCCCAAACAAAGCAGAAAAGAAGAAATAACAAAAAATCAGAACACAGATTAATGAAATAGAAACAGAGAAAACAATATGAAGAATCGACAAGTCCAAGAGTTGCTCCTTTGAAAGGATAAACAAGATAGACAGACTCTTAGCCCAGTTAACCAAAAGAAAGAAAGAGCAATTCCAAATGAGAAAAAAAATCAGAGATGAAAGGGGAAACATCACAACAGATAGTAAAAAGATCCAGAACACTATATGGGACTACTTTAGAATCCTATATTCTACTAAATTTGAAAAACATAAGAGATTAATGAATATCTGAAACCATGGACATCACCAAAGCTTAACCAAGAAGAGACCAACAGCTTAAACAGGCCCATAACATATAAGAAAATTGAAACAATAATTCAAAACTTCCCAACTAAAAAAAAACCCAGGCCCAGATGGACTTACAGCAGAATTCTACCAGACATTTAAAGAGGACCTACAACCAATAATTACTTCTATGAAACCACCATCACTCTAATATAAAAACCAAGCAAAGATATAACCAAAAAAATAAAACTATAGAGCCATATCCTTAATGAATATAGATGCAAAAATTCTCAATAAAATACTTGCAAACTGCATACAGGCACATATCAAAAAGGTCATCCACCATGATCAAGTCAGATTTATTCTAGACATGCAGAGATGGTTCAAAATATGTAAATCAATAAATGTCATAAATCACATAAATGGACTTAAAGACAAATATTTTTGTCATCTCAATTGATATAGAAAAGGCCTTTGAGCCAGGCGTGGTGGAGCATGCCTTTAATCCCAGCACTTGGGAGGCAGAGGCAGGCAGATGTCTGTGAGTTCAAGGCCAGCCTGGTCTACAGTGCAAGCTCCAGGCCAGCTGGGTCTAAAGGGAAACACTGTCTCAAAAATACAAAAAAAAGAAGAAAGAAAGAAAGAAAGAAAGAAAGAAAGAAAGAAAGAAAGAAAGGGCCTTTGATAAAAATCAACATGCCTTTATGTTTAAAATCCTAGAGGGAATTGGACTGGAGGAAACATTCCTCAACATAAATAATATACAACAAACCCACATCCAACATAATTCTAGCTGGATAAGAACTAGAAGCATTCCCCTTAAAGTCAGGAACCCAGCAAGTCCTGCCCACTATCTCCACTCCTTTTCAATATAGTGTTTGAAACTCTTGCTAGAGGAACAAGACAAGAGAAAGAAATTAAAGGAGTACTAATTGGAAAACAAGAGGTCAAACTATCCCTTTTTGCAGATGATATATTATACCTAAGGGTTGCCAAAAATTCCATCAGAAAGCTCCTAGAAATTAACAGTTTCAGTAAAGTGGCAGGTTACAAAATTAATCTACAAAAATCAGTAGCCAAAAAAAAAAAAAAAACTCAGTAGCCTTTCTATATGCCAATAACTAGCAATTGGAAGAGTACATGGAAACCCTCCTATTCACAATAGACTCAAAAAAAATCTCAAAACAAAAGTTCTCTACAATGAAATTTTAAATTCTTGAAGAAGAAAATTGAGGAAGATACTAGAAGATGGAAGGACCTTCCAATGCTCATGGATTAGAAAAGTTAATATATTAAAAATGACCATTCTCGGGTCCTGGCTCCAAAAGGATCAAAAAAAAGAAGAAAGAACAGTCATGCCAAGAAGAGCCACAGCCATGTGTTACCCATTCGCTGCACAAACCACACCCAGTGTGTGCCGAAGGACAAAGCCATTAAGAAGTTTGTTATTGGGAATATAGTAGAGGCCGCCACCATCAGGGATATTCCTAAAGTGAGCATCTTCAATGCTTCCCAAGCTCGATGTCAAGCTGCATTACTGAAAGTGTTCAATGTCACTAATAATTAAGGAGATGCAAATTAAAACCAGCTTAAGATTTCACCTTATCTGGGTAAGACTGGCCAAGATTAGGAAAATAAATTACACCAAATGCTGGACAGGTTGTGGAGAAAGGGAAACACTCATCCACTGCTGGTGGGAATGCAAACTCATGCAACCCCTATGGAACACATGTGGAGAACTCTTAAAAGGTTAAAAGTGAACTTACCATTTGACCCAGTCATACCACTCCTGAGTGTATACTCAAAGGATTCATCCTATTGTAGAGATATGTGCACATCCATGTTTATTGCTGCTCTTTTATAATAATGAAGAGCTGGAAGTAACCTAAGTGTCCCTCAACTGGTGAGTGGATAATGAAAATGTGGTACATCTACACAATGGAGTTCTAGGTAGTGATTAAGAAAGACATTATGAAATTTGCAGCTGAATGGATGGAAATGGAAGCTGTTATGCTAAGTGAAGTCACACAGACTCAGAGAAACAAATAATGTTTGTCACCCCTCATTTGTGGATCCTAGTACCAAATCCACATATGTAAGTATATACCATGATGTAACTGCAGAAACCAGGAAGGTAAAGGGAAAGAGGGAACCTGAGAGAGAAGGCTGGTAGGCAACAGGTGTTCCTAAGAGAGGAATGGATAAAACCAGGGCATCTAAATGGGAAGGGAGTAGAAGGGTTATAGAAGGAAAGGGGGGATAAAGGGGGGAAAGGAGCCCAAGAGAAGTGGGGCCATAGGAGACTGGCAGTATCAAGGGAGAAATTGGGATACTTTAAATGGAGAAGGCATGGAGAAGGCATGGAGGGAGGTCTGGACAGGTAAAGGGAGAAAGGGGAGATAAATAATGCCTTGCTAGGGTAAAAAAAGAACCTGACAGAATCATGTTAGTCTTACAATCTATTGACAAAACAGACACACACACGCACACACACACACACACACACACACACACAATACCTCTACATGAGTCCATACAGAAAGGTGAAGGCTGCACATCAAGAAACAGTACCAGACAGGAGAAACCTTCTTTTGAGTTGTTGGCTAATATAGGCTAAGAGATTCCCAAAATTACACAGGTTAGTGCCACAGCCCTTGATTGGCTCCAATAATCTGATGCTAAGACCCTATGGCTGAAGACAGGACATACTTCAAAGACTGGATCTTGAAGAATGGAGCTGGATCTGACCTGGAAGTCACCACCCCTGAAGGCTAGCTCTCATATCTGTGAAGCCACTAAGGGATTATCAATCTGCAAGCCACTAAGGGATCATCAAATCAATGGTCCGACATCAGCTTCAAGACCAAATATCCATGTCAATGACCAGCACAGCATACAACATTGGTGCAATAGCAGCACTTCTATATTGGGGGAAATCAATGGCTAACCAATGGACCCAAAGCCCACTCAGTGGAAGGAAAACTCATGTGTGGTATTGTTAACAGTCAGATGCACACAACTGGAGAGGTCATAGATCTTAGACAGTTCCACAAGGTTGACACATCTCTAAGCTAAGGTAACATTTTACTAACTCCAAAAGAAGTATCCTTATATTTACAGACAAATATCCCAGACACCACTCAGAAAAGAAGCTTCTTTTCTGAGAATAGTACAGAGTCCCACAACTGGACACACACAGACATGGTCTGTGAATAGCTCATGCCTAGGTGACACATTTACAATGTAGCCTTTATACACAAAACCCAAGCATCATAGAACAAGGACTCAAGAAAGCATTAACTACCTCTGAACTCTTGTTAAGGAAGCTCCTCCATGCAACAGGAGAACAGGAATCCAAAAGAGCCTGAAATGGCCAAATGGTGAAGATTAGGAGTTTACAGAGTGTGGTTCTATGGACAGGCTGCCTATATTTATCTTTGCCCACCCAGGGCTCAGAGACCATTGTGGAAGAGGGGGCAGAAAGATTGTAAGACCCAGTTAGGTGATACAAGACCAAATGGAAATGAATCTTACAAGTTCCTGGGCCCCAGTTCATATGAACCTACATTGGATATCAGCATGCCCAAGACCCATGCAAGCTCAGCTGGACAAAAATCCAGCACAGAATTGTAGAAATGGGTAGCAGCTCCCAACCTTGGCTGAGGAAATATTGGCAGCTGATGGTGGTCAGATGAGGAAGACCTGGCCTTCTTTAGAAAAGACTCTAGATAGGCTGACTAGAACTCAGGGGAGTTGCTGAAACTGAAGGGTGATCAGGGAGAGTAATTTGGCACAATGGACTCTAGCAGGAATGGCAGAAGGTGTGAACTCTGGGCAGGGTGGGAGGGGAGAGAATGAGGGAGGGGCCAGGGGAGAAGCCAGTGTAATGGGATTAAAACTGACTGAAAAATTATGTATGAAATACATAAAAATTTCAATAAAAAGCAAGTTGAAGTTGAATATTGATAGCTTCCAATAAAAAAGTCATGACTGATACTTGCTTTGACTTTCCTTCAAACTACCACTGGCACTTGAAGAAAAATGCCCCCCCCACCTTAATCACAGGAGGAAAAAGAAGCATCAGAAAGAATACACAACACTGCTGGTCATGATGGCTGCTCCCTGAGAGAAGCTGTCCTGTTCAGTGATGTAATGACCCTAATAACACCGACAAGGTGATAAAGTTGACCCTATCCAGGTCAAAACTCAGTTGAAGAGAAGTAAGTAAAATATTTTGGTGAAACTGCAGCAAAAAGCAAGGAAAAGCTGATCTGGAGCCCCAGGCAGAATTGAGTACCAGGCTGTCATTTGGGGAGTTGCAATGGACCAAGTACAAGCAGTTGGGTTGCCCCTCCCCAAACTCAAGTGCCCCCTTTAATAAAAGAAGAGGAAAGACTAGAAATGACTCCCAGTGCCCTCTGCCCTATCCAGCTGTACCACCCCTTTTTATGTTCTACAACCTGAGACATTAATACTGTTATAATATTAATATTCACCTGTACCTACTTAGCAACTTTCTCTTTCTTTTTTTATCAACTTGAAACACTAGATTTGTTATCTTGGCTGGAATAGCAGAAAAATACTATTTTTAACAACTGGCACCTGAGGGTTTTTTTTTTTAATCCTATCATTTTTTTCAAACCATTTATATTAAGAAACATATTTTGCTAGACGACTTTCTGTGAAGAATGTGAGACCTCAAACCTGCCTTACAAGGAGAGCAAGAAATGAAGACAGAAGTAGACTCTTCTACAGAATAAATGATCCGTAATATTACAGGCAGGCAAAGGGAGGGAGGGAGGAGGAGAGACAAGAAAGAAACCATGGCAGGAAGCTGGAGTCTGCACACGGGGTGCAGTGTATTCTGTCTGGTAAAACAGTCAAAGAAGTTTTAAAAACAGGATGCTAAATCTATAATCTTAAGGGTTTTTTGTATTTAAAACATACAAAAAGGAAAGAAAGATGAACGTTACATGCGGCTGGCAAAGATCTGCTCACAGAGAACACTCCAAGTAAAGGAGACACATGGGTTCACCAGCACCAGAAACCTAGTCCAGGAAATAAGAACACACACACACACACACACACACACACACACACACACACACACTCCGACAGGGTTTTCACAAAACTTTAGGAAAAACATGACTTTTTCACAAGATATGGACTAGAAGTCCTCAAATACCCCATCTAAAATCCTTGCAAGGCTTTCAAAGCCCTTGGCCCACGCTTGACTGGATCAGTAATAAACGTATCTCACATAGCTTGCAAACACACACCCAGCAGATGGTAATTAATCATGGAAAGATATGTTGACAACTGGTCAACATGAGGGAATAGAGCCTGCTGGTGCTCAGCCCTAAATGCGGTGCCTATATCACACCCTGTCCTCCCAAGGCTCAGGGATCGTTGTGGAAGAAGATGCGGAAGGTTTGTAAGAGCCAGAGGTGGAGGGTGACTACAGGAAGGAAACAGTGTTGTATAGAAATAAGAAAGTTGAACAGATGAAGCCGTGGTGCTTGTGACAGTGCACACAAGACTTGTACAGTCCCCAAAACCATGCATGGATGGGGGAAGTGGGCAGAGTCCTAGCCCTAACTGAAGAATGTGGCAATTGATAGCTGCTGGGAGAGACCCAGTTTTCTTGAAGGAAGTGAGCTGAGTAGGTTGAGCAGGCTCCAGGGGATTGAGCCGTACCCGAGAGCACTGAGAGACTGTGAATTAGCCTGACTGGATAGGCTTTAAAAACAATAATATACGACATGAATCTGGGGGGAGGTAGAAAGACAGGATGGAGATGGAGGAGAGGGTCTACATATGATCAAAATACATTGTATAAAATTCTAAAAGAATGGGTGGAGTATATTTTTAAGATACCCTGTAAGATCAGCACAAATAAAAAAATTTATTTATTTCATTGTTTAACAATAAGTAATATGTTATGAGTATAAGCATCCTTCATGTAAAACCAATTTGCAAGCAGCTATGCCCAAACCCACACAGCCCAAGGCTCCCACCATCCAGCTGGAGGGGCTTGTATGTACAATCATGTTGATCAAATAAGAGTCCAGACTATTTTGCTGTAGATTCACCATTCACCCCAATCACAGCTCTTACATTCTACCATGCCCCCTCTTCCACAGATTGTTCCCTAGGCTTAGAAAAGGGGCCCAGGTGGGCGAGAAGCAAAAGAGTCTACTTTCGCTGGAGATGTCATTTTGGACTCTGGTCAATTCTGGCTGTTTCCTTTCATGGGTTGACAGTTTGTCCAGGAATAACCTTTCAATCCTACTAATGAAGCACAAGCAATTAGATATAGAGGTATTTAAATAGTACTAATTATTATGGTAGGTTACTTTGGTATAGACACAGATGTTTGGATGGTATGGTAACCCATGAATTATAGTTTTTCTGTGAAAGATGACAAGGTCTTACTGTGGCTTATAACATCTCCTAACCACTAGAGGATGTAAGCTTGTGGCATAGGCCATGAATTATTCCTCCAAGGAGAGAGTTAGTAGCCAATTATATTTGAGATATACAGACATATGGCTGCCACTGCTGCACAGTATTTCCAGGCAGGCGAGGTTTAGCTGATGCTGATGGAGGAGCCTTGCTTGACTCAAGGAGACAAATATTTGCTTTATTGGTTTAGTGGCCTTTGGTAACACTCTCTGGCATTCCAGAGACCAACTGTACACTTGCAAGTGTGGTCTCAATACTTCTTTCCCATGCTTACATCAGGTCTTTGACAGTAGGACCTTACCACCTCTCTTCTTTCAGGTATCCCAGTTTACAAGCAGGAAGCCTTTACCTTTTGGGGGGGTTTAGATCCCCTGGCCAACATCTCCTTGCCAGAATAATCCATTGCTGATATCAGAGCTCTCCTGTATTAATATATTTTGCTTAATTGCACAGCTTAAAAAGACTTTAGTATTATATTGGCTCTGAATAGAGACTAATCCTTTTCACAGTTCCTATGTCTATTAGTCATTTTTTTACTGGTTTTATAAGAGATTACCTTTATAACAGTCGGCTCTAATTTACAGTTAGAGAATCACTTCATTACCATCTTGTTTTCTTTGTTCTATGAAAAGGAGGTAAGAAAGTCTCTCATATTAAATTTTTGTAGCACCTGGAAGGTAAGGTTCATTAGGACTCATTATAAACAGTTGTTACAAATAGGATCCACAGAGATGTTTGATGCCTGTAGCAGTCTGAGGTTTTTCTTCATTTCAATGTTTAGATGGACCGACTTCTCTACTGGTATTTCTTGGTACATCCTGCACAATGCAAAGCTGTATCTTTTCTTTCTCAGCCATTAAGTTGGTGACGTTTTGACCTGTGGGAACAGACAAATCTTTTCCCATAGTTAGTTTTAAGATTTAAATTGAAAAATTTGACAAAAAAGTTTTTTTAATTTTTAATGTGACTTTTTATTTATTTATTTATATATTTTTTTATCAAATCTAGATTCATGTCCCCCCATCCCCCCTCCCCACCAGAGCTCATGCATTCTGCCAAACATGCTTTCCACCTGTTTCTGTCTTTCTCAATATTCTCCTTGTAGAAGTTGACTGTTTTGAGCAGAAGTTCACTGTTTCAGTCAGTTCTTTGATGCTGTCCTTTCTGTTGTTGTTTTTGTTGTTTCCAATATGCATCACTCCCAGCTGCTTTGGACAAAAGCTCAAGAGGCCATGAACAAGAAATACTTACAACTAGGTAATTGGCACTAGCATCCACAGATGAGGGATACCATTCATCGTTTGTTTTTCTGGGACTGTGTTACTTCACTCAGCATTGATATCTTCTAGCTCCAGCTATTTTCCTGCAAAGCTCATGATGTTGTCTTTCTTTACTGCTGCATAGAACTCCATTGTGTAGATGTACCACATTTTCTCTATCCACTCATCAGTTGAGGGGCATTTGGGTTGGTTCCAGCTCCTTGCTATTGTGAAGAGAGCTTCCTGCACTTCAGCTGCTCTCAGGAAATCTCTGACAAAAAGTTTTAATATATAACTGTATCCCCCCTTTTTTATTTTAGGTTTTTATATTTTTTGACATACCTATAGGCAGGAATCAAGGCGTAAATTTCATTAAATTTACTCAAGCTGTTTTGAGTGTCTGTATGTTGTTAATTTGGGAAGCAAACTTAATTCCTTAAGTTAAATTATCCTACAGGTAAAAGAGAATGTTACAAGATGATACTGTATAACACAAAAATTATAGAGAATATTTGTATGTGTTAATCCAAAACTTATTGTTATACAAATTTTAAGTAAAACAAATGTGGACAACAATTTATATTTCCAAATAACTTAAATGTATTGCTGTTTTTATTAAAACCTTTAAACCAATGTTGTTTAATATAGACATTTTTACTTTTACGAATTCCTAAAATACCATATAATTTGTAGATAAAGTTCGGGCAAAATTGGATACTTGTTAAACTCACATCAATTAAATATACATTAATCGAATATAGACCCATGTCCCTCTCCCAACGCTCCCACCCCCTCCAGATTCACCATTTCAGTCAGTTCATTGATGCAGTCTTTTCTGTTGTTGTTCATTCCAATATGCATCCCTCCCCACAAGAAATATTTACAACTGGGTTATTGACGCTAGCATCTGCAGATGAGGGATACCATTCGTCGTTTGTTTTTCTGGGACTGTGTTATGTCACTTAACATAATGTCCTCTAGCTCCATCCATTTACCTGCAAAGTTCACGATGTCATCTTTCTTTACTGCTGCATAGAACTCCACTGTGTACATGTACCACATTTTCTCTATCCACACGTCAGTTGAGGGGGATTTGAGTTGGTTCCAGCTTTTTGCTATTGTGAACAGAGCTGCAATAAATATACCTGTGCATGTATTTCTGCAGTAAGATGAGTCTTGTGAGTATATACCCAGGAGTGGTATAAATGGGTCAAATGGCAAGCTCGTTTGGAGTCTTCCAAGGGTTCTCTACACTGCTTTCCATAGTAGCTGTACAAGTTTACATTCCCAACAACAATGGATGAGTGTTCCCCTTTCCCCACAACCTCTCCAGCACTTGGTATCATTTGTTTTCTTGATCCTAGCCAGTCTGATGGGAGTGATATGATACCTTAAAGTGGCCTTAATTTGCATTTCCCTAATTATTAGTGATGTTGAACAGTTTTTAAGATGTATCTCAGCCATCTCTAATTCCTCCCCTGTGAAGTCTCTATTCAGTTCTTTGCTCCATCTTTTGAGAGATTCATTTCTTTTCTTTCTTCTTTGTTTTTTGAGTAGTTTGTATACTCTGGAAATCAATGCTTTGTCAGATGTATCTGCAGTGAAGGTTTCCTCCCACTCTATGGGTTTTCTCTTCACTTCCTTTACTGTTTCTTTTGATGTACAGAAGCTTTTAAGTTTAATGAGGTCACATTTGTCAATTGTCGATCTTATTTCTTGTGCAGCTGCTGTCTGATTGAGGAAGTCTTTTCCTATGCCTATGTCTTGTACTCTGCTGCCAAGTTTTTCTTCTATCGCCTCCAGAGTTTTGGGTTTCACGTTGAGGTCTTTGATCCATCTGGAATTGACTTTTATACATTTTGTTCCTTCTTCTACAGGTGGTGATCAAGTTTTGTTGTTTATTTTTATTTTATTTTTTTCACATAAATTTATTTTTATTTTTTTAACAAATCTAGACCCGTGATCAAGTTTTGTAAACACCACTTGCTGAAGATGCTGTCTTTCCTCCATTGTGTCTTCTTGGCCCCCTTGTTGAATATGAGGTGGC
>VZQC01005357.1:287515-431368 GCA_009823505.1 Rhizomys pruinosus
TTCCCTCTGATTGTATACTTCTAAACAGTTTCAGAAATAATGGTTGTAGGTCTTTTTGAAATGTTTTATAGAATTCTGCTGTGAAACCGTCTGGGCCTGGGCTTTTTTTAGTTGGGAGGCTTCTTACTACATCCTCTATTTCTTCATATGTTATGGGTCTGTTTAAGCTGCTGGTCTCCTCTTGGCCAAGCTTTGGTGATTCCCAAGATTTCAGATATTCATCCATTTCTTCTAGATTTTCAAACTTGGTAGAATATAGGTTCTTGTAATATTCCCATATAATTTTCTTGATCTTTTCCTTGTCCGTTGTGATATTTCCCTTTTCATCACAGATTGTATTGATTTGGAGTTGTTCCTTCTTTCTTTTTGTTAACTGGGCTAGAGGTCTGTCTATCTTGTTTATTCTTTCAAAGAACCAACTTTTGGCTTCATTGATTTTTTGTATTGTTTTCTTTGTTTCTATTTCATTGATTTCTGCTCTGATTTTTGTTATTTCTTCCTGTCTGTTGCGTTTAGGGTTCATCTGTTGTTGCCTCTCAAGTGCTTTTAGCTGTAGTGTTAGATCATTCACTTGTGCTCTTTCTGTTTTTCTAATGTAGGCACCCAGGGCTATAAACTTCCCTCTTAGGACTGCTTTTAAGGTATCCCATAGGTTTTGTTGTGTTGTATTGTCATTGTCATTCAGTTCCAGGAATGTTTTTATTTCTTTCTTTATCTCTTCCTTGACCCATTCATTATTCAAGAGTGTGTTGTTTAGTCTCCATGTGTTCTTGTAGGCAGGAGGGCTTGTCCTGGTGTTGATGTTGAGCTTTATTGCACTGTGGTCTGATAGAATGCATGAAATTATTTCAATGTTTTTGTATTTGTGGAGGTTTCTTCTGTGTCCCAGTATGTGGTCGATTTTAAAGAATGTTCCGTGGGGTGCTGAGTAGAAAGTGTATTCTCTGGTATTAGGAAGGAATATTTGGTAGAGGTCTATGAGGTCCATTTGGAGTATCATATCATTCAGTTCAGATGTCTCTCTGTTTATTCTTTGTCCTGTTGACCTGTCCAAAGGGCTCAGTGGGGTATTGAAGTCCCCTACTATGAGTGTACTGGGGTTAGTGTGTGACTTGAGGTCCTGGAGAATTGTCTTTATAAAGTTTGGTGCACCAGAGTTTGGTGCATATATATTCATAATTGTGAAATATTCTTGGTGAATTTTTCCTTTGATAAAAATGTAATGGCCTTCTTTGTCTCTTCTGATTTCTTTTACTTTCTTTTTGGTACCATTTGCTTGGAATATTTTTTCCATCCTTTCACTTTAAGGTGGTGCCTGTCCTTGAAGGTAAGATGTGTTTCTTGTAGACAGCATATCGATGGGTTCTGTTTCCTAATCCAATCTCCCAGTCTATGTCTTTTGATTGGGGAATTTAGTCCATTATATTTAAGGTTATGACTGTTAGGTTTGTATTGCTTCCTTTTGCCTTACTATCCCTTTGCGGTTTTGGTTTAGGTTTCTACTTCTACAGTTATGCTTTTATTGATTTCTCTTTCTAGGTGCCTGGGGATGGTTGCTCCTTTCTTCTGTCCCTTGAATTGCTTCAAGTATTCTCTGAAGGGTTGGTATTCCAGACATGTATTCTTACATCTCGTTTATGTCATGGAATGTTTTTCTCTCTCCTTCAACTATAATCGACATTTTTGCTGGGTATAGTAACCTGGGTTGGCATCTATTGTCCTTTAACACTGGGAATGCTTTGCTTCACATTCTTCTTGCTTTCATAGTTTCCATTGAGAAGTCAGTTGTAATTCTGATAGGTTTCCCCTTATAGGTCACTTGTTTTTCTCTTGTGGCTTTAAGGTTTTTGTCTTTGTTTTGGGTGTCTAGCATTTTCACTATGATGTGGTGTGGAGAGTTTCTTTTCTGATCTTGTCTGTTTGGTGTTCTAAGTGCTTCCTGTATTTGTATTGGTTTGTCTTTTTTTAGTTTTGGGAAATTTTCATCTATTGTTCTTTTGAAGATCTGATCAATGCTATTCTCTTGGGATTCTTCTCCTTCCTCTACTTCTATGATGCAGAGGTTTGATCTTTTCATGCTGTCCCACAGTTCCTGGTTGTTCCACTTTTGTGTATTTTTAAATTTTTCATAATCTTTTCTTGAGGTTTTTAGTTGTTCTGTGTTATCTTCCAGGTCTTATATTCTTTGTTCTGCTTCCTCCATTCTGTTTCTGAGGGTTTTTCCTTTCCTTTCCACTTGATTGGATGAGTGTTTGATTTCCGTTTTCATTTGCTTTTCTGATTTCTTTAGTATTTCCACTTCCTTTTGGAGCTTCTCAATCCCTTCCTGTAGCTCTTTGCTTCACTGGTTGGTTTTCTTATCTTTTTCAGCATGGGATCTTTTCAGTGTTTCCACTTCCTTCTTGAATTCTTTGTTCTCTTTTCTTAATTCTTTGATTTGCTCTATCTAATCTTGCATTTCTTTAAGTATATTCACAATTGTGTTTCTGATATCTGTGTCCTGGGCCATACCCAGGGGAATCCCACTGTAGGAATCTTCCACTGGGTTGGTAGAGCTTGGTGTGGGATTATCCAGCACCTTTCCCATATTGTCTCTTCTTCGTGTTCCTGGCATATGGGTTTCTCCTTGCCTGTATTCCAATGGGAGTCCCAAATGCCTCTTCACTGTGTTGAAGACTTGCTTTGCTTGCCTCCTTCAGATGCCTTTGTAATCCCAGTTGGCAGGGGAGGGGGGTTGCTCTTTAGCCCATGCCCCAGTACCTGTGCTTCAGGAGGTCTTGGGAGATCTCCAATCTCAAGACTCACACAACCCCACCTTTTATACCAGCTGGGAGGATAACTCTGCCCCCACAGCCACAAAAGCCAATTAAGCCAAAGACAACTAGATTAACTAGATTAAGTCAAACAACAATCCACCTTGCTGAAGTACCCAGCTCCTACTTACCTACCTGTGCTTCAGGAGGTCTTGGGAGCTCTCACATCCTGGATTTTTAGTCTCTGATTCTACTTCTGCAGTTATGTTTTTAACCGTTTCTTTTTGTAGGTGCTTGGGGATAGTTGCTCCTCTCTTCGTCCCTTTGAACTGCTTCAAGTATTTTCTGAAGAGTTGGTTTTCTGGACATGTATTCTATCATCTTGTTTATATCATGGAAGATTTTTCTCTCTCCAACTATAATTGACATTTTTGCTGGGTATAGTATTCTGGGTTGGCATCCATAGTCCTTTAACACTGGGAATGCTTTGCTCCATGTTCTACTTGCTTTCACGGTTTGCGCCATGAATTCAGTTGTAATTCTGATGGGTTTCCCTTTGTATGTGACTTGTTTTTGTTTTGTAGCTTTCAGAATTTTGTCTTTGTTTTGGGCGTCTAGCATTTTAACTATGATATAGCATGAGGAGTTTCTTTTCTCATCTTGTCTATTTGGAGTCCTATATGCTTCTTGTATTTGTATGGGTTTGTCTATTTTTAGTTTGGGGAAATTTTCATCTATTATTCTGTTGCAGATCTGATCAATATTATTCTCCTGAGATTCTTCTTCCTCTATTCCTATGATGTGGAGGTTTGATCTTTTCATAGTGTCCCATATTTCCTGGTTGTTCCACTTTTGTGTATTTTTTTAATTTTTTGTAATCTTTATTTGAGCTTTTCAGTTGCTCTGTGTTATCTTCCAGGTCTGATAGTCTTTGTTCTGCTTCCTCCATTCTACTTCTGAGGATTTTTAAATTCCTTTCTTCTTGATTGGATGAGTGTTCTATTTCCTTTTTCATTTCATCCTGTGATTTCTTTAGTATTTCCATTTCCTTTTTGAGCTTCTCGGTCTCTTCTTGGTGCTCCTTACTTCGCTGGTTGGCTTCCTTTTTCAGTGTTTCTACTTCCTTCCAGAGTTTGTCATTTTCTCCCTCTAGTTCTTTCTGGAGTTTGTCATTCTCTCCCTTTAGTTCTTTCTGAATTTTTCATTGTCTCCCTCTAGGTCCTTTTTGAGTTTTTCATTCTCCTTAGTTCTCTGACTTCTTTATTTTCTTTAATTTATCTGCATAGGTCTGCAATTATTCCTCTAAGATCTGTTTCTTGGATCACCTCCAGGGGGATCCCACTGTAGCAATCTCCTACAGGAGTTGGTAGAGCTTGGTGCAGAATTATCCTGCACCTTTCCCATGTTATCCCTTCACTGCATCCCAGGCATGAGGGTTTCCCTTTTTTTTTTTTTTTTTTTTTTTTTTTTTTTTTTTTTTGCCGTTTCAATGCCAACACAAATTTCTTTTCCACTGTGTTGAGGCTTGTTTTGCTTGCCTCCTTTCAGTGCCTTTTTTTTCTTTTTTTTTTTTTCTCCTCCTTGTTTAGGAGAGTTTACTGTCTAGGTTTCAGGCTTTCAATTTGTTTATATATTGATATTGGAAGTCCCTAATTCCTCTTCCCTTCTGTTCTGAATGTTCTCAAAAAAATTTCCGCTTGGAAAACAAATACATCACCGAGGCTGCAAGAGTTGTGGAAAAGGGGAACACTCATCCACTGCTGGTGGGGAATGTCGGTTGTAAACTAATGCAGCCACTATGGAAGCATGTGGGAGAACCCTTGGAAGACTTGGAATGAACTTGCCACCCGACCCAGCCATACAACTCCTAGGCATGTACCCCCAAGACTCACCCCACCACAGAGATACATGCATGGCCAAGTTTATTTCAGCTCTCTTCACAATAGCAAGGAGCTGGAACCAACCCAAATACCCCTCAACTGACCAGTGGATAGAGAAAATGTGGTACATCTACACAATGGAGTTCTATGCAGCAGTAAAGAAAGATGACATCATGAGCTTTGCAGGAAAATGGCTGGAGCTAGAGGACATCATGCTGAGTGAAGTAACACAGTCCCAGAAAAACAAACAAAGAATGGTATCTCACATCTGTGGATGCTAGTGCCAATTACCCAGTTGCAAGTATCTCCTGTGCATGGCCCCTTGAGCTTGTCCAAAGCAGTTGGGAGTGATGCATATTGGAAACAACAAAAACAACAACAACAGAAAGGACTGCATCAAAGAACTGACTGAAACAGTGAACTTCTGCTCAAAACAGCCAACTTCCCCATGGAGAATATTGAGAAAGACTGAGAAAGAGATGAATAGCATGTTTGGCAGAATGCATGAGCTCTGGAGGGGTGGGGGGATGGAGGGACACAGGTCTAGATTTGATAAAAAATATATGTATAAATAAATAAATTTTTTTAAAAATCCACTTGGACACTCTCTCAGCAATTCCAGTTGGGGTGGGGGGGGTGCCTGACTTAGCCCATGCCCTGGTACCTGTCTGAAGCACCAGGCTCTTACCTGTGTTTCAGGTGGTCTTAGCAAGCAAGGACCTGAGCTGAGCACTGCACACAGAGACTCACAATGGTGCCAGACCCGGTTACTACTGTCTGCAAGGGCAAAGGGCAACCCCGCCCAGACGGCCACACCCTACAAGGGATTAGCGTTTCATCCCAAGCAAGCAGGGCCACAGCACCCCTGCTCCAAACCAGCAAATCAATTATCCAGCAACCCAAGAGTCGATCTATCCTAAAAATCTACTTCTCTGGAGTGCCAGGCTCTTAGTTGTGCTTCAGGTGGTCTTAGCAAGCAAGGCCCTGACCTGAGCACTGTGCCCAGAGACTCACAATGGCCCAGAATTTTATTTTTTAAAGCGGCATTAGACTTATAAAACATTGCAAAGTAGTGTGATGTCTCATAAGCCCCACTCCCAGCTTCCCCCATTACTAACATCATCCATTACTTATGCACTATTATTAAAAACAGTTCAAGGCAGAGGCAGGTGGATCTTTGTGAGTTCAAGGCCAGCCTGGTCTAAAGAGTGAGTTCCAGGGGAGCTGGGGCTACAGGGAGACCCTGTCTTGAAAAAAAAAAAAAAAAAAACAGTTTGTACTGTAGCAGAGTACCTTAACTGTCACCTAATATACTTCTGTCCCCATATCTCATCCAAGATACCACGTGCAGTGAGTCAATGTGCCTCCCTAGTCGCTCTTGGCTGTGGTGGTTTTCTAACATTTCCTCATTTTTGATAAGTTTGACACTTTTGAAGCACTGGCCAGGTATTTTTTAAAATGCCCCATAACTGGAATTTGTCTGATATGTTTTCTCACAATTGGATCAGGGTTTCGGTGAGTGTGGCCACAGGGATGTAGTGTCATTTTCATCACATGCCCCCTTTTCACCCCTGTTTCTATGCTGAACTCTTCAAAGAAGCCAGCACTGAAAGGAGGAGTCGTCTTCTGCCTCCTTGAGGAATGCAATATCTACATCAATTATTTGTGCTGCTTTGGCATAGAAGAGCTGTTCATTATCCTTCAGTTTGCTGAATATTTATTCACTAAATCATTTACTTACATCAGTATGAATGAATGGATATTGATTTTCATATCTTAGGTTATAATCTAGTACTATTTGATGTCATGGGTCACATTTCTCCATATCTGGCCATTGGAGCTTTTCATTTGGGTCCTGTGCTGCTACGGCTTTGAGGGATTTGCTTTGAGGACATCTTTGCTTTCTGGTACACAAGATGTTTAGGGCTTGTCTGATACTTTTCCTGCTCCAAGTCCCAGAATCCAAGAAGACCATATTTCTTATATTAGGAAATGGTATTAAAACCATAATGTGGGTACCAGGCATGCTTGTTGTGACTGATATATTGCTGCCAGACTCAACTGATCAACCAAGGAATGTGTATGTGTTAGCCTAATGAGGGCTTGCAGGTATCTATAAACATTTCCACATATAGTAGGCATCTGTGTCCAAAACTGTTGCTAGATTTCTGTCACTATAACAAATGTCTGAAATGATCAACCTATAAAGAGATAAGGTTTGGCTCAGGGATTTAGAGGGTCTGGCTGAGGACTGCTTGGCCCTGTTGCTGTGGGCCAAGAGGGCACATCTCAACAGGAACAAATGGCAGACCAAAACCACTCCCCTGTGACCAGGAAGAAGAGAGGAAGAGGCAGAGGCTGGGGCCCCACTACCCATTTCAAGGCATGCCCCCAGTCACTGGAAAGCTTCTGCTACATCCCACCTCTTAAAAGCACCATAGGCCTGTGGGAAACACATCCAAACCATAGCACTATATATTATGGCAGACATGAATTGATACTATCAGCTCTAATCTAATGACATGAGTCATTCTTGTCTCTTCTCCTGACCTATCAGGAGAATCCTACATCCCACCATTATTTAATTTTTCAATTCCAATATATAAATGTTAATGGTATCAGAATTGCTCATATCCATTCTTCCATGAGATACAACCTTATCAATAAAATCAAATGCTCAGGGGCAGCTTCTTGTGCATTCTATTTTATGGATTCCACTCACATCCAAAGCTGCTTTAGGTCAGCCTCTTTCCCTGACAACCTCCCATCCAGTCAGCTTGTTTCATATATTTATAATAAAGTCAGATTGCTCTGTCACAGTCTGTATTTCACCCTGGGATTCCTGCGACTTCCTAAATGACTTTTTAATTTGCATGCATTAAGGTTCACTCTTTGTTATAGTAAAGTTCAATGGGTTTTGACAAATGCATAATATCATCTGTCACAATTATACCAATGGGGCTTGTGAGATGACTCAGTGGGTAAAGGTGCTTGCCACCAATCATGATGACCTGAGTTTGATGCCCAGCATCCACACAGTGGAAGGAGAGAACCACTCCCATAAGTTGTCCTCTAGCCCTCCACACACTTTTCCTTGAACTCTCTGCATTGTTTTGCATTTTCCAGCTGAAATCAAGTTATATAATAAGTAGCCTTTTTAGACAGATATCCTTCGCTTAGTGACATGTACTTAAGATTCATCCACATTCTTTTTTTTTTAATTTTATTTATTTCTGTATGTGTATGAATGTACTGTCTGCATGCAAGTCTGTGCACCCGTGTTGTGCAATGCCGCGGAGGTCAGAAGAGGGTGTCGGATTCCCCTGGAACTGGAGTTCTCCTGGAATTGGAGTTTCAGACGGTTCTCAGCCGCCATGTGGGTGCTGGGGATTGAACCCGGGTCCTCTGTAAGAGCGGTCGGCGCTCTTAACCGCGAGGCCATCTCGCCAGCCCCTCATCCACATTCTTTTTTTTTTTTTTTCTTTAATTAATTTTATTTATTTCTGTATGTGTATGAATGGACTGTCTGCATGCAAGTCTGTGCACCCGTGTCGTTTTTAGAGCTCTGCTGGATCATTAGTTTCTCAATGGATAACACTCTGTTGAGTAGACGAACAACAGCTTCATCTCCTCCTCTACTGAAGAATATCTTAGATTGACAAGTGTCCATCTTCCAGCTTTGCACTTCTTGAATCTTGTGCTATCTGTTCTGCAGTCTTTGCTTTGGGGGTAGAAATTTCAGAATCAGTTTTTCAGCAATTTTCCAGCAGCATGCTGGAGTTTTGATGAGGATTACACTGACTCCATAGATGAAGTAAAGAACTGAGAAACTTTCAGTCCAGTGACATGGAATGTTTACATATTTATTTCAATTTTTTATTTCTTACACCAGCTGTATAGTTTTCCACACAGAAGTTTTATGCATTTTGTACACAAATATTTCACTTGGAGGACCGTATTATAAATTTTTTTTGTCTTTTTGAGATAGGGTCTCTCTGGAGCTCCAGCTGGGCTAGAACTTGCTATCTCTGTGATATCCCTAATTCTGCCTCCTGAGTGCTGGCATTAAAGGTATGCACCACCATGCCTGGCTTATAATATTCCTTTTTTTTATTCAAATTTCTAAGTGTTCGTTTTTGTTTTAAAGGAAAGCAATTCACTTTTTTTGCTTTTGCTTTTTTATATATATTTTGTACAAGATTATCAAATTTAGACCTGTGTCCCCCACCCTATGCTCCCACCCCACCAGAGTTCATGTATTCTGCCAAACATGCTTTTCATCTCTTTCTCAGTCTTTCTCAAAATTCTCCATGTCGAAGTTAACTGTTGTATTAGTCACTTTTCTGTTGCTGTGACAAAACCACCATGAGCAAGGGAACTTATAAAAGGGAGAGTTTATTTTAGCTTCCAATTGACGATTCCAGGGAATTAGAGTCCATCTTGGCGGGAAGCATGGTGGCCAGGGCTGGAGCAGCAAGCCAAGGGTCACATCTCACAATCAGCACAGGAAGCAGAGAGAGAGAGAGAGAGAGAGACTGGAGAACACGAGGCTTGTTAAACTGACTAAGCCTGCCCTCAGTGACATACTTCCTCCAGCATGGCCACACCTTCTAAGACCTGCAAGAACAGTGCCACCAACTGGAGACAAAATGTCTGAATACTTAAAGCCTATGGGGGGACACTCTCATTCAAACCACTACATTCCACTCCCTGGCCCCCATAGGCTCCTAATCATATAAAATGCAAAATGCATTTAGTCCAACCTTAAAAGTTCCCATAGTCTTTACCAGTCTCAATTCTATTCAAGTCTATAGTCCAAAATCTCTTCTGAGACACAGGCCAACCTCTTAACTGTAAGCTCCTGTAAAATCAAAAGGCAAATTGCATACTCCCAACGTACAGTGGAACTGAATACACATTACCATTCCAAAAGGCAGGAATAGAGGTATAGTGAGGAAACACTGGACCAAAACAAGGCCCATGCCCTGCCTGCCTTCTTATACTGTACACAACAACCTGCCCAGGGTGGCACCACTCATTGTGGGCCAGGCCCTCCCAAACTGCTCAACCATCAAGACAATACTCCACAGATGTGGCCACAGGCCAATCCAATGGAGCCAATTCCCCAATTGAGGCTCCCTTAACCCAGGTGTGTCAAGTTGACACTAAAGCTATCCAGCACAATCGACATTTTTGCTGGGTATAGTAACCTGGGTTGGCATCTATGTGTCCTTTATGTGGAATTTTTTGCTCCCTTTCTTCTTTTGCTTTTTTTTCATAGTTTGCACTGAGAAGCAGTTGTAAATCTGATAGGTTCTCTTGTTATCTTCCAGTCTGATATTCTTTGTTCTTCTTTCTCCCCTCCATTCTGCTTCTGGGGCTTTTCTTCATTCCTTTTCCTTTGATTGGATGAGTGTTAATTTCTCTTTTCATTTCCTCCTCTTGATTTCTTTAGTAGTTCACTTCCTTTTATTTTTATTTATTTTTTTATTATTGTGCTTGGTGTATTTCATACATCATTTTTCCAATTTCAGTTTCAAGGCATATATTCCCTTCCCTCCCCACCCCCACCCCACCCCATCCCAGATCATGCATTGCCATAACTGTCCTGCATCTTCACTCGCGTATTTTTTTTTCATTTTTTAGCAATAAGTGATAATTTATGAGTACAACACCTTCTTTAAAACCTATCTACAGGATGTTGTGCCCAAACCCCACCAGTATGTCCCACCATCCAACGGGTGGGGCTTGTATGTTCAATCAGTTGACAAATGAGTGTCCAGGCTAATATGCTGTATTTCACCATTCACCCCAACACAGCCCCTTTCACATTCACCATGCCCCTCTTCCACAGATTGTTCCCTCAGGCTTAGAAAAGAAGCACAGGTGGATGAGAAGCAAAGCAGTCCCTATTTCTCTGGAGCTGTTGTCTTTGGACTCTGGTCAATCTGGCTGTTTCCTATATGGGCTGACAGTTTTGTCCAGGAATAACCTTTTGATCCTACTAATGAAGCACAAAGCAATTAGAATATATAGGATATTTAAGACAGTCTACTGTTTGTCTAGGGAGGTTACCTTTTGGTTAGACACGATGTTTGGATGGTATGTTAATTGCCAGAATTCATTTTTTCTGTTAAATATTGACAGGGTCTTACTGTGGCTTAACATCTCCTGACCATTAGGAGGATGTAAGCTTGTGTGCATCAGCCATGAGTTATTCCTCAAGAGAGAGACCAATAGGCGCAATTGATTTGGGATATTACAGGCGTATTGCTTCCTCTGCTGCACGAGTATTCCAGGCAGGTGAGGTGTCACCCAAAATACAGCATGGGTGAATTGATGAAATCTGTGCCTTGATTCCACCCTATATGTATATATAAACAATGCCTTCTGGAGACTCATGGTCAAAAAACAAAACTAAAAAAAAAAAATGGGGTGGATACAGATAGATATGAAAACTTTTTTTTTTTTTTTCTTCAATTTCCCAATCTTAAAACTAACTACCGGGAAAAGATTTGTATTTCCAACAGGTCAAAATGTCACCAACTTATTGCGGAGAAATGAAAAGATACAGATTTGCATCGAGTAGGATGTACCAAAGTGCCAACAGAAAGGTTGGCCCATCTTGAACATTGAAAGAAGAAAAGCCTCAGATTGCTACAATCAAACCCCTGCTGTGGATCTACTTGTAACAAAACTATTATAATTGAGTCCTAACGAAACCTTGACCTTCTAGGTGTCGGCCAAAGGTTTTAATTTACAGAGACTTTTCTTACCCCCCCCTCATAGAAACAAGAGAAATATGATGATGATGTCCTTTTCCAACTGTAAATTGGAGACAACTATTATAGAGGTAATCTCTTATAAAACCGGTAAAACTGCCTTCTTTAATTGACTAATAGACATAGGAACTGTGAAAAGGATTATTCTCTATTCAGAACCAAATATAATACTAAAGTCTCCTTAAGCTATGCACTTAAGGAAAATATATTAATACAGGAGCTCTGACATCAGCAATGGATTATTCTACCAAGGAGATGTTGGACAGGGGATCCAAGCCCCCACAAAAGGTAAAGGCTCCTTGCCTCTAAACTGGGATACCTGCAACAAGAGAGACAATAAGGCCCTGCTGTCAAAGACCTGATGTTAACATGGGAAAGATGTGTTGAGACCACACTTGCAAGTGTACAGATGCTCTCTGGAATACCAGAGAGTGTTACCAAAGGCCACTAAACCAATAAAGCAACCATGGGTCTCCTTGAGTCAAGCAAGACTCCTCCATCAGCACCAGCTACACCTCACCTGCCTGGAAATACTGTGCAGCAGAGGCAGCCATATGCCTGTATTTCTACTTCCTTTTGGAGCTTCTCAACCTCTTCCTGTAGCTCTTTGCTTTGCTGGTTGATTTCCTTATCTTTTTCAGCATGGGATCTTTTCAGCGTTTCCACTTCTTTCCAGAGTTTGTCATTCT
Source organism: Rhizomys pruinosus (assembly GCA_009823505.1). NCBI lineage: Eukaryota > Metazoa > Chordata > Mammalia > Rodentia > Spalacidae > Rhizomys > Rhizomys pruinosus. Next base: position 299,620 of record VZQC01005357.1, read on the forward strand.
CTCTCTCTAGGTCCTTCTTGAGTTCTTCATTCTCCTTTCTTAATTCTTTGATTTGCTCTTTATAATCTTGTACTTCTTTTATGTATGTTCACAATTGTGCTTCTGATATCTGTGTCCTGGACCATCTCCAGGTGAATCCCACTGTAGGAATCTTCCACAGGGTTGGTAGAGCTTGGTGCAGGATATTCCTGCACCTTTCCCATGTTGTCTCTTCTTCATGTTCCTGGCATATGGGCTTTTCCTTGCCTGTATTCCAATGTGAGTCCCAAATGCCTCTTCACTGTGTTGAAGGCTTGCTTTTCTTGCCTCCTTCAGATGCCTTCGTAATCCCAGTTGAGAGGGTGGGGGGTGCTCTTTAGCCCACGCCCGGGTACCTGTGGTTCAGGTGGCTTTGGGAGATCTCTGATCTCAAGACTCACACAACCCCACCTTTTATACCAGCTGGGAGGATAACTCTGCCCCCACAGCCACAAAAGCCAATCAATCCAAAGACAACTAGATTAACTAGATTAAATCAAACAACAATCTGCCTTGCTGAAGCACCCAGCTCCTACGTACCTGTGTGTGGTTCAGGTGGTCTTGTGAGAGCTCCAGCAATTCACTTTTGTGTAACGCCTTGTAACCCATGACAATGATATCATCACTTATTAGTTAAGGGGAGTATTTTGTGGGGGGGGGATGTTTGTGATTTTCTGAATAGACAGTCATATTATCAAAGAGCAAAGAGGTTTTTTATTTCTTCTTTCTAAAAATGTGTTCTTTTCCTGTCTCATTGTTCTGTGAAGGAATTCCAGTACAATGGTGAATGTATATGGCGAGAAAAGACTTGATTTCTGTTCTACTTTGCTTTATGTTGCTGTGATCAAATACTTGGACCAAAAACAACTCAGGGAAGAGAGGGTTTACTGCATCCTACACTCCAAGTGAGGATCCAGCTCTGAGGGAAATCAAGGCAGAAGCCTGGAGGCAGGAGCTGAAGCAGAGACCATGGAAGAAGGCTGCTTACTGCCTTTCTTATACTTCCCAGGCCTACCTGCCCAGCGATGCCCACAGTGGGCTGGGCCCTCTTACATCAATTAACAATTAAGAAAATGCCTCAGAGGCATGCCCACAGGCCAGTCTGAGAAGGACATTCTTTGACTGAGGTTCCTCCATCCCAGGTGACACTGGGATGTTTGTGTCCAGTTGCCAAAAACCAGCCAGCACAGCTCCCAAACTTAGGGGAATATCCAGTTTCTCACTATTAAGTATGATGCTGCTGTATGTTTTTGTCTACATCCTTTACCAAGCTGAGGAAGTTCCCCTCTGCACCTACTTTGCTGGGATTTTTCATTGATTTAAGAATTTCACACAAAGTATTCTGATCATATTCAGACCCTTCCCCCTCCACCCCACTTTACCACTACCCCCCCTCTCCCTCCACCACCAACTTCATGTTCCCTATTATTTATCGTCTATTGAATCTAATCTGTGCTTCCCAAGTGCTCTTGGGTGTGGCCTAACCCCCAGAGTTTGGTCAACCTACCAGGCATCACACCAGGAAGGAAAACTGCCTCTCCTTCTCCTTATCATTTTATCACACAGAGATTGACCACCAGATCCTTGAGGAATGACTTCCCGCCCCAGTACGCAGCTCTCTCAGGGTCTGCCTCAGCTGTGGCTATCCTATCCAAGGGCACTTTCTTCTTGAGCTCCCATCCAGTGAGTTGATAAAAGTGTAGTATAAAGGCCCAGAAATTTCAGCCCAGTCAAGATCAACTCAGATGTAAGTTCTGAAGCCTCTGTAGAGTCAGCCAAGTCTCTGTCAGGCCTGCATCACAGTAAAACTTTTCTTCTAACCAGCCACTCTGCTTCTTCCTTCCATTGGCCAGAAAAGATTTCTAATAAACATCCTGCACACAATGCTGCTTGGCTTCCTACCTTCAAGACTCAATCCATGACTGTCCTCACAGAGGAAACTCATTCTCCACGCCACTTCATAAATGATGGTGGGTTTCCTTTTTCCTGTGATGTCATCATCTACGTACTTCATGGGAGTGCAGAAAGGCAGTAGGAAGGAATTTCCCTCTCCATTTGGTCAACCCTTCAGAGTGCTACATTTTGAAGCTTAGATGCAAGGTCTACATGTGTGTACTGGGACCCCTCAGTGGAGATGCATCCAAGGCTCCTTGTGCACATTGCAAGGTAATGCAGTCACATTCACTGGCTTTGACTCTGGAATGGCCTGGCCTCCATTCCCAAAGGAGGAACCTGAGTGGGCAGGTGCTATGCAGAACGCCTCTTCTCAAAGCAGCCCCACTACAGCAACTACCAAAGAGAAGACAGAGCTGAATGGAGTCGAAGATGCAATGCATGTTGGAATCGGTCACAGGGTTGTCCTTAATCAGTCACAGCGTTGTTCAGGGTTGGTGATGCACAGCAGTACCAACGAGAACATTACATATAAGAGTAGATTTTCAAGGGGCAGAAGAGATGGTTCCATGGGTAAAAGTGGTTGTCATGTGAGCCTGAAGACCTGAGTTCAGTCCTCATAACCCACATTTGAAAAAGCACTCATGTCATGGCACACATCTACAATCCCAGTACTCCCACAGCCAAACGGGGGTGGGAGGTGGGAGGTGGGAGGCGGGAGGCGGGAGGTGGGAGGTGGGAGAGGACACAGGAGAATAGGCGGGAAGCCAGAGGCCCAGACCAGCCTGGAGTACAAAGTACAGTGGCAGAAACAGAACTGAGACCACTCCTCAAGCAGGTAAAGGGGAGAACCAGCTCCAGGACATTGTCCTGTGACTCGCACACGTGCATTGTGCCACACCCACACCCACACTCACACACGTGTACATGAAACTAATTAACTGCTTAAAAAGTAGATGTGTGGCGGTTTGAATGAGAATGTCTTCCGTAAGCTCCAGGTACTTGGTCATTCTGCCCCCTTTGGTGGCTGCTGTTTGGGGAGATCTTGCTCTGCCTCCTGTGCCTGCTTGAAGGCGTGAAGCTCCGCTTTCTGCTCCTGCACCTCCTGATGCCACCACCACGCCTCCCCGCCATGATGGACTCTAATTCCGCTGGAACTGTAAGCTCAAATAAGCTCCCTCTTTTATAAGTACCCTTGCTTGTGGTGGTTCTATCACAGCAACAGAATAGTGTCTAATATAATGTGCAATAATAATTCCTGTGGGAATTACTACTGAACACTAATCTGGAGTTAAGCGTTCTGGATATTGGTCTCAATTTTGAACACCATTACTGACCAAGAGGCCCCTATTAGGCTGTGAGGTGGGTGTTCCTCTGCGCATTCAGCTTTCAAGCAATGGCACTCAGTAGTCTGAGCTCCACAGAGCTGGTTACATCATCAGGTGGACAGCTACTTCATAGTAACATTGCTGTCCTACCAACACTTCATCTTTAACAGTGTCCTGCCTTGAAAGGCAGAGCAATATTTGTGCAGTTGTATGAATGTTATTTTGTTCTCACTGGTTGCAAAACTGAATGGAGAAAGAGAAAAAGGAATATTCTGCTAAAAAAAAAAAAGGGAATATTCTGCTACCCATGGTAAGAAGCATAGATCTCATTAACTCAATACAATTGAGACAAAGATAGAAATTGTTAGCCCTGTGGAAAGTGATAAGTCATTAGCCTCAATCAGGTGCTCATTGACTGCAAGCTGGTCAACCTTGTGCTCTGCTATTAAGGGAAAGAACAAAATACAAAATGAAAAGAACACATCTGAAATGTATAAATCATCGCGGATGACACCTGAAAGGCAAGGTGTAATTAGAGATGCTGGAACATGTTCCATCTCTCTGCTAACAGAACCCACGTATAATCTTGTTGAAGTTTTATATGTTTGACTTCTGTGAAAATTTTATGTACAAAATCTGGGGGCTGTTTCAATGAACACATAACCTTACATTGTATAGAGTTGCTGTGTATTTAGGAAAAAAAATCTGTGATTGCAATACTGAGGTATTTTTGTCAGATTTAGAGAAACTTTATCTTTGCATAGAAAAATATATTAGCAATTTTGCTGGCCTAAAGCCAAAGATAAGACATAGATAAGAATAACAGCCCATGAGGTGGCTCAGCAAGTTAAGGGGCTTGCAGCTAAGCCTGACAATCTGAGTTCAATCTTCAGGATCCACATGGTGGAAGTAGAGAACTGACTCTCCAGATTTGTCCACTGAGCTCCACATGGATGCTTTAGTAGGCCCACACCACACACATACATACTCACGAAAAATAATTAAATAAATGTAATCTTTAAAAAATTTTAGTAGATATGAATAGGCAAAAATATAATTGTGTTTGGATATAGACATCGATATGTGCTCAGGCACCTTCACATACTCCTTTTTTCTGGAAAGGTGTTTAAAAAAAAGAACAAAAGAAGAAAATTCTCATATTTTTGACTCACTATACCAAAACAACACTATTTTCCACAAGGAAAATAAACACCTGGGTTTTGTAAGCCATCATTAAATATGTATCTGTTTCTTATAACTGAACAAATACACCATTCATAAAAACACAGATTTTTAAAACAGGAGCTGGAGAGATGGCTCAGTGGTTAGAGCACTGGCTGCTCTTGCAGAGGACCTGGGTTCCATTCCCAGTGCCCACATGCTAGCTAACAACTGCCTGTAACTCCAGTTCCAGGGGACCCAACACCCTCTCTGACCTCTGTGGGCATTGCATGACAAGAGTGCACTTAAACTAATGCAGGCAATACACTCATACTCATAAAATTAAAAATAATAAATAAAATATTTTAAAACAAATTTCTCAATCCATGATTCCTATAGATCCTCCAATACTATATTCCAATTTAACAGAAGCCTTGGCTCTCTCCACAGTAAGCTCCACCCCACAGGTCTGCTTCCTCTCCTTGACACCTGGGACGCAGAGCTTACAGCGGAGGCCTGTTTCTGAGTTTCTACTACATCAACTTCAGTGGTGTTCAGAGTCTAGAAGAAATAATAATGAAATTGTGGTATCTCATCACATCTCGTTCTTTTTGTATCAAATTTAATGTCACTTCTCAGTCATCGATGAACTGTTTCAGAAGGGCTGGATCGCTCAATGCGGAATGCAGGCCTAGTGTTAGGGTTTGAGTGTGAGCTTTCTCCATAGGCTCCTGTGTTTCAATATCTGGTCCCAGTGGGTAATACTGTTTTCAGAGGTTGTGGAACCTTAAGGGCATTCAGTCAGAGAAAGTAGGTCACTGGGTGGGGCAGGCCTTGAGGATTATACCTCAGCCCTTCTCCTATCCCAGATCTGCACTCGGCTTCCTGTTCTACCAAGATTAGAGTTGGTGAGTTGTCCCTGGCACAGCTCTTCCCCCAGGATAGACTGTATTCCCTCAAACCAGGAGCCCAAATAACTCCTCCTCGAACTATCATGCCAGTTGAGAAAAGGATCTAATACAGCTAGCATCATCAAAGCCTTGGGTTCAATCCCCAATATTGCAAGAAGAAAAATACAGAAGTATTTCAGAAAAGAGGTAGATTCTAAGAAAGGACTGTCTGAATCACACTACAAGACTGTCAGGAGCCCTAAGCAGCCCCGAGGACTCTAGGAAGGGAACAGGGGAGTGGATGGGAAGACATAGGTGTCCCTCGGACACTCTTCTGACAAGTCTGCATGGGCAGTGGAAGTAGGCAAGGTCTGTCCTAGAGACTCCAACAGCTAGAAAGACATAAAGGTCCTATTTCCATCCAAACGGCAATAAAACTCTGCTCACTTACACTAACATCTCTGGAAGCGCGCATTGTAGGCCAGATTGCACGAGAGGAGCAGAAACGCTGGGATGGGTTAAGGCAAAGGCCAGGCCGCGAGAAGATGGTGTTCTTCGAGGAGATACTTGCGCCTCTGATGGATAAACTGAGAATTCTCCATCTTCATTTTTTTTACCCAGGTAGGAATGCGATAATTTCATCTTCCCTGGAGCTCTGATGTTTCTCTGTCTGTTCCTAAGCCAGATGCTGTTTACTGTACCTCATGCTGGGGTCGGGGATAGAAGGGCTCGTTAACTTACCATTCATCCTCAGCCTATGCCATTCTGCAGGCACACTGCCCAGCCTGGATGTCAACTTTTTACAAATAACAATTGAAGCTGTCAGTTATCTTGATGAGCAGTACTCCAGAGAAAGAACAGCATAATTGTGGGGTGAAGTGTTAGTGAGCTAATTTTTTTCCCTACAGCAACAAGAACAAAACCTCTTTCTGGAAATAATATATTTACTGTTGTTATATGGTATATAGCACATGAGTTCCAAATAATACCAGAGTGAAAATACAAAATTCCTCAGCTTTTTTAGAGACAGAACGCACCATGGCTTAGGTTTCAAAAAAAAAAAGAAAGAAAGAAAGAAACACAAAATCCTGTTCCATTCCTTCTCTTGGCCTGAATTTAAACAGAGAAGTTATGGTACTTATTTTTCTTGACTATTCGTATGCTTAAATACAAGACAAAATAACTATGAAAAAGACCCCAGTGTTTAAGCCTCAAGGCAAAGATATTATGAATTTAAATGATCTATGTCAGTGTTCTGTCACACACTGGGTGGCTCATTACTAAGTCAACCGAAATGTAATCTCTGGTTTCCTGTCCGTCCCTCCAAGTTTATAAATCTAGGACTCCAGCAGTCATCCCATTCCTGACTATTCTTTTAAATCCCAGTTCAAATGCCAGAACCCCCAGGAAGCCTCCCTTCCCTCCCACCAGCTAGGCAGACGCTCATTTCTCCAAGCACCCATCCATCTCTCCTGTCCCTCACTGGCTCTTCTGAAGCCCTGTTCCAACCAGTGTTTACTTTCTGTTATTGCCCTTAGACAGTGAGGTCCTAGGAGGTGGGGAGTCTGTTTATTCAGCTTTGTAACCCCCAGAGCCCTGTGCAGATCTTAGTATATAAAAAAAACACAGTCGACAGATGCTTAATGGATAGGAAAAGGAGAAAAGGTATATAGGGAGAAGGGGGCATCTTAGCTGGTGCGAGCCACGCAAAGAGCTGCACCGTAGTGAAGCAAATGGCTCATGCTGTAGGGCCCAACAGAGGGCAGCAGAGAGCTAAGGAGCAGAAACTCAGCTGGATGACCAACGCTCTGGAAGGTTTTCCTAGTAATGTGGATGGGAAGGGTCATGTCGCAGGGTAGAAAATAAGAGCACATGCTTGTTAGACACCATGAGACCACAGAAATCCATGAGGATGACCAAGAAGCAGAAGTACCCACTATGGGTCCAACATAATCAGAAAGTCCTCATGAAACAGAGTGTAATGAGCACAGAAGAGCACAACTGGCCAAAGTATGGAAAATAAGAGATCACAGAATGTGTGTTCCTGGACTCCTCTGTAGTAAACCTCACCCACTCAGGGCTCAGGGACTATTTCCAAGAAGGGGAGCAGAAAGATTGTAAGAGTCAGGGGTAGTGCATGACCATAAGGAAACAGAATCTTCCAGGTTCCTGGGAACTTGCTCAGATGAACTTCTAGCAATGGTGACAGCATGCACAAAACCCATGCAAACTCACCAGAGAAAAACCCAGCGTAGAACTGGGGAAATGGGGAGGAGGACCCAACCTTAGCTGAGGACTATTGCCAGCTGATCACTGCTGAGAGAGAGTTGATCTTCTTTAAGGAAGAAGATCACTACACAGGCTGAACAGGATCCAGTGGATGAACTCCACTGAGGAACAACTGGGTGCACAAACTTGACTCGATGGGCCTTGACACATAAGACAGAATGGATGAAATGCATTGGAGCACTATGGGAGGGTGTGGATGGGTGAAGCGATCTAAATATGACTAAGACATGTTGTATGAAATGCACACAAAATTTCAACAAAAATGTACCTTGGAAAAAATTGGGATGGATTATGGGTTGTGGGACAGGACTTCGTTTGAAAGTCCACAGCCCTAGCTTCAAAAAGGAGTGCCCCTCAGCTGATCTCAAAGCCCTGCCACCAAGATGACGATAACAGACAGAAAGCTAACCCTAACACCCACACCGTCCGGAACACTAGCTAGAAGGTAGGATTTGGAGGGGACCTAAAGGGTTGACAGTGCCAGGCGGGAGCAGAATGAGGGAATGAATTAGGAACGAAAGGCAGCAAATCAAAAGGGTCTGCTGGAGGCCGCAGGTGGCTTAGCAGGTAAAGTTGTTTGCCACCAAGCCTGGCAACTTGAGTTCAATGCCCAGAATCCACATGGTGGAGGGACAGAAATGACTTCTGCAAGTTGTCCTCTGACCTCCACACAAGCCCCATGGCATGTACACAAGAAATAAATGTGTGGGGCTTTGTTCTTATTTCAAGAAAGAAGATCCTACTGGTCCACTCAGGACCTGCATAAACGAGGGAGGGAGAAAGGAAGAGCTGTGTTTTGAAGAAGCCAAGCCTCTTGCTTATCCCTCCTGAGGCCCAAACAAGCCACACCTGGCCAGACTCTGATACCCAGGACTAAAGTACACGTGTGTCCTTTCTTTTTTTTCTTTTTTTTTTTTTTTCTTTTTTTTTTTTTTTTTTTTTTTTTTTTTTTTGGAAAGGGTTTCCCGGTAGCCCCAGCTGTCCTGGAACTATGTAGACCAGGCTGGCCTTGAACTCACAGAGATCTGCCTGCCTCTGCCTCCTGAGTGCTGGGATTACACGTGTGTGCCACCATGCCCGGCTACCTGTCTCCTTTCAAATCTCAGTCACTGCAAATGCCTCTCAACTCTTCCAATAGCCACCTAATCAAATCAATGGCCCTCTAGTGTGGTCAAAGCTCAATATCCCAAGGCAGAAAATGTGAAATAAGCCCAAACCACCATTAGTATACCCACAGAGCACATCACTAACCACATCTCATAATGTCAGTGCCCTACACTCTTTGCTACTTGGAAGTATAGCAGACAAGCTAGAGCAGCATCACTGTCAAGAGGCAATTAAAATACACATTTTCATCCCCACCCCAGCCCTGCTTTAGAATTTTCATCCTGGGGCTGGAGAGATGGCTCAGTGGTTAAGAGCACTGGCTGCTCTTGCAGAGGACTTGGGTTTGATTCCCAGCACCCACATGGTGGCTAACAACCATCCTAACTCCAGTTCCAACCATTCTGACTCCTCCTTCCGACCTCCATGGGCATTGCATGACACAGGTGCACTTACGTACAAGCAGGCAAAACACCCATACACATAAAGTAAAAATAAGAAAGAAATTTAGAACCTTCATCCTAACTAATGGTGGTTTGAATGAGAATGTCCCCCATAGGCTCCAAGTATGTAGACATCTTGTCCCCAGTTGGTGGCACTGTTTTGGGAGATCTTAGAAGCTGTGTCCATGCTGGAGGAAGCATGTCACTGGGGGAGGGCTTAGAGAGTTCAAAAAGCCTTGTCAACCTCCAGTCACTCCCTCTCCTTCCTGTGCCCACTTGAAGATGCGAAGCTCTGCTCCGGCGCCTCCTGCCATCTTGCCTCCAGGCCATGATGGACTCTAATTCCCCTGGGACCATCAACCATAAGCTCACATAAACTCTTCCTTTTATAAGTTCCCTTAGTCATGGTGGTTCTATCAGAGCAATAGAAAAGTGACTAATACAGTAACATAGCTCCAAGTGATATGTGTGGGCACCCAACCCCTGACCATCACACAAAGCACTGCCTACCATGGTAATTACATTCAGCCACACCAACTTCTTTCTGCTCCTCAAATATGCCATGCACATTCCCAGCTTGGGAATCTGCCCCTGGCTCCCCAGGGAGAACCAGGGGAGGTTCTTGGGAACCAGGACTTCCTGCTGTTCAGACCTTCAGAGAGGTCTGTCAATACTCAATCCAAACTAAATGCTACATGAAGCAAGTCTACGCTTCCTACACTGATTGCAAGATGGTTTCCCCACTGAGCAGACATCATCATTGTCTGGAGAACTCGTTAAAAGACCAGCATCTGTGCCCACCTCAGCGTTTCTTGGGCAGAGTCCATGAATTTGGCGTTACAGAAGGTCTCAGGAGACATGAGTGCTGCTTCCCTGGGACTACCTGTCAGGATCCTTATAACTCTAAGGTGATACTGTCTTGAGCACCCTTTTCTGTTTCATTTCCATTCCCGTTTCATGGGAAGCGGGTTGTACCTTTATTTCACCCAGAATCTCCAACATGTGGTTCATAGTAGCTACCTTTTAATATGTGTCAAATAAAGAATGAATTAGTAAGTCACTGATTCTTAATGGATTTTGTGTCTTTTTTGTTCCACTTAATCTGCTTTAGCAACAACCAACCTAAGCATATATGGAGTCAGCCATGGGAGATTTGTATTTTAACCAAAGTACAACTTACAAAAATATAAATCGCACACTGACTGGATTGTATTTTACATTACTGTGATTGACAGCATAGTTTATGCATTCAACTTCATTATTTGGACTTTTACTTAAGGGCAAAGTCTCAATCCAATAGAAGTCTACAAGACTAGCCCTTTCTTTTGACAAAATGGCCTACATAGCACTCTAAAGGTGCATCATCTCCAAAATTGAAGAGAGAAAATAATTGGTATATATTCATGTTGTCAATCATGTTCTGAAAGGTAATACTTCTCATCAGAATTAAGTAAAGCATCATAAGTTGTAACTTATGAATGTATCTCAAACACAAGCAGGCCCCTGTACTGCTAATAAGATTATATGCTTATACCCATAGCGCTGGGCTGCCCTTAACCTTAGAGAAGTTTCTTGCAGTGGACAGAAATAAATAAAGGATCAAAGTGTTGGGAATAAGAGACTGAGTACTCAGCCTAAGGGGCACATCTATATTAAACCCAAACCCCACCATCACCAAGGCCCCAGGGAACACTGAGGAAGAGGCAACTGAAAGAATGCTGAAGAGCTGTGAAATGCTGTCCTCTGGACAGGACATGGCTACCACAGTCATGAGCTCACAGCAGCTGTAACCACATGCACAAGAGCCATACAAGATCAAGACAGCCCCAATCCAGACAAAAGCAGAGCAGACAGTGTCCAGGTCCCATCCGCTACTGAGGCAATACTGGCCCTGGGGAGCTGTTGGGGGAGACGGAATCATCCTTCCCTGAGGCTGTGGCCCCTGCTAGGCCGCCCCTGCTCCACCCATGCACATAGGGAAACACCGACTGAATTTGGTGGGTTATCACAAAGAAAAGAGACCTGAAGTTAGGAGAGGGTGCTGGGGGGTGGAGGGAGGAAATGGCAATAGGTATGATTGCATTTCATTGTATACATGCATCAAATTCTCAAGATAAAAATTAAAATAAATAAGATGCATTAATGACATTAAACACAAAGGGTTTTGTCTTTTGAGACAGGGTCTCCCTGTAGCCCCACCTGGCCTGGAACTCCCTATGTAGACCAGGCTGGCCTTGATCTCACAGAAATCTACCTGCCTCTGCCTCCTAAGTGCTGGGATTAAAGGTGTCTACCACCATATCCAGGCAAAAGAAAAGATTGTATTTCACCTATACATCAGTTTGAGGTTGCCTCCAAGGATGTGTGAGGGGACCCGCACACAGTCCAGTCCTCTGTCACCCTACATCTGTGTGGCAGGAATCCTGCAGCCAGCTCAGCCAGGTTTCTGAGTCTAAGGGATGACCGTGTTCATCTGTTTCTCTTGCTATCTACACCCTCCTGCTGCCACCCCACGTATTCCCCTTCCTAGCCAGCCGACCTCGACCAGGCCCCATGCCCACACCTGGCTGGCTGCCTCAACACAGCCTGGGGTTCATCTTCCCTGAGTTAGATCTGCCTTCATTCAGCTCTTTAATGCTGAGGCAGAATCCATGTCTGCATAATAAAGGGCTAAAATCAAAAGCCAGTGTCGCAACTTATGAATCTAGTGCTAACTTCGCTGGAAAGCTGGCTACTGGGAGAAGCACCTGGGAAGGTCTAGAGGCACAGAGGGAGGGGGGGTAAGAGTAGCCTTGCTAATTAAGCCAGATTGAAGGTGTCTGGAGTCTAGTGTAAGCAGCTATAGCTAAATGTCAAAGCCAAGGGCCGAGTTCATGGAACGACAGACTCTCTTGTCAAATGCTGACAGGCAGAGAAGGCAATGGCTGGGGAAATGTGGTCTGTGCGTGGCTTGTCTGTGTCACAGTGTCCTTCCGAAGCACTGATAGCCAGTACCCGCACTGGAGAAAGCAGGCATCCAGAGAGGTGGGCTTCCCCTGGCCCAGCTTGTTAGACGTGATGAAAAGCACTGACAGAGATGGTAGAGTAGGAAGAGGAGGCTTCAACATCAGCCGAAGACAGGACCTGAGCGAGGCATCCTATCAATCAAAGGTTCATCTGAAGACTTCAAAGAGATGTATTCTTTATCTGTATTCATTATTTATACATATCTATATTAATTATGTTACTGACAAAACATATTGACTTGATTCTGGATTGAAGGGACTTTATTCTAAAACACTTTGTTTTAGTTTCCAATACAGAAAAAAAAATATTTTGCTGCAGAACCTGTAACTGAGCATTAGTTTTTGGGTTTAGCATATAATTCCCTTTTTTTTTTTTTTTTTTTTTTTTTTTTTTTTGGTTTTTTTGGTCTTTTTGAGACAGGGTCTCCTTGTAGCCCCCAGCTGGCCTAGAATTCACTCTGTAGACCAAGCTGGCCTTGAACTCACAGAGATCTGCCTGCCTCTGCCTCTGCCTCCCAAGTGCTGGGATTATAAGGGGTGTACTACCACGCCTGGTTCTTAGCCGCCATGTGGGTGCTGGGAATTGAACCTTGGTCCTCTGCAAGAGCAGTCAGTGCTCTTAACCACTGAGCCATCTCTCCAGCCCCAGCATATAATTCTTTTTACATATGGGACTCGTTGGCTCATTCAAGAAAAGCATTTGATTGACTTTTATTTTTTGAGACAGATTCTCATGTAGCTCAAACTGGCCTCCAACCTGATATATAGGGAAGATGATCTTGAATTTCTGGTCCTCCTGCCTCTACTTCCTGAATGCTGGGATTACAGCATGCAATGCTACACCAACCTTTTATGTGGAGCTGAGGACTGAACCCATGGATTCCTGCATACTAGGCAAGCACTGTGCCAAATGGGCTACATCCCTAGCCCCCCAAACTGATTCTTTTTGACCTTTTACATACTCTCAGCAATCACACGAAGTAGACAGAATAGACACTGTCCATTTTATTATGGTTAAAAAAAACTCAGATTCAGAGCAAGCAAGCGACTTGCCTAGAAGTCCACTGATGAAGCACTTGTCTGGTGTCCCATGGTGCTCAGCCCTCAGCTACACTTCTGGATTCTGTTTTTGCAAATAAGACATCCTTATTGAGTAGATGACAGATAAGAGTAAAACACAGTAAGAAAAGAAACTCAAATTCCTCCACCAGAATGGCTCCTACCAGAATTCTCTTCCTTATCCCCGCCCCTTGGGGATGTAGCTTATTGTCCCCAAACTATACATGTTAGGAATATTTTGATGGTTCCCAAAGAAAACAGTATAAAGTGTTTTAAACTGAGCCTGTCATATACATATTCACACCCACACATGCATGTACACACACACCAATCCCAATACAAGGAAGTTGTACTGACAACTCTCTCATCCACTGATGGACAAAAGGAAACTTTGAAGTTTGGATTGCAGCTCCCAAGTTCTCCAGTGGAATTGGTGAAATCATACTGTGTGCCTGGATGAATTGTCACATGGCTGACGACACTGTTTAAAATGCACAGTTTGGAGCTGGAGAGCAGTTAAGAGCACCTGCTGGTCTTATAGAGCACCCACATCAGGTGGCCCACAACTGCCTGTAACTCCAGTTCCAGGAAATCCAGTGCCCTCTTATGGCATCCACAGAAACTGCATTCACATGGTGCACATACACACACACACACTCAGGCACATACACATACACATACACATACAATATAGTAAGTAAATATTTTAAATCTTTGTCTTAAAAAATGAACAACTCACATGTAAGTGTATGTTGTAATTTAGCCGGGGAAGCAGGAAGGCCCATTCTGACTGGTCATCTCCCTACTTATCTTTTGTTTCCCTTCTCAGCAGTCAGTGTTTCTGAAATGCCAGCGATACAGCAAAGCACTGATTAGCATGCCAACCTGCCTTTGTGCAAACACTGCCAATGGCAAGTCTCTGGTCCTTTGCTCTGGTGTAGGATTCAGAAGCCAATGAGGTGTTATCCAGCAGGAGGAGACACACCCACAAGGAGCTGTGCTTCCTCAAGACAGAGGAAGTTGGAGCCAGAATCAAGCAACAGCTTTGAAGAGGACATATTAACGCACCCTCGGTCTTAAAATGATTAACAATAAGATAATATGTGCATTTAATGTTCATTTGCTTCTTCTGAGATATAAGCCCAGACCTGCTTCAAACTCATGCTTTTCCTGCCTCAGGCTCCTGAGTGCTGGGATAACAAGTAAGTTCTGTCATTGCCTGGTTTACTTTACATTTTTAATAATGTCGTGGTTAACTTCAGGTGTCAATTTGACACACCTGGGAAAAGGGAACCTCCACTGAGGAATTTCTTCCATCAGATCCTGTGGCCATGTCTGTGAGGCATTTTCTTAATTGCTGGTTGATGTGGAAGGGCCCAGCCCACTGGGGGTGGTGCCTTCCCTAGGCAGGTGAGCCTGGACTGTATAAGCAGCTGAGCCAGCCAGGGAAGCAAGGCAGTAAGCAGCTTCCTCTGTAGTCTCTGCTTCTGTTCCTGCCTCCTGGTTCCTGCCTTGAGTTCCTGCCCTGGCTTCCCTTGAAGACCCACTGTAACCTGTTAGCCAAAATAAACCCCTTCTTCCTCAAGTTGCTTTTGGCCAGTGTTTTATCACAGCCCAGAAACCAAACCAAGACAAAAAGGGGAAAAAAGCTATTCCTTTCTCATTTCAGTGTGTATTCCATAAACAAAACATGTATATATCCATGTTCTAGGAGAGTCAAACATCCAAGCATACACTATTTAAAACATCCTTTCCCTACTTTTTGGTGGGCACCCTGTGCATTATTTTTGCATTGACTTTTATTCACACATATAAGTATTTTTTTTTAATACAGAAAAGATCAGACTATCAGCTGAGGCTGAACTTGAACTTCTGTTCTCTCTGCCTCTGCCCCCGAGGTTCTGGGATTATGGGTATACACACCATGCCCTGCTATCTACTACCAGTAGTTTCCACACTTTAAAAACACACCCAGATGCTCACACTTCCATCAGCAAGGCGTGCAAACTTCTGCATTGCTCCCTGTGTTTGTTTGGTATTATTGGTGTCACTCTGTCCTTCTGGTGCTTGGGATTGAACCCAGGACTCTGTGCATGCTAGGCAAGAAGTCCACCCCCCCCAAGCTACACCCGAGCCCCAAGTTTATTGATTTTTGACATTCTAGTAGATGAATAGTTGTCTTTCATATTTTAATTTTTCTAAATATAACTGCATAAGTTCATTTTCACAAATGTTTTGAACATAATTTTCTTTGTTTTAAAATTGTTCAATCTTTCTTTTCTGTATATTTATGTTTGCCAATTCATACTTCTGGTTAACAGGATCTCCTTATTAGATATTATTAATATACTTCCAGATGTATGCTGAAAATACTTATCAGTATGTCTACTCAGAACAACCCTTAATTTCAACATAAGCTTTTCTAATGTGCTTTTGGTTGTGTGTGTGAACATGCATATATGCATGTGTCTATGTGTGTGCATGTGTGTATGTGTGTGCATGTGTGTGCATGCATGTGTGTGTTTAGGTGAATTTTAGATGAACATACTTCCATACCTATGTTATGTAAGGCATTAACAATAGGGGATCTTACCAAAGGATATACAGGAAATTTCTACTAACTTTGCAGCTTTTATATAAATCAAATATATTCCAAAACATGGCACATGTATCTATGATGTGTGTGTGTGCCTTTCATGTCTTAGAAGGGGTTTCACTATTGACAATTTTTAAATATTTTTTTACTGATGATTTACTATAGGTTTTCATGGTAGTAGCACCCTCTCCAGTTAGCTTATTAAAATCTGGAATGCTTTGTATGACATAATACTCAAAATATGACATAACTGGGGCTGGAGATATGGCTCAGTGGTTAAGAGCATTGGCTGATCTTGCAGTAACTGGGTTTGATTCCCAGCACCTACATGGTGGCTAACAACCATCTGTAACTTCAGTCCCAGGAGAATCCAATTCTCTCTTCTGACTCTGAAGCTGTTTCCCAACACAGATGCATTTACACACATGCAGGCAATACACTCATACACATAAAATAAAAATAATATATAAAATTTGTTTTTAAATATGATAAAATTAAAAATTTCATCTAGACTCTACCACATGAAGAACCCTGGCTTCCAATGTCATTTATTAAATGTTCCATTATTTTTCCACTGATTGAAATCCTTCCTTTATCATAAACTGAATTCTGGCTGTTGCTGTTGAGACAGAGTTTCTGAATGACCTTGAACTTCTAATCTTCCTACCTCCACCTCCCCAGAGCTGGGAATTAGACTCAGGGCTTTGTGCCTGCCAGGCAAGCACTCTACCAACTGAGCCCCATCCACAGACCCCTAAATTTATTTTTAATGGAAATAAACACCATAGTCTTTCCATCCAGGAGCAGTTTGTCTCTCCATTCTTTTACGTCTTCCCATAAATGTGTAGTTTTAATTTTCTCCATTTTTAATCCTCTCTGACTACATTTAATTCTTAAGATGCTGATGGATTTAATTTGTACAGAAAATGGAATTACTTTTCCATTACATTTTCTAGGTTGTAATTACTCATGCACAGGCAAGCTATCGATTTTGAGTGTGAATCTTTCTTTGACATATTTGTATGTATTTATGGAATTATAATTATATATGTATATATAATATATACATACAATGGTTAGTGGTCAAATCAGAATAGTCAGCCTTTCCATCTCCTTGACTATTACTATGCCTATGTATTGGAAACACTCTCACTGTGACTCTCGTGTGGTCCCTCTATGGATCTCTCTGATAGCAGGGTTTCTATCAGCTTTTCTCAGTCTCTTGCTCAGGCTCTACACATTTGGATCTTCAATTTTGTTCCATTGGTCAACAGGTCTGTTTTTGTGCCTGTACCAGGCTGTCTTCCATTTAGCCCTGTATATAGCTTGAAGTCTGGTAAGGTGATCCCCTCTGTATTGCATTTTTCACTCAGGGTTGCTTTATCTATTCAGGGTCTTTTGTTTTTTCATATGAATTTAAGGATTTTTTTCCAAGTCTGTAAAGAAGCTCATGGGGATTTTAAATAGGATTGCTTTGAATATGTATATTAATTTGGATAGAATGGACATTTTACTATATTAATTTTTCCAACCCAGAAGCATGAGAGGTTTTTCCATCTTTTGATGGAAATCTCCTTCTTCAGGGGTTTAAAATTTTTGTTGTAGAGATCTTTGGTATCTTTGGTTAGGTTTGTTCCCAGGTATTTTATTGTTTTTGAGGCTATCATAAATGAGAAGGACTCCTTATATTCTTTCTTCAGTTGCTTGTTGTTAGTGTAAAGAAAGACTACTGATTTTTTAGGTTAATTTTGTATCCTGCCACTTTACTGAAACTCTTAATCATCTCTAGGAGTTTTTCTGGTGGAGTTTTTAGCATCCCTCAGGTAAACTATCATATCATAGGCAGGCTTTTAGACACCATCAGCACCTGACCATCAAACACCAGTGTTAAGACAGCAGGATCATAGATCACCATGCCCACAGTGTTCCTGGGCTGCTATCACTATTCTAGCTTGCTTTCTATTGCTGAGATGAAACACTGACCAAAACCGGGTTAGGGAGGAAAGGGTTTATTTGGCTTACAGATTAACAGCCCATCACTGAGGGAGACCAAGGCAGGAACCTAAGGCAGGAACCTGGAGGCAGAGGCTGAAGCAGAGACCTTTCTTATAAAGTCCAGGCACCCCCTGCTCAGGGATGGCACCATCCACAGTGGGCTAGGGCCTCTTACATCAATTAGCAATCAAGAAAGTGCCCCCACAGCATGCCCACAGGCCAGCCTGATGGAGGAAATTGCTCAGTTAAGGTTCCCTCTTCTCTAGTGTGCCAAGATGACAACCAAGATTAGCCATCACAATCATTAATTAATTTCTAATCAACAATGCCTTTCAAGGACACTAGATAGCTGCAGGGTCTCTGCTTCACTTCTAGATGGAGAACAGGACCTGGGCTTGGATTGGCTCCCTTTGGTGGGTGCTGGACAATGCACCTCTTCCTAGATGAATCCCCCTGGTTAAGGGCTGGGACAGGTAAGTGTCTAATCTTTTGACATTGTCATCTCAAAGTTCATTCACATTCAAGAACCACACAACCAGATCTGCAAGATGACTCAGCAGGAAAAGCATTTGCTGCCAAGACTGAAGACCTGGATTTGATTTCCAGGCCCACGTAATGGAAGGAGAGAACTGACCCCTGAAAGTTGAGAGAGAGAGAGAATAATAAAATGTAATAAAATATCTTTAAAGAACCATACAACCAACTTGTAAAAAAATTACAAAAAATCTCCTAATGCTACAAGTTCATGTTTTATCATGAGGCCATATTCACAGCCATCCGGGCCATATGTGACCCACAGGCCACAGGTTGGACATGCTGAGGAGCTGAAACCTGCCTATCTTATTTCCTATACAATGCAGCACTTGATTATAGTGAGACAAATGGGGTATATAGAAAACCAGTCTTTTGAAAGTACATTCCAGAGCTCTTCAGCCACTAAAGGTGGGTTGTTGTCCAGGCCACTGGCTTATCTCCTGGCTTCAGTGTTTACATTTGATGACAAATTCCACGTCTGTCTCCTGCTACCTGAAAGGCCACTTTCCTACATCACCTGTGAGCCTTTGGCTCTTCAATGCACTGATTCTAAGGTTACAGGCTCTCCAGGGCTGATCCCTGTAGAGTCAAAATCTTCACCTATGTGCCTTTGGATATACTGTGCACCATCAATATAAAAATGTCTGCATTGCTTTTTCAAGAATTGTCGACTACACTCATTCATGTCACCAGAATGCTTAAAAATTTAACTTCTCAGGCTAGAGAGATGGCTCAGTGGTTAAAAGTACTCTTGCAGATGACCCAGGTTTGATTCCCAGTACCCACATGACAGCTAACAACCGTCCTATAACTCCAGTTCCAGGGAATTCAATGCCCTCTTCTGACCCTCATGGGAAATGAAGAACACAGGTGCATTTATATACACGCAGGCATAATACTCAAACACATAAAATAAAAATAACAAATAAGATAGTTTAAAGATAAATTTAAAATTAGAAAAAATTAACACTTCATATCATAAAATCACCCATAATCCCTCTGCCTTTTAAACAATTCCTTTTTAGATTTATTTTAATTATGTATATGTGTGTGTGTGTGTGTGTGTGTGTGTGCATTTATGTACACAGAGGCCAGAAGAAGAGGTCAGATCTCATGGAGCTGAAGCTATAGGTGGTTGTGAGCCTCCCAACATGGGTGCTGAGCACCAACTCAGGTCCTCTATAAGAGCTGTAAGTGCTCTTAACCACTGACCCCAAAGGCAATGTGATTTTTGTTACATAATCCCATGCTAGTATCTGTTCAGCTATACAGATTCATATTGTCATAATCGATGGGTACTTAAAAGTGTTGTATTCTTATTTTCCATTTAGTGTATCTTAAACATTTTTCCACAAAATCTTCATAATTACCACTCTGAGGGCTCCATCACTGTGCATTACGGTAATCCAGTATCATTTGCCTAATTGCTGCTCAATTTTTCACTATTACCAATGAGTGGAAATGAACATTTTCAAACAATTGCCTTCTCATCTAATGGATTGTGTCCTCAGAATAGAAGGAAAGGAACATGACGAAAAACAGCCACCATTTTATCCCTTTGCTAGTGTCGTGTTGCATTTCAAAAAACTTTCACCAATGTGCTACTTTCTACTATAATTTTATCAGTATTATCACTCTGATTTCATTAATATTAAAATAAAAAGTTACCTTGATTTAGCAGTGGTTCCGTTTTAATTAATTTAATACGTAGATTGAACATCTTCTTAGTTATTTGCTCTCCCTGTTAAATATCTCTAAAATCAAATAAAGTGTGAGTTTTAGTTCTTATGTTTGAATGGGTTTTTTAATATAGTGTAGATATTCATTAAAACCTGTGAATGAAGGCAAATATCTCCCCCAATCTGTGGAGCACCCCCTTTTAATGATAATTCTGACTTTTTCTTTATTCAAATGTTATGCTGGAGAAGTTGTGGGGAAAGGGGAACACTCATCCATCGCTGGTGGGACTCATACAACCGCTACGGAAAGCAGTGTGGAGAACCCTTAAAAGACTCAAAATGAACCTACCACCTGACCCAGGCGCACCCACTCCTGGGTATATGCCCACAAGACTCATCCTACTGCAAAGATACATGCACATCTATGTTTATTGCAGTTCTCTTCACAATAGTGAAGAGCTGGAGCCAAAACAACTGCCCCTCAACAGATAACAAAAATGTGGTACATCTACACAATGGATTTTCATGCGGTGGTAAAGAAAGATGACATCATGAACTTTGAAGGTAAAGGGATGGAACTCAAAGCCATTATGCTAAGTGAAGTAACACAGTCCCAGAAAAACAAATGGTGTTTCCCTCATTTGTAGATGCTAACACCAAAATCCCCAGTTGAAAGGCAAGCTGAACAACATTATTGTTATATTTCTTTTTATCTAAAAGCAACTGTGTTGTTATAATGTGAATCTCTTAACAGGCTCTAGAATTGACCTACCACTTATTTTCAGACTCTGTAATTACTGTATATGGGTGGAAGGTACATATTCATATTTTAGAGTAATATAAAATTAAAGGGGAAAAATGTGAATGCCTAAACATATTTTGGAATTAACACACAGTTTATTCTCAGAGGTCATAATTTTGATACATATGTGATGGTTATATAGGCATATGTTGGAGCAATACAAAGGGGAGGGAACAACAACAACATAAAGACTTGGTTAAAGAACTGACTGATACAGGTAAATTCTGCCCCAAACAACAAGCCTCTACAGTGAAAAACTTTGGAAAGACTGAGAGAAAGATGCAAGACATGTATGGCAGAAGGCATGAACTGGGGTGGGGTGGGGGGCAGGGAGAGGGGAATGTGTCTAAATTGGATAATGTATGAAATACACAAATCATCATTAAAAATGCTATATTTTTTATAGTAGCAAATCTACCCTTTTCCTTTGTGATTTTTTTCCCTCTTCAAAAATGAGAAAAAAAATTTATATTCTTCCCATAAATACTTTAACTCTTTAGACAAAAGTGATTTGATTTGGGATATCATTTGATATGAAGCAGCTCTCTTAACCTGCTGCAGACACTTTGGGAATAGAATATATCCTTTCAAATACAAAATTGAACTTAAGCAGTATGGGGGAGGGGTCGAGGATGCAGTATTTGATATAGGCCCCATCAGCACCAAGCTTGAAATGTAAATAGTACAAATTGAGATGTGATACAAAAGGTAAAATTTACACCTGATTTCCAAGACTAGGCATGATAGAAGAATGTAAACATCCTCACTAAGAATGGGCATGATAGAAGAATGTAAAGAACCTCACTAAGGATCTCAAGTCGGGCTAAAGAGAGTAAGCCTAGGGAACAATCTGTGGAAGAGGGGGCGTGGTAGAATGTAAGGGCTGCGATTGGGGTGAATGGTGAAACTACAGCAATATAGTCTGGACACTCATTTGATCAACTTATAAGCCTCCCCCTGCTGGATGGTGGGGCTGTGAGGGTTTGGGCACAACAGCCTGCAAATTGGTTTTACATGAAGGTTGCTTGTACACATAAATTATCACTTATTGCTAAAAAATGAAAAAAAAACTGAAAGATGCAGGACAGTTATGGCACAATGCATGATCTGGGATGGGGTGGGGGGGGGGGGGGGGAAGGGAAAGGGAAATATGCCTGAACTGAATTGGAAAATGATGTATGAAATACACAAAGCATCAATAAAAAAAGGAAAAAAAATAGTAAACTAATCAATCAATTTCATCTTTTTATTTTTGCATGGGGCCACTAGAATATCTGAAGCTGCTTTTATGGATGCAGTGCATCTCCAGCAGGCAGTGCTGCCCTCCCAGGTCCCTCCTCCATCTCAGCTCTTGACGTGAAGCAGCTCAGCCTGGAGGATGACGCTGGCTATAACTCTCAAGCCAGCATGCTGCTACAAAGGAAGGGGCTTTCCTTACTATCCCATGGGCCCTTGGGATGCTCTTACTGAACTGACCATATCACCACCCCTTAGTGCCCAATATATTAATGGACTTTGAATTTGCATGCCAAAACTTTAAAGAGGGCAACACTTGATCTGGTATGAAACTTCCTGCAGAATGCCAGTAGTCCGTGGAGCTAACCAAAGTCAATGTGATTCCATAGTTCCATAATACTGACTGTTGAAGTCTTCTGTGTTGAGACTGTGCATGTGTTTGTTTTAAGCAAGGTCCATATAATGGTGAGTATTATCAGTAGAGGGGATCTAGACTCACAGAACAGACAGGCATCTGAGTGTTGTCTGTGAGGAGTTCTCTAGATTGAGTTCACTGAGTTCAGAGGACACACGCTGCATATGGGCAGCACCATTCTGTGAGCTGAGATCCTGGACTAAGCAGAAATGAGAAAGCAAGCTAGTGGAGCGGCATTCATCTCTGCCTCTGGACGGTGTGTGCAATGTGACAGCGCCTCATGCTCCTGCTGCCAGGCCTTCTCCACTATGACAGACTGTCCCCTCTAACTGTCAGACAAAATAAACCCTCCCTTACACTGCCTTTGTCAGGAATTTTATCACAGCAAATAGCTAGTGCAATCTGTATTTTGAGTCATGTCGAAAACTCCTTGAGGGCCAAGGGTCAGTATACAGCTCTAGGACTAGTCCACTGAAAAATATTTTTATTAGGGCTGGAGAGATGGCTCAGTGGTTAACAGCACTGGCTGCTCTTGCAGAGGACCCAGATTTGATTCCCAGAACTAACATGGTGGCTAGCCACCATCCCTAACTCCAGTTCTGAAGGATTCCAACAGCCTCTTCTGATCTCCTCAGGCATTCCATGACCACTGGTGCACACACAGGCAGGCAATACATTCATACACATAGAATAAAAATAATAAATAAAATATTTACATGGTGGTGCACACCTTTAATCCCAGCACTTGGGAGGCAGAGACAGGTGGATTTCTGTGAGATCGGGGCCAGCCTGGTCCGCATGTAGTGACTTCCAGGTGGGCTGGGACGAAGGAGACCCTGTCAAAAATGTTTTTATTATACTCATTTGTTTATTCTGTGTGTGTATGTGTGTGGTGTGCGTGTGTGTGTTTGTGTGTTGGGGGGAGGTGTGCACATATACCACAGCATGTATGTGGCAGTGAGGGGACAACACAACAAAGTCAGTTCAATACCATGTAGGACCTGGGTATCGAACCTAAGTACTCAGACTTTGGCAGCAAGTGCCTCTACCCACTGAGCCATCTTGCCAGCCTCATTCCACATTATACAAGTGTACACTTCTAGCTCCTATCCTTGACAAGTCTGCCAGAACAAAACATGGCAGAGTCTGTCCCTGCTTCCCCCTTCCCCTGGCTTCCTGCAGCACCTGGTATCTGTAACATGATTTGGCAACTGTGCTCTTTTTTCCGGCTGAGACCAGAATGCAGATGGAAAACTTTTGGGCTGACCTATCTCCATGATTACTTTTTCTGGTAATAAATGTTTAGCATATGTAGCTAATAATGCCCATGTTATTCTTTGGCCTAAATGATCTAAAATTTTAAATTAAAGTAATAACAACTTGGTATTCTCTCAGTGTTCTTTCAAAGCATTTCACTCCCATGGACCCTTTGAAGCCCACACAGAACCCAGGTATGACTTTCCATAATGTGAAATAATCTACGGACAAAGGGACGGATTCCAATCACTGCTCCTTTGCAAAGCCCGCACCACGAGGACCATTGGCTCCATCACAGAGCTGTCAGAACAAACCTCCCCTTTACTGTGCTAGCGAGGCCATCATTATACCATCACAACTCATACCACTGCTGACTTTCTACCACATTGCATGGGACCACGTATTTGTATGTGTAAGTGATTAAATAACTAAGTGGACCTTGTAGCAAATGAGTTACTTCTGTGCTGCCATTATGTCTAATTCTCCATAGATTATTCAGGCTGAAGGCTCCTTAGGATCATAAGTAGCCAAGATCATTTCTCATCTCATCATCCCATTATCCATAATGAGAAAATACTTCTAAATGTGAAGATTACTCTTTCCAAACATCCCTGGTGAACTCTCCTATAGACATTAGTGTCATTTATTAACTGTACTTTTTGTGGCAGCGGCAGGAAAGAGACAGCCAGAGAGCATTGCAGCCAACTCGCAGGAGTCAGGTTCCTTCCAGGCCATTCTATGGTCCTTCAGGATGCTCTTGCTGAGTTGGTGACTGACTGTCCCATCGGTTCTTATTGAAAAATACATTATCTGGGCATGGTGGTGCACGCCTTTAATCTTAGCACTTGGAAGGCAGAGGCAGGCAGATCTTTGTGAGTTCAAGGCCAGCCTGGTCTACAGAGTGAGTTCCAGAACAGTTGGGGCTACAGGGAGACGCTGTCTCGAAAAGACCAAAAAAAAAAAAAAAACGTTAATGGGCTTTGAATCCACACAGGAAGTTTTAGGGAGAAAACAAGACCTGATCAACTATGAAATTTCCTAGGGTGGGAAGATGCTTACTCCACAAGCACAAGGCCCTGACTTTGGATCCCATCACTCTCACAAGACCAAGATGCTTACCTAGAACCCCAGTACTGGAGAGGCAGAGATTGGAGGGTTCTTGGATCTTGCTGGTCAGACAGTCACTCCTAACTAGCAAGGTCCAGGTTTAGCTTGGAGACCTTGTCCTCCAAAAATAAGGTAGAGAGCAACTCAGGAAGACATCTGACATTAACCTTTGGCATCTATACACACACACACACACACACACACACACACAAACATGTAGACATACAGGCAAAAAAAAATCCTGAGAATGTCGCCGGACCTAACCAAACTCAGTTTGATTCCAGAGCTACAGTAACTGATGCACGTGCTTCACAGTTCAAAAGGGCTTCCACGTCCAGCATAACAGGTTCAGAGAATCCTCAAAGGACAGTGCAGCAGGGAAAAGATACAGCAGAAGTTTATTAGAGTCTCAAGAGTGGGGCACCAGAAAGCCCTCTGCCAAGAGAACAGAGACCCCCATTTCCTGTTCCACTGTGTATTTATTGCCTTAGCTTTCATAAACACATCTAAGACCATTACTCAGGGCACATAGTCTTGCAAAAGCTTCTTCAAGACCTATTGGGATGCTACTTTAAAACAGGGAGCTTGTTTGCTAAGATGGAAACTAGCTAAGCCCAATGGGCTTAACTCACAACCTGTGGTTAGAGTGCTCTTTTCTCATCAAGTCTGGGGGACGCTTGGCTTTTCAGTGCCTCAGCGCCTGTGCAGCCTTACACCATGCAGACATTCTTGACTGCCGGCACTGCTGGACATAGTCAAGCACACTTTCTGCAGTGTTCAGGTAAAGCAGGTGTCCCCAATAGGCCTGTAACACATCAAGATTATGAATTAGTAAAGGAAAAGGAATGCAATTCTGATAAAGCCTCAAGACATAGCAACCAATTCACGGCCAACACAGGGGAGAGAGGACCATATTAAACCACACCACAGGCACTGAATTAGCAAAGTCAGACAGGGGGAAATCTTAATAAAGACAACCTTGTTTTTGTTTTTGTTTTTTTTAACAACAAAAAGGACAAAAGAAAGGCAGGGTACAAAAAGAAAAAGGGTGATGCTGAATCACTCCAACTTCCACTCAGAAATCCAGAGCTGGACAAAGCAGGGATCTCATCTTCACACCAAACAGCAAAACGAGCAGCCCACACAACCTAAAATGTGCAACTTCTTGAAGAAGGCTTTGGCAACCGGTGGCTCCAAACACCAGGAGAGATGGACACCTATGGCAGAGGAGAGGTGTGGCCACGAGCTGGCCCAGCAGAGATAAAACCCAGCAGCCACCTGCAAGAAGAGTTTGGCTAAAATAATTGCCATATTATAAAAAGGAGAAATTCCTCATAGCTAATGGGATTTATCTTGGGATGCCAGCTTATAGCATTTGAAAACTCATCAATACAGTTCACAATGTGACCAGGAAAAGGAAGAAAAAACACCAAATGCACTGGTTTAAAGCCTGTGTTTTTTCATTACATATAATCCACAGCTGTCCTTCCATCATTTCTAGTCAGCATTACCTAATTAATTAACCACACTAAATGTACCTTAGCCCTTGCAATAAGATAAGGAAAACAAATAAAAGTTGGACATGTTGGAAAAGAAGAATATGGTCTCCATCCACAGACAATATGGTTGTCTAAATTGAAAATATCAACCAAAGCTATTTCTTGAAACTAGTATATTTATTTGGCAAGTTTATAAGATACAAACTCAACTTGTTATATACTAGAAATAAAAATTTAGGATTCAATTTTCTAAAACTATCATTTACAATAACACCCCCCAAATTAAATTCTGAGGTATCTAACAGAATATTACAAAGTCTGCATAGTAAAAATGACAAAACAAAAACCATGTTTATTAGGGGCTGGAGAGATGGCTTAGTGCTTAAGAACATGCACTGATTTTGGAGAGGACCAGAGATCAGCTCCCAGCATCTACACTGGGCTGTTACTCTAGCTCCAGGGGATCTAATACCCTCTTCTGGTCTCTATGAACACCTGCACACCCATGCACAAATGCACAAACAGCCATATACATTTCCATAATTAAAAGCAAAAAATAATTCTTAAAAAATTATGTTCATCACTTGGGAGATTCAGTAGTATTAGGACATCAATCCTCTCTATGTGAGCCATGTAGTTAACAAATTGATAAGATAAGGTAACCTTTACTGCTTTTGAAATCCTGTAAGTCTTAAGTTATCTAAAAATGAAACATTTTCTTAAATTGTACTATAATTGAGACAATGTGATATTTGGTCATCTTAAAGAACTATTCATTTGTTTTTAGATAATATAAAGGTATTTGGGTAATGTTTGTAAAACCTTATCTCTTAGAGACATACATTTAAATTTTAAATAATAATAAAATTACTAAATTGAAACCACTACAGCATTATTTGATTTAGGCAAGAATTGTGGAGTATGAATAGAGAGAGAAATGCTGAGTAAAAATATTGTCAACAAACTAGAAACTTCTCACAAAATATCTCCCTTTAAGATACTAGATATCAAGAAAATGGTAATAACTGTACTAAGGGGACCTGACAAACACACCATCACCTTCTTCCCAGTAGGGTGTGCTGACAGGAATGGCGCCAACCTGACAAAGTTCTGCTAAAAACACATTCCCTGGATATTAATCACACAGAAGCATCACAAACCCAGAACAGGGAATAAGCTATAAAAATGAGCTAAGCTTCAAAAACGTGGACAAAAGACAAAGATGAGGCAGAATTACTGTTCTGGACTAAAAGGAGACTAATAATATGATATCTAAATGCAGCACATGGTCCTGGACCAGAAAAAAATAATTCTCTTTGCTGTTAATGACATTAAATGGGGCGACCAACACGTAGATACAAGTAGATAGGCTTCTGGAATGTGTAATAGTGTTCTAACATTTTCAATACCCTGATGTCGATCATTGTACTATAGGTATGTAAGAGCATGTTCTCATCTTTGGAGACACAATGACATGTTTGAATGCAAGGGGACGTCATACCCGTGGTCTACCCTTGAATAGTTCAGAGAGAAAAATCCTATATACACATACATGTCTATAAATATGTACATATGTGTGTAGGGAGAAATCGTGGTAGAATATTCACTATTTTCAGATAGTTGGCATTTATTTGTTTATTTATAGTACATACTACATTTATAGAATACATTTATCTGGAGAGAGAAAATGACAAAGATAATGTGTTAAAATGCTAACAGTAAGCAGGCCTACCTGAAGGGCACACAAAGATTCTTTGTATTATTTTTACAACTTTTCTAAAAGTCCCAGAGATACTTTAAAGTAACAAAAAAGAGGTAATGGTGGCATTTGAACCCACCAGTTTCCACCAAGCTTCTGTCATCTCAAAGCAAACCCTCAGCGAGCCCCTCGCGCCTCACACTGTGACCTTGGCCACTGTCCAGTTTCCTCTTGCTGTTGTGGCATTTCCCCATAAACCTGGGAGGTTAAAAAAACCAGAGCAACAACATTATCTTGTAGTTCTGATTGTCAGGAGTCCAAAGTGGGTCTTTCTAGGCTAAACTGAGGCCCCAGCACAGCTAGAGCCTCCTCAATGCATGTTCTAGTGCAGTGGGCCCCTCCTCCTCGATGCATGTTCTAGTGCAGTGGGCTCCTCCTCCTCGATGCATGTTCTAGTGCAGTGGGCTCCTCCTCTTCGATGCATGCTCTAGTGCAGTGGGCTTCTCCTCCTCGATGCATGTTCTAGTGCAGTGGGCTCCTCCTCTTCGATGCATGTTCTAGTGCACTGGGCTCCTCCTCTTCGATTCATGTTCTAGTGCAGTGGGCTCCTCCTCTTCGATGCATGCTCTAGTGCAGTGGGCTCCTCCTCCTCGATGCATGCTCTAGTGCAGTGGGCTCCTCCTCTTCGATGCATGCTCTAGTGCAGTGGGCTTCTCCTCCTTGATGCATGTTCTAGTGCAGTGGGCTCCTCCTCCTCGATGCATGTTCTAGTGCAGTGGGCTCCTCCTCTTCGATGCATGTTCTAGTGCAGTGGGCTCCTCCTCCTCGATGCATGTTCTAGTGCAGTGGGCTCCTCCTCCTCGATGCATGTTCTTCTGCAGTGGGCTTCTCCTCCTTGATGCATGTTCTAGTGCAGTGGGCCCCTCCTCCTCGATGCATGTTCTAGTGCAGTGGGCTCCTCCTCTTCGATGCATGTTCTAGTGCAGTGGGCTTCTCCTCCTCGATGCATGCTTTAGTACAGCGGGCTTCTCCTCCTCAGTGCATGTTCTAGTGCAAAACTTCCTTGAGTTTGCAGCTTCCAGGGCCCTTTCCTCCATCTTCAAAGCCAGAAGCATGTGACCTACAAACCTTTCTCAACTCTGACTTCCTCTTCTCCCTTTTGTCCACATTAAAGGATGCTTATGATTACACTGGATCCTTTAGTGTAATCCACAATGTCCTGATTTGATTTCTGCTGTGATAACACCATGACCAAAACCAACTGGGGAGGAGAAGGGTTTATTTCATCATATGGTGCAGGGGTGCAGGTCCATCATTAAGGGAAGCCAATGCAGAAGCTTAAGGCAGGAGCTGAAGCAGAGAGCACAGACAAATGCTACTTACCAGCTTCCTTCCCCAGCTTGCTCAGCTACATTTCTTATGCAGCCCAGACCCACTTGCCTATGACTAGCAGTGCCTACGCAGCGTGCTGGGTCCTCCCAGGCCCACATGCTTAGGGGGCACTACCAACAGTGTGCCAGGCCCTCATGCATCAATTAGCAATCAAGAAAATGTCTCCTAGACATGTTCAGAGGCTAATCCAATGGAGGAAAGTGTTCCACTGAGGTTCCCTCTTCCCAGTGACTCTAGTTTGCTCACATTGACAAAAACTAACCCTAGAAGGTCAGCTGAGAAGCAAACAGTTCCATCATCAGCCCGTGTTCTGGCTTGCCAGGTCATCAAACAGCTGCAGCTTCCTGTGACTGGGGTGTGAGCATCTTTGGGAAACATTAATCTGCCCATCACAGCCACCAGCCAGAAATGCTATAAGGAGACCCTTGTAGCCAAATCCTTCTGGGTAATCAGGTCCCTAAACTCTAAATCTTCCAGGACCGTGTCTCTAGCTAGCAGCAAATATCACAGTGATCAACACAGATGGAGCTTCCTCGGTAAGCTTCCTGGCTGCCTTATTTCTGATTTTGTTTGCTTGTTTGGGGTCCAGCCTTTCACTATTATTATCATTGTCTAACTGAGCCTATAAATTGGGAGGCTGCTACAGACAAATAAATTTTACTGATAAGAAAACTCGTCCTAATGTTTACCTTAAATTGCCTTTGTTGAAATGTTATCATATTTCTTCCTGTCATCAGTGTGACAGTAACAGAAAACAGCTAGTCAATATCTACTATATAAAAAACCTTTTAGATTTAAGGTCTGTCTTTCTAATCCCCCAAAGCTAGATAATACATCAACCAACCAGCCAATTGAGGCCAAATACAAGTCAAGCTGGATTCTGAGGTGATAGAGTAACAGTCAAGTCCTGAGATAGATGGCCGTCCCCCAAACTGATGTGTGTGTCACCTTCAGATGGGTTCCTTTGTCAGTGCACCCTCTGCAGCCTTTACCAGCACCAAAAAGTTCTCACCATTAGGCTGCCCTTCCTCAGATGGTCAGAAAGCCTTCCTTGAGCAGCCAGTATTAGTTCAATTCAGACCCAAAGCCTTTTCCCTTACTGATTGGTGAATCAGTTTTCAAGATGCACGTGTATGTGTGTGAGTGTGTGTGTGTGTGTGTGTGTGTGTACATGCACATCAGTTCACACACAAGTGTAAACATGCATGTAAAGACCAAAGGAGAACCTTAGCTTCTGTCCTCAGATGCCATCTGCCCTGGGTTTTGTTTGTTTTTATCAGGTCTTTTGAGACAGAGTCTCTCACTAGCCTGGAACTCAGCAAGTACACTAGGGCCGGCCAGCCCGTCCCAAGGATCTGCCTGACTCTGCCTCCCAGCATTGGCATTAGACGTGCATGGCAGCCCAGCTTTTTATTGCACAGGTGCTAGGGGTCAAATCAAGATCCTTCACAGGCGAGCTATCTCCCCAGCCCTCGAGACTTCTTGCTGATCCCAAGAATAATTAGTTATTCTCTTCTTTATGCTCTTCAGAATGTTCTCAGAGTACATCCCTCTTAACAAAACAATGAGCATGTGGTACTGTAATTGTCTACATTGTCAAAGGGTTTGAGCTCAAGTCTGGTTATTAGACTCTGGGTTCCAGGAAAGAAGCTAGTAAGTTATTTTTATTAAGTGAGTCTTCCTGGATTTCTTCCTACCTCTCTGGCTACTCTGTCTTCCACATTCAAGTTAATTATCTTTTACCTAGGAGAATTCCAGCTCATTGTTGGAATCCCTCAACTCTTGTCTCCTGGCCCTCTGCCCTGATCAGTATATATTCCTCTGTTACTGATTTCATCCAACTCATTAGTTTCAGGTTACTTTGATGCAAATTTTGCCCAAGGTTCATTTCCAGCCAAGAACTCTCCTCCGAGATTAAATTCACACGCCTACCCTTCTTGGATGTTTTACAGGTCACCTCAAGCACATCACAACAAACCTCAGGAACTTTCTTTGTGGTGATGAAAACATCCAAATACATTCTGTATTACTTATCTTGTAGCTGTTACAAAATACCCAACAAAAGCAAGGTAAGGTTGGGTTTGTTTGGCTCAGTCTGAGGATGCAGCCCATCATGAAGAAGTCTCAGCAGCAGGAGCGTGAACCAGCTCCTCACATTGCATCCGCACTCAGGAAGCAGAGAGAGATGCGTGCTGATACCCAGCTCATGCTCTGCTTTACACACTCCAGGACCCCAGCCCACATTCAGAGTGGGTCTTCATACCTCAACCTAATCTAGGGAGTCCCTCATAATCACGTCCATAAGCTTCTCTCCAGTTATTCTAGATCCTATCAAAGTGACGATCAATATTAAGCACCATACCTTCCACCTTCTTGTTTCTTCCAGCAGCAGCAGGGTCCCAGTTTCCTTTAATAACCTTATCTCCCATACTAGTCTAACTCTGAACTCTGTCAGGTGTAGCTGACCCTCATCCACAACTCGGCCCAGAGAGATTCTGTGGACATATAATCCAATCAGAAAGCAAAATGAGTCAGAGCTATCTCAGCTGGGGCCCCTGGAGAGAGAAGTTCTGACCTCTACTTAGTGGAGTGGTCAGCTTGCTTTCCTAAGTGACTGAAAGTTCCAAGGGTCACAAAAGCTGTGAGGCCAACCCTGGTCACTTTGACCCCCAGCCATGTCATATTGTGCCTAATGGGAATTCACCTACATTGTTATGTTAGTCAACTGATTCCCTTTTTTTTTTTTTCTATTTAACTGATTCCCTTTTAAAACTTTTATTTATTTGTTTTTATGTGTATGAATGTTTTATGTGCATGTATGTAAGTGCACCTGTACATACAATACCTGTGGAGCCCAAAAGACAGTGTCAGATCCCCTGCAACTGGTTATGAACTGTTATCAGCTGCCATGTGGGTGCTGGGAACCAAACCAGATCCTCTACAAGAGCAGCCAGTGCTCTTAACCACTGAGCCATTTCTCCAGCCCACTAATTCCCATTTTATTAAGCTATTTTGTGTTGGGTCCTATCTCAGTTGTGAATATCTTTTTTTTTTTTTTTTTGGTCTTTTTGAGACAGGGTCTCCCTGTAGCTCCAGCTGTCCTGGAACTCACTCTGTAGACCAGGCTGGCCTTGAACTCACAAAGATCTGCCTGCCACTACCTCCCAAGTGCTAGGATTAAAGGCGTGCGCCACCACGCCCAGCTCAGTTGTGAATATCTTTCAGGGAGGCTCCCTGAATGCACCTGCTCTTTCAACACCCTCAACTCACTATCCACCAGCCAAAGTCCAACATTTAGGAGTCATTCAAATGCCCTTCCTCTGCTTTGCCATCCACATCTAAACTGCTACCAGGTCTTCTGTGTCAGAGGCCCTAAATCTTTCTCAGATCAATTTCCCATCATTGCTGGCCCCATTCTATTCATCTCTCTTAATGTTTGCCTTAACAAGGCCTATCGGCTCTTTCCCTTTGACCCGCCACTTTCTCTGGTGCACTTATTTCACCATACTGTTGAAAACAACCACTTCCATTGCATTTAAGACTAAATGAACCTCCTACCAGAGAGTCTTCTCCTAGCTTCCCACCCCCCAAAAGAGCACAGCAGGAAAAACCTGTGACTTTACAGAGCAGGAGTCGGAGATAAGGAAACAGGAGCAAAGCTGAGGGGGAACTGAGTCAGCGAGCTCACTGCGACCCATCAGGAGGGGACTTCTGAAGGACACCTTGGAAATAAAAAGTGCACCTCATAAATGTCTACCAGGGACAAAGGGGGGACGCTTTCACCCACTGACCTTCAGCACCATGAACGCTAACTCCTGGCACTTTCTGGTTTCTCTCACAAGGCTGCAAGGCTTCTTCTGCTGGGACTCCCAGCCCAGGAACTACAGAAGCCCCAGGAACATTGTGATGAAATCCTCACAGAGTTGGCAGAGCCGGGGGGAGCTAGGGGGAGCTGGGGGGGTAACGGTTCCCCACACCCCTGGCTGGAATTAGAGTGAGGCCACTTTGGTACACACAGCTGCCTGGTACCATGCCCAATCTGGCCGCTTCCTACCTCTCCACATGCCTTCCACTCTCCAACTTCCTTTCAGATATGCTTGTCTTTAGTGCCTGGATGCCACATGCTCCTGCCCACTACAGGGACTTTGAATATATAACTATCTCTACCACGATATTCTTTCTCTTACTCTCCATCTACTTCCAATCTCTACTCATTCATCAGAACTCAAGCATCACTTCCTCTGAGAAGCCTTTTCTGTATCAAATCCACCCATACTGAATACTCACCTCTATGAGTGTTTTTCTTTGCAGCGCCTGTAAATGCTGTAACTGTCCATTTGTGAGACCTCCTGGACTATTAGCGACAGGAGGAAAACCACAGAACCATCAGCATTAGCAAGATGTCCCCAGCATGAGAGAAGGTAAGGCATTCAACAAATCACTATCAAGTGGATAAACAAATGCATCTTCATATTCCCCTCTGCAACATAGAGGTATTCAAATACTTTTAACATATATAATCAATAAGTGAATTGACTTGGTACTTTAAAACAAAGCTTGCCCTACAAAGGTGAAGACCTGAGTTCATTCCTCAGAACCTATGTAAACAATGTCAGCATGTGTGCAACCTGTGCCAGGGCTGGAGGTGGAGACAGGTGGATCACTGGAGGATGCTGTCAGCCAGCATAGCCTTCTCAACGAGTAGTTGGTCAATGAGAGTTCAAAAAACAAACAAAAGAGAGCGAGAAAAGGAACAGTACCTCAGTGTGACCTCTGACCTCTGATCTCCACATGCATGAGAGATGGAAAGAAAGACAGAGACAGAAACAGAGAAGGACAGAGAGAAGAGAGATAGGGAGTTAGATCATTGAGACAGAAAGAGAAGAAAGACAGAGATACAGGACAGAGGGACACATAGAGAGAATATGTTACTTCCTGGAGAAATATCATTTGACTTTCTCTGAATTGTATTCCATTTCTTCACATTGCTGTCATGAGACTCTTCTGGAGCAATAGACTGCCATTGGTAGATACTATATTTCTTCTTTTAATGTGTAATACCTGTAAACAGCAACTAGAGTTTCCTCCCCAAACAATCACTGAGGAAGAGAACAAAGAGAAATCATCAGATAAGAAACCCTCCCTGAGAGCTGAGCCAGGGACACTGCTCTCCAAAACAAAGGAAACAGTATTGGCCATGAGAAAAGTAAGACTCCTGGGCATAGGAAAACACTCCCCAGAAGCACTCCGAGCCTTCCTTTCTAACCAGAACCATCAATTATGATTATTAAGAGTCTGCTCAGCTGCTGTGCAAAGGAAGAGACAGGGAGGTTTGGTAGCTAGGCAACGGGCTGGAAACTCAAAGGGTAGGAGTTGTGATTCTGGTTCCTCCATAAAAGTGATAAGTGGCCATGGGGAAACTCCCCCGGCCTTGTTTTCTCCATTTGAAAAGTAGAATCGCCAGTCTGCCTTTCTGCACCGAGGGAGGAAAAGCAGGGAACTGCACACCGCAATTGTGGAAATGTGAGCTTATGGTTCCTGGGGATTAAGGAACTCATTGTGAGGCCAGCCTTGTACACACATCACTTTTTATCACTGGTTTGAGCCTGAGTATCATAATGATGGTTAGGCTTAACTTTGACTGAAGATGCAAATTTAAAACTATGTTTTCAGATTTTATAGAGTCTATGGAGGAACCCGAGTGAAGGAGCCCCTCCCCCAAGTACCCTTGGAATTTCCCCAGGACCCTTGACCACCTGTCCTGTCTCAGCTTCAACATTACTCTGCTTGTATCTCTGCTAATGTCCAGGGTCTGTGAATAGTTCCTGCTTCTTTGTGTATGAGGTCCCACCTAGCCAGAGCTCATCCAGGTCTGAATTTTACCACCACACAGTTCCTTATACAGAGTGGGGGCGCCATAGATGTCTGTCAGGAAAAAAAAAAAAAAACAACTGGATAACAAAATGAGTGAATGAGATCCGGAAAGAATGAGCTGACTTCGTGCACGCCAGCGGTGCACACACTCCCCACCCCCCACACTCAAATGATGTTGACTTCGTGCATGCCAGCGGTGCACACACTCCCCACCCCCATACACACTCAAATGATGATGTTGTGCTGAGCTTGACAGTGGGCACACACAAATGCAAGGAAGTCTAGAAAGACGAGAGATGGAGATTCCAGGTGTGAGTGACAGAGAGAGGCCAGGAAGGAAACCCTGGGTGTGGAGTCTCTTAGAAACCATGGAAAGCCCAGAAAAAAAAAGATGGAAGAGAAATAGTGACTCAAGACCCTGCGTGGGGAGCTCGTGGGAGCCTCAAGGCAGGACAGAAGGAGGCACTGGTATGTAGTGGAATGAGTTCAAAACTCAACTCATCTGCTTCTCCAGTCTGTTTCTTCCATGTTTCTCTCCATGACTGAGAAACTGACTTTGGGCTCAAACAAGCTAGTGAAGATGAATGCTCAAAGTGCCATTCACCATAGCGGAAAAGTAGAAAGAGTCTAAATAGCAAGGTGTGAGTGAATGAACAAATAAAATTTAGTCTATTTATACCATGGAGTATCATTTGGCCATGAAAAGGAGTTGGGTTTAGACACAGGGGAGCCTCAAAAACATCATGTCAAGTCAAAGAATTCAGTTGTTGAAGGTTATAGGATGTATGATTCCCCACAGCTGAAACATCCAGAATGTAAACAACCACAGGCAGAGAGCAGACAAGAGGCTGGCAAAGACGGGGTGAGCAGGGAGAAGGGGTAGCTGTTTGAAGGGTACAGGGTCTCCTCTTACGACTAGAGACAGGCC
This sequence comes from Rhizomys pruinosus, assembly GCA_009823505.1. NCBI lineage: Eukaryota > Metazoa > Chordata > Mammalia > Rodentia > Spalacidae > Rhizomys > Rhizomys pruinosus. The sequence goes on from VZQC01005357.1 coordinate 335,823, forward strand.
TCTCAAGCATTGCGAATGCTGCTGAACCGTATGCTTCAAGTGGCGGGTGTCACTGATTAGGTATGTGAACCTTGCCTCCATTTAAGAAAATAAACTAGGAAGAAGCACACCATCGTGATGAAACCCATTTTTGGAGGCTCATTGCATCCTAGAGAGAAAGAAACTGCCGTTTAGGCAAAGCTGGAGTCCCCACGCCTGAGGCAGGCTGCCGTGAGGATTTCCCTCCTGGCTTTGCAGCAGATGCTAATGAAGGCCCGCCTTCCCACACCAGCGCCGTGTTCAGAGTGCGCCAGCCCATTCTCTGCACTGTGTACATGATCTCTTCACAGACCACACCCCTTACAGAAAAGAGCTACCCCTCCTGCTCCAACCCAGTACCTTCTCGCCGCTCTCAGAATAAAGACTGACTTCCTACATGAACTCTAGGCTTCACACAGCCTGGGTCCTCACTTCTCACACACATCACTTTCACCTTTCCCCTCCAAGGCCACCACCTCCTTCTGCCACGTGGCCTTAGTATGCGATCTCCCACGTTCATCTTCATGGCAGGCTGACCTCATCTCTTGCCTCCCTTTCACGGCAGAACTGTCTGTGGGGTTACCCATCTCCCACCATCTCCCCAGCCTGCCAGGGCCTTGATGTGGCCAGGCAATCAAGTTCTAGCTGAGCAATAAGGATGTTTAGAGCTCCCAGGCCACCTCCTGAAAGAGAGGCCCCATTCAAAACCCACAGGAGCAGCTTCAGAAGCCAAGCACAGCTTTCTACCAGCCTCTAGATTGCCACACAGGAGAGAACCATACGTTACTGATCCACAGTGTTTCAGTACACTTGTTAAAGCAGGCCAGTTTGGATCCAACTAATCTACACCCTTTTGAACTGTCTCATACTGTCCAACAAGACAAGTCCAAATACTCCCACTGTGTTCTCCAGTCACCGTACACCTTGTATTTTTATTGACTGTATATCAGCCTGGTACATGAGAGAGAGGAAAAACATTTTCAATGTCTGTCTCTTCCTTTGCACTTTAATCCCTTCAACTGAAGATCACCCTGCTGTTCACCACGCAAGCCCCAGGTTCAGCTTCTGGCACGTAGCCGGTACTCCGATAGAATAATGGTACTCCATCATACTACTGAGTAAATGTACTAATTACTTTTGTACTGTTATGGGTTTGGAGACAGGGTCTCACTACACGGACCAGGCTGGTCTGAAACTTGCAGAGATCTATCTGCCTGTCTCTGCTGTGGAATGCTAAGATTAGAGGTTAAAGCTAGACACCACGCCTGGCATTAACATCACCTTTCCAATGGGATGAAGATAGTGTGTTAAATATATCTATTCTTGAAGAAAAAAAATCAAAAACTCCATTGAGCAACTTTGGAGAACATGGCATAGATCTGTGCTCACAGGTTAAGAGTCCAAACAGGGTAAGGAAGAGCCATTGTAACAGGTACACTCTGATTGATTCTCTTTCATTATTTTCACTATTATTTAGAATAGTTCCAAATAACACAGTTACAGGCCAGCAACAGTCCTCCCTCCAAATATAACTGTCATTCCTATAGAGTAAGTTTCAGAAATGTTTATATATTATCAAAATTAAGTTTCAAAATGAGCTACAATATCTGGGAAGGGAGGATAATAATATTTCACAGAAACTAATTGGAAACTTGTTTTGAAATAAAGTAGTTATTATTTCCATCATGGAGAGATGAAAACAGTGAGATTTCCTTTTATCTCACCAGCCTAGTATCTTACATTATTTATTCAAACTGAAATTAAAACCTGGCCAAATCCTACCGAGGCATTGCATATCAGTTAGAGATTATTCTTCTAGAAATGAACTTTTGTTCACAAATTTCATTATGCAGTTACAAATGACTATTATTAAAATGTAACATATAAAACTAAACTGTCTTTCTGCCCCTGGCTACTGCACAAGGTCCATTTCCTAAGCTGTGTTATGCTTATTTGGGAACTTGGACCAGCATGAAGCCACTTTGCCTGGTCCCCAAGCATCTAGAAGATTCCACAACACTCTTTCCCTGTCCCACTGGCCAGAAAGTCTCCACCAGAGTCCCAGGGGCCCCCCTTAATGCCATCTTATCTCTCCAAGCTGTGCATTCCAACAAATAATCACACAAACACACCCCGAAAGTTCCCCAATCCAGTTACCTTACCAAGACCTATCTCCACATCTCCTTTTCTTTCTTTTTTCTTTTGTTTTTATTTCTGAAACAGGTTCTCATTATGTTCAGTCAGGCTGTCCTGAAACTCAGCATCCTCCTCCGGCTCCTGAGTATGGGAATTACAGGCATGCACACCACACTCATCTGTTTACACTGTTCTGTCTACTCCAAGACCAGAGCTGCTACATGTAGAGAGCGCTTAGCGTGTGGTGATGACCACCCCCCACACCCCGCAGGCTGCAAGGCTCTGTCCCATGGCCTGTTCACTCTGCCTGCATTGCTCTTCCTAGTCCCTTCCATGCCCCCTTCAATATCCCCTCCCGCTTTCAGCTCAGACATGACAGCCTGCCGATCTTACTCCCACTCCCACACGGGGTACCATCGCAGCACCACTGTGGCTCAGCACTGTGTCTTTCTTCATTTGCTCTACCTCCTGTGGGACTGTGGGCCCAGGACAACAGGTAAGCAGTGCTGTGTCACCGTCCCACGGTAGCACACAGCAACTAACCAATAAATGTCCTGGGAGTTTGAAATTTAGATTCTGCTCTGGTATCTTCCTGGAAAAACCAATCTCTCATCCAAATCCTAAAAACATTCACACTTCCAGCTCCCCTGGAACTACCCTTTAGGCTCAGGAGAGTTCACGTTGGTTCTTCATCTTGGATCAATCTGTTGGAATCATGCTCCTGTCGCAGTTTTCGGATCTGGTCATAATTCTGGGGTTTTGTGCATCCAAAAGTCATCTTCTGTCCCACTCTCCAGAACATTCTCTTGCTTCCTCTGGCTCAGCAAGGACTTGGTGTGCCCATGTTAAGAGAACATAAGAAATGTCTCTCGCATGGCTAGGTGGTTAGACAGGATAGACTTTAGGGTGTTTGCAGCTTTGTCTCTGTGCATCTGTACAACCTGTGTGCTTGATCCCGCTCTCATTCCCTTCTCCCCAGGACGCTGACAGGCTGGAGAGATGGCTCAGTAGTTAGGAACTTGTACTGCTCTTTCAGAGAACCTGAGTTTGGTCCCCAGCACCCGTAGTAGGTGGCCCACAAAACCACCTGCAACTCCAGGGTGTCTGATGTCCTCTTCTGAACTCTGCAGGCACTTGCATTCACGTGTATACACACACACACACACACACACACACACACATACACATACACGCATACACACAGTTAAAAAGCTTAAAATAAAAGTGTTTTCAAAGCCTCACACTGCAGGCCCTGATTGTCACTTTCCAGTCAGCTCAGTTCAGCTTTTCTTTCTACCCAGGGTTGCCAACATCTGTTTTTTCATCATTGGTTTCTAGATTTATGTCTTGCCTAATTCTTTGTCTTTCTGTTTGTTTAACTGTGATGAAAGGTAGAAATAAGGGCAGACTTTCCCGGGAGTAAGTCAGCCAGATCATTTGTCATGGTTTCCCTAAAGGCTGTCTTACAGGTAAAGAAAGGAGCTAATCACTGTTGCTGACCTTGGCTCTTGCTGCTTGCATTTGAGGTATGAGAGTGTCGATAAAGAATATCCCTCTCTGGGGCTGGAGAGGTGGCTCAGTGGTTAAGAGCACTGGCTGCTCTTGCAGAGGACCCGGGTTCAATTCCCAGCACCTGCATGGCGGATAACAACCATCTGTTAACTCCAAGTTCCTGGGGATCTGATGCCCTCTTCTGGCCTCCAGTGGTATTGCATGACACAGGTATACATCCAGGGACAAAGCTCATACATATAAAGTAATAATAATAATGATAATAATAACAATAAAATTTTAAAAAGAATATCCCTCTTCTCCCTTTTTTTAAATTTTATTTATTACTGTCTGCATGCAGGTTTGTGCACCCATGTCGTGCAATGCCGTGGAGGTCAGAAGAGGGTGTCAGATTCCCCTGGAACTGGAGTTCTCCTGGAATTGGAGTTTCAGACGGTTCTCAGCCACCATATGGGTGCTGGGGATCGAACCGGGGTCCTCTATAAGAGCGGTCGGCGCTCTTAACCACTAGGCCATCTCTCCAGCTCCCCCCTCCCTTTTCAAGCTAAGCTACTGAGGAACAAGATGCAGGAGACAGAGGTCAAAATGTCAGCTTTTGGGGTTATAACTGGTAGGGCTGATTATAACTGGTAAGGCTGATTGTTTATAACTGGTAAGGCTGATTGTTTATAACTGGTAAGGGTGATTAGAGAATTTGGCTACAGAATTGAGCACAAACTGACTGGCCCATACTCATTCCCCATTAAGAAGATTTACCCCCCCACCCTTGGCATCATCAGGGCTGTGCAGGATCCCCCTCAGCTGGCAATGGCTGTTTCTGTAAGTTTAGAATATGCACCAGCATCCTGGAAATAGGAGCACTGTAAGAGAGAGAGAAGGATCTGGTTAAAGTCCAGTTCTTTTTCTGATCAGAGAAGGCCAGGATTGTAATGAATGTCATGCCAAACGACACCTATCATGCACCTCTCCACACAGCAGCTCATCAAATTCTATCAAAGCTTATGCCAACAACCCTAACATGTGTGAGGTCTGATGGGCTCGGGGTTCCTGCTGTGTAATTCTGAGTTTACATTCCTTGCTGTGGTAAAAAAAAAAAAAAAAAAAAAAAAAAGTACTTTAAGAGCTACATAAGGTGTTACAGACTTGTTTGTCCTCATCTGTAGACCAAGAGAAGTCTCTCCTTGATCATTCAAACTAAGCAAGGAGGCTTACAAAATGGGTGCTCTGGGGCTGGAGAGATGGCCTAGTGGTTAAGAGCGCCGACCGCTCTTACAGAGGACCCAGGTTCGATCCCCAGCACCCACATGGCGGCCGAGAACCGTCTGAAACTCCAATTCCAGGAGAACTCCAGTTCCAGGGGAATCTGAGACCCTCTTCTGACCTCCGCGGCATTGCACGACACGGGTGCACACACTTGCATGCAGACAGTACATTAATACACGTAAAGAAATAAATAAAATTAAAAAAAAAAAACTTAAACAAAATGGGTGCTCTGGTTACTTGGATCTGCAGTCCCTTCCTACATGGTTTCTAACCAGACTCTTTAAAACACATTTGTTCACTGTTGCTATGAGCACACTGTATGCAATTCTGTCCTTGAGAGGTTCTCCACTGTCTTTTAAATCAGTTCTCATGTAGGTGCCTTGCTACAGAGAACTGGACTGAATATACTCTTGTTCATAAAATGCACCATGCTGACCAAAAAACACTAGAAAGATGACAGATGACAAGACTGCTTTAGAAGTTATGATGGCAGTGGTGGTTGTGAACAGCTCCTGCATACCACATGATATTCTAAGCCCTTTATGTGTTCTGAATCTTTTACTCTGAAGCCCTTGGAGGTAAGTGTCAACCTCCACTTTGCAGGTAAAGAACCCAGGTTCAGAGACACTAACTAAATTGCTTATGACCTCACTGCTAACAGTAAGTAGAACAGGCAGCATTGGTCTTGGATGGTTTCAGAGCATTCCCCTAGCCAAATGTACATTGGGTGTTAAACTGAACACACATGATGGGAAAGCTAATCCCCTAATAAACTGATGTGAAATGAGTTTAAGCCTTCATCCTGAGGCCCAGACACACACGTATGCTCATTATCAGCTACAATCAAAGTAAAAAGATGAGCCAAAAACCACACAGGCTCGTTGCTTGGGGCGGACGATATAACATTAACAAACAACAAAGAGAGAGTCATATATCTCACCTCCTGTTGTATTTCCATCTTCTTTATCAAAAGAGAGATCTTTAAGCTCAGGATGGTTGGATAAATGTGGTTTAGAAGAAATTGAGGAATGAGATAGGCAAGGTGATAGCATGAGACCATCGCTCTGTTTTAAATGAGTTCAAGTCTCCAGGCCTAAACAAATTACATCCTAGAGTATGGAGAGACTTCACAGATGTAATCTACGAGGCACTGTCAGTAATCTTTCAGGAATCATAGAGAACAGAAAAGGTGCTGGGGAACTGAAGCTAGAAAAGTAGCATTCTAATTTTTCAACATGAGAGAGAAAACTGTCTGTCCAGGATCTATGGATCCATATGCTTGATTTAAAAACCTGGTAATATTCTAAAATGAGTATTTTAAATATGACACTTTTTAGTAAAGGAGGTAGTAATTACTAAGAACCATGGGGATTCACTAGTAGAAAACAATTAAGACCCTTCATAGCTCTTTCTGGGGCCTGAAGGGCTGGCGAAAGTAAAGATAGCTTGTGTATAATAAAGAATGTGAGAGCAACCCAGTAAGTTCCTGTATTGGTGAGTATTGTGTCTGCATGCATGTAAGTGCACTCAGGTCATACACATTGCCTATGGAGAAGAAAGGAGGGCATTGGACCCCCCCGGAACTGGAGGGGTTTGCAGAAGGTTGTTAGCCACCATGTGGGTGCTGGGATTTGAATCCGGCTCTTCTTCAAGAACAGCCAGCACTCTTAGCCACTGAGCCATCTCTCTAGCCCCTGTAAATATTATACTTTTAAAAGACACCATTTGTCTCTATCACATTCTTGAATTCCTTGTTTTTATTTTCCTGCATGATTCTTGCCATTACCTGGTATGTAGTTTACCTCTTATCACTTGCCGACATCACATAATATACAGCATTATATATATATATATATATATATATATATATTATATATATAATGTAGGTGTTACATTCCTATCACATACACACACACACACACACACACACACACACACACGCTGTCCTCTTCCTAAAGAGCCCAATTCTCCATGATCAAAGTCCCTGTGTTATTTATTATAACAGCTTTACCCTTTAGAATGTTGGCTCTGTGAGGACAAGGAACCTGCTGCCTTTCTTGACACCATCTCCTTGGTCACTGGAACAGTGACATAGTTGGATTCCCTAACTATATGAAGCTCAGTCATATTTGTACAGATTAGTTTTTATCAACTTGTCACAAACTAGAGTCATCTATGGGAAGAGGGAATCTCAACGGAGGAATTTTCTCCATCAGTCTGGCCTGTGACCACGTCTGTGGGACACTTCCTTGATTGCTAATTGAGGGAAGAGGGCCCAACCCACTGTAGGAGATGCCAAGCCTGGGCAGTTGTGCCTGGGAAGTATAAGAAAGACAGGGAAGAGGCTGGAGAGATGGTTCAGCAATTAAGAGCACTGGCTACTCTCGCAAAGGACCCAGATTGGTTCCCAGCACCCACATGGTGACTAACTGTCCATAACTCCACTTCCAGGCAATCTGACACCCTCTTCTGGCCTCCAAGGGCACTACACACATGTGGTACAATAAAATAAAGATAGTTGAACAAGCCAAAGGAAGCAAGCCAGTCAATAGCATTTCTCCATGGTTTCTGCTTTGGCTCCTTTCTCCAGGTTCCTTTGTGAGTTCCTGCCCTGACCTTCACTTAGTGACAGACTGACTGTACCTCGGAAGGTATAACATAAAATAAACCCTTTCTTCCCCAAGTTGGTCTTGGTCAGTGTTTTATCACAGTAACAGAAAGCAAGCTAGGATAATATTTGTCTAATTAATGGAAATCAACACAAACAATGTTCTCTAGTGGAAGGGCTACCCAGTTCTCTCCTTGGCCCTATATAAAATATTAACTATGACCCAGGCAACATTAAAGGAAAGAAGAAAACTGAGTCCCTGCTCAAGGAAATTATTATTAATAATATTTTATTTATTACTTTTTATTTTATGTGTATGAATGAATTGCCTGCATGTGTATAAACTGCACCCATGTCATGCAGTGCCTGAGGAAGACAGAGAGGGCATTGGATTCCCCTGGAACTGGAGTTATAGATGGTCGTTAGCCACCATGTAGGTGCTGGAAATTGAACCTGGGTCCTCTAGAAGAGTATCCAGTGCTCTTAACCACTGAGCCATCTCTCCTGCATTATTTATCATTATTATTATTATTATTACCATCCTCTGGAATGTGAAAAGCACTACTTTGAGCTCTTATATTACTGCAATTGCAAACAAACCTAAGAAACAAAAATTATCATCATCTTCATTTTCAGATGAGCAAAGTAGACTTGGAGAATTTAAATAACTTGTCCAGTGTCAGAAAGCAGGTAGGAAATGAGGCCAGATTAAATCCAAGATATATCTCACTGTGAACTACATTCTTTTCTTTATAATCCCACAATAACACACAAATGTGGGAGTCTTATTTAAATTTGCAGCTGACAAGAAAACCAGAATTAGATGAAAAGTCAAGATGTTGTAAAAGTTTGACAGATTTGAATGACAGGCCAGGATTCAAAAAGAACATATAAACTAGTATAAAAGTGAGGTCCAACACAGCAATTTTCAGAAGCAAATCCATGGGAATACAGTGAATGGTGAACAGCCATTGATTTGCAATGGCCCAAGGGCCCTCCAACGTCCACAGCGTAGGCTGAATACAGTTCAGGCTGGCTGTCAAGTGAACCAACACAATCTACTGTCACAGGCTGAACAAGGCAAAGAAATACTACTTATATACCGTAGAAACTAAACCAGGAAATACATCCAAACCCAAAGAAGAGTACTCAGGGCTCTCAGGTAGTGAGAGCTCTCAGTTTATCTGGGGGACAGATGTTCAGGCAGGGGCTGCATGGCAATCTGGCCCTCATGCTCTGAGCACCCATGCTAATAACCAGGCACTTGACTCTGTATGTCTCATTCCAACCTCCTTCTATACACAGAGGTCTAGTTTTCAGAATTACAAATCAATACCCGTGAACCTATGACAGATCTGTGTGTTACTTCTGGGTTTGAAGCACAGTCTAGCCAAAAAAATAAAACCACCCAAACTTCAGCTTCTGGATAGCAATGGCTGAGATGCTGGGGAAATATATAAAGTTGAGAAGGTGTGAAGTCACTCCAGAGCCAGCTTCTCGCTCAGAGGACTCATGTTTCAGCCAAGGGGGGCTGTAAAGAGTCCATTTTCTCTTTTCCTTTTTTATTTTTGTTTATTATTTTTTATTTTATGTGTATGAGTGTGTGTAAGTGCACCCATGTCATGCAATGCCCATGGAGGTCAGAAGAAGGCCTCAGATCCCCTGGTACTGGGAGTTACAGATGGACAGTTGTTAGCTGCCATGTGGGTGCTGGGGACCAATCTGGGTAGAAGAAGCCTCCATTGGAGAATTGCTTCCATTCGATTGGCCTATGGCCATGTCTGTGGAGCTTTTTCTTGATTGTTGAGTGATGTCGGAGGACCCAGCCCACTGTGGGCAGTGCCACCCCTGGGCGGGTGTTATATAGGAAAATGGCTGAACATGGTCCAGGGGAGAAACCCAATAAACAGCATTCCTCCATAGTCTATGCCTCAGGTTCCTGCCCTGAGTTTCTACCTTGGGAAGGAAGTTCATTAGTGATGAACTGTGATCTGGGAGGTAAAAGAAACCTTTCCTCGCCAAGTTGGTTTTGGTCAGTGTTTTTGTCACAGCAATAGAACGCAAACTAGAACAGAAATTGTACCAGAGTAGGCTATTGCTGTGACAGACCTGAGATAGTTGTTTAGGGGAGGATTGTGAAAGCGTTTGGAACTTGGGACTAGCATGGCCATTGAGTGCTTAGAGTTCAGTAAGCCATTGCTGTGAAACAGTTCTGATGACGAGATGTAGAAGACAAAGGTCTGGCTTGGGAAGCTTCAAAGGGAAGTAAAGATTGTCAGGGCTATTTATGTGGTATTTTGAATTGAAAATCTGTGGTTTCTGGCCAACTGGGGCTGAAGAATCAGCTGTGATTAAGAGACTAGCACCACTGTAGTGAAACCTTTTTTTTTTTTTTTTTTAACTGGGACAATTGATGCTGGTTAACTGGGGCTGAAAAAAATCATCCATGAGTAACGAGACATCAGTATCACTGTAGCAAAGTCCTTTGGGAAGTATTTCCTCAGGGTCAGCACAGAAGGTGTGGCCCAGAGGAGGCTGATCCTCCGTCTCAACCTGGAAACAGGACATGATAATGTGTAAGAGTCTTCTACACAGTTCTGGTGTTGAAAGCAGGAAGGGGGTCATGGAGAGCAGCTGAGGCTTTGCATCCTTGAGAGGCCAGAAGAGCCCATTGGTGAAGGTGCAGCCTCAGTTTCAGTGGAGACCCCAGCATCCTGGAAATGCCAGGACCACGGGATGATCACCAAGGGCAGTGGAAGGTGTGAAGTGGGGCTTCCCTGAGCCCACTGTGGATGGCAGAGCCAGAGAAAGGGAGCTGCCAAAACCCTTTGGAGCTCAGAAGACTGAGTGAATCACAGGTGTCCAGCCTTGAGCTACTTTGCTGGCCTTAGGTTTTGCTTGAGTATGGCCGATTCTTCCCTTTTGAAATAAGACAATAATTAACTTGCTTTAGATTTTACAGGAGACCACATTTAAGACTTTTAAAAGAGACTTTGAACTTTTAAAGCGTTTGGCTTTTTTAAGGATTCTGGGACTTTTAAATCTGTACTGTGTTATGGTATGGTATTAATATTAACATCCTACTTTGGAGATAAGAAATGTCAAGCTGACAACAAAAGCAATCCAGCACAATTTGGATTTAGAAAATCAAGAAGCTCTGGGAACAGCATAATCAAGAGACTAGGTCCTCTGTCTGGAACGGTGCCAGCCTTTCCTTCTGGTATCATTTCACCTTTGTGCACACCCGATGATGCTGGACTCTGTCCAGAGTAGCCTGCTCCTCCTGCCTGGACAGGAGTGCCTCCCACCACCCCTGCATCCCCCACCATCTCCATACCCTGTGGCTCCTGCACAGAAGCAAGTGGAAAGCCTGCCTCTTGGCCAAATCTGGACTCTGCTCTGCAGTCCACAAGGAAGCAATCAGACTGATTAAGATATTGTAATTCCAAATATCATGCATTGGGCTGGTATCAGCTGTTCCCTATTAGACACAATGTTCTTTTCAATAGACTACTTCGTATCACACTGACAGTCATTTTTCACCCTGCATGGCAAGAACTTCAAAGCCAAGAATCCTGTAATATACAGTAAACAAACAAAATTAGACTCAAAATTGCCTTTTTTGATTTTGATATATTAATCAACTCTTCAGAATGCTTCTAAACATTTTCAATTACATCAAAAACAGGCTGGCAACATTTTCCAGCTTCAAAAAAATCAGGCTTAGTTAAAGGTTTGTTTTCTATGCCACTGATCCTGGATATTACATATTTGCAACTGTTTCTCTTTTAGGACAGATTGATTGATAGCATCAGTTCTAAAATCCCAGCATGGCCACAGGGGGGTGGAAACAGTATTTCCGTCTGCGATGCTCATTAACCAAGGCAGAGCTATCTGTTTTGGTGTGCCTTCTACTCTCTGGCTATAGCTTTGGGTCTTTGCATATCAGAGGCTAAAGTAAAGGCCTCATGGTTACCAGTCAGGCAGTACTCTCTAAAAGCAGGTGTGTACTCTAAAGATGGAGATCAAAGAATGGATCAAATGAACAAATGGAAAGAGAGATCCATAAGACCCAGTCTTCCTCAATCCTTTGTACCATACTTGACTAGGCAGAACATCTGGCATCTAAATTAATAATGAAAATAAGATGAAGAACAAAATAGGAAGTAGTGTATGACCCAAAAGGGAAGTGCAATAGAGTAATACAAACACTTTCATAAAGATGCTATATATAGACAGTTTAGTAGTCTAGATGATGGCCGTAGCTAAGGTACTTAAATTATATCTGTTGCTACTCTTTTGAAGAAGAGAAAATCAGAGACAGAATGCTACCAAGACAACTGAAATGTTTATACATCACTCCCTAAATGTGTTTCTTAAGAGCTTAAGACTACTTCTGCTGTTAATTGATCTTTTTTTCTGGTAACTTTTAAAGAACTGTTTTATCTACTAGTTAAAACTGGCTAGTTATAAGGATTTAAAGAATTCCTGCAGTCTGCAAGTGGGGGCCTGGTACAAGAATACAAGAGAATTAGAATACAGGGGGAGATGGTCCCCCAGCCATACCTCTTACTAAGGAGCTACTGGTAGCTGATAGCTGCTGCGGGCCACTGGTAGGTTTTCCATGCTCTGGTGGGTGATCCCACGACCATGCATTTGCAGACAGCACTAACTGAACTCAGTGGATTATCAAAGGACAGAGGGAGAAGGAGAGAGAGAGAGAGAGAGAGAGAGAAGAGATGATGAGAGAGGGAGAAGAGGAAAGATAGGTAGAAGGAGAGAGAGGAGAGAGAGAGAGAGCGAGAAAGGCAGGCCATGGTGGCACTATGTCTTAGTCCCAGAATCAGATGTGTTCCAAGCCCAGCCAGGGTCTACAATGTAAGATCTTGTCTCAAGAAGGGAAGGGGAAGGGCGATGGAAGGAGAATGGGACAGTGGGAGGGAAGATGGGGAGGGGGAGGGGAGGGAAAGGAAAAGGAAAGGAAAGGAAGGAAAAGGAAGCGGAAGGGAGGAGAGAAGGAGAGGAGGGAGAGGAGAGGAGAGGAGAGGAGAGGAGAGCGAGCGGAGCGGAGATTAGCGGAGAGGAGAGGATGAGGGATAGGGGAGGGGAGGGATGGGCGAGGGGAGGGGAGGGGAGGGGGGAGGTGGAGGAGAGGAGAGACAGGAGAGGAGAGGGGGGAGGGAGGGGAGGGAGGGGAGGGGGGGGGGGGAAGGGGAGGGGAGGGGAGGAGAGGAGAGGAGAGGGCGAAGGGAGGGAGGGGAGGGGAGGGGAAAGGGGAAAGGAAGTAGGGAGAGGTATTAGGAGGGATGTGGGTGTTGGTGGGGATAATGGGAGTTGTATATGATCCTATTTCATTGTATGCAAGTGAAATTCTCAAAGAATAAAAGAAAAAAATTAGAATGTAGGTATGTTTATTCAACAGAGATGTTCTGTAGAACAACTGCACCTGCAAAGCATGAGTGGTGGGGCAGTGTGTCACTACACTGGAATGTTCACCTCCTTTATTAAAATGTACTGCATTCAACACATGAAGAAGCTTCTCTGGAAAGACAGATGGTCCTATGGCTTTGAAATGGCTTGACTGTTTCCTAAGAGGTTGGGTGTCAGGAGCTTGGTCACCAGTGTTGTGGAACTGTGAGGAGGCGGGCCCTTTAAGAGGTGGAGCCTAGTGGAGGCCCTTATGTCCCTGGGAAGCTGTCTTCCAAGGGGCTTAGCGACTCTCCTTGGACAGAGTTCTCAAAAGTGGGCTGTTAAAAGAGCAAGCCCTGCCCCTGAATTGTGGTGTCATGTGATCTCTTCCTTCCACCCTTGTTCCCGCCACTGAGAGACCATGTATCATGAAATCCTCAGCAGAGGAGATGCTGGTTCCCATCCCTTGAGTCAATAGAAACAAAAACCAAAGGAACCTCTTTCCTGTGCAAAATTAATCTGTGTCTGGTATTTTGTTACAGCAATGAAAAGAGACCAATACAGAGGGGCTGACCAACTAAATACATACAACTCTTAGCAGCTGAGTCATCTCTCTAGCCTTCTGGTCGACTCTTTTAATCCCACAACTCAGGAGGCAGAGGCAGAGAGATCTCTGTGAGACATAGTCCAGCCTGGCAGCCTGGTCTACATAGCACAAAAGAAAAAAAAAAATAGAAAAAAATAAGGGATTCTATTGTGAGGGGAGACCAGAAGGTTGAAGGGGCTTCAAGGAGTCAGAGAGAGATAAGATACACTTTACTCACTCTAGACTAAGGGGGACACACAGACATTTAGGTAGGCATGTGCCACCAAACACCTGGGCACACACTAGTGTGTGGGGGCCACACAGAGACCCACAGGTGAACTGGGACTCAGCCCAAATGGAGGCAGGGACACAGGCCTGCAGAGACACACATAGACAGGGTGACAAAGGCAAAGACTCAGCATCTAATCTCAAGGCCAGATTTATACAAAAACCCACACAAAACTGGCATTCTGCCAACACATTTATATAACACATTATATCGCTGTCTCTCTTCAGTTTCCCTGGGCAGCTGGTATCAACGATTTTGTGCTGACTCGCCTTATAGGTGTGTATCATTATGCCCAGGTGTAATTTTCTTGTTCTTGAGTTAGTTTTTAATGTACAAGCTTATAAATATTAAATTATAAAGTTAGCATTAATGACAGCGGGTCTCTATGTTGGGACACCACTCTCCTTTCTCACGTTCTTTGGGAATCATCATGTGGGGGCACAGCACACTGAAGGAAGTCAATCTGAACAGAGGTCACTTCGGTCAGTTTGAGGAATGACACAGACCTTTAACGAAAGCCATCTCCTTAGAGTTGATGTCTTTCTGACAGACATGCTTCATTTGGGTGTCTTAAAATTAACTTTCCACTTCTTTAAAGTCACGAGCACAGTGACATGCAATAGCAGCTGTAGATTAAGAAGACTGAACATATGTGAATTAAGAAGACTGAACATATGTGAATTAAGATTGCTGTTGTAAATTGAACAAAAAATTAATTTGCCATATAGTTAACATATATTAAATTTTCTGCTAGCTAATCACTAGACATAGATGTTAACTGATTCATGTAAATCACCAGGGTTCTAGTCTACACAAGCTTTTAAAATAAATGCAGTTGGTTAATTATCAAGTCTAGAGGGAGGTCTCCAAGCCTTTAGAAAATCTCCCCCAGTTCCTTTCTCTCCTGAGTAGGGCACAGTACTGTGACTACCATCGCTCCACAGATCCTCACCCCGCATAATTTTGGGCAGACTAGGTAGGTATGTGGATCAGAGGTGCCATACAGGGCAGTTTATGTTTAGAAAACATGCCACTAATATGGATATCTGACATGGGACAAGGTGGCTAACCCTGGAGGTCCCAACGTGAAGCAGGAGGATCAGGAGTTTGAGGCCAGCCTGAGATATGGGGAAGACCTTGTCTCAAAAGAAAAGGAAAGAGCACAAGAAAAAAAAGGGAGGAAAGGAAAAAGGGAGGAAAGGGAAAGGAAGAAAAGAAGGAAAGGAAAGGAAAGGAAAGGAAAGGAAAGGAAAGGAAAGGATGGAGGAAAAGAGGAAGGGAAGAAGGAAAGGAAAGGAGGGAGGGAAGGAGGGACAGGGGGGAGAGAGAAGTAATGAAATGGCATGGTAAGTTCTAGTACTTAGAAATTCTGAGATAGTGACAAGTGGCCATCGAAAGCAGGAGAAAGCAGGCTAACCTGATCCTACTGCATAATTAACTTTCAGCCTTGAGCTTATTCTGTTAACTAGGACCAAGGAATACAAGGAATTATGATAAAAATGATTTCACATTCTATCACTTAGCATGTCTTCTGGATAGCATGAGGCCATCCAGAGTTGGCTTAAATGATGATCTTTCTTATGTCACACAGCCGGGCACCGTCACTTGGAATCCACCAACAACAAGGAACCAGGTTCCTCCCATCCTTCCCCTCTGCCAACATCAGCACGTTGCTACCCTGAGGCTGGCTCTCCCCAAGGCTGTAAGACAGCCTGCAATATGACAGTGATGGACGTGGAAGAAGTGCTTCCTTCCAAGTGTGAATGTACATGGAAGCATACCCTCTACCGCCCACCCCCACCAAGGTCCCTCCCTCGGGACCCACAAGCCAAAACCCATATTTAATCAATCACTAGAAAGGTGATCCTTGGAAGCAAAGTCTATGGCTTAGACAACTCAACTCCTCTCGAAGCTGAGGGGAACCTCAACTTCCCTCAACTTCCTCATCCAACGTTTGAGAAAATTAGAGTTCCAGCAAGAAGAGGCAGCAGAGCAGACAGCCTAGAGCATCTGCCACACAAACTAAGTCTAAAGACAAAGCTTAGCTCACCACACCCCGGCTCAGCTCAGAAGCTGATGGTTAACTGTAGATGGTACCACGGGCCTAGGATTATCACTGCTAGAGCAATGCATCTCCAGAGAGACCTAGGAAGCTGTAAGTCTCTTTTTTAAAAAGGCCATAAGTGACTGTAATTGCAGCACAAATCATTGCTAAGTCCACATCATCTACATGGATTCAGAATAGACATTTCCTATTTTATTGAAAAATTAAGGTTGTTCTTTACTGGAAACTTGAGTTCTATTGAGTTTCCGGTAACAGTCTCATATTCCAAAGGTGCACTCTTAAAAAGTTTATATTGGTTAATTGGGCCAAATTTATCTAATGAGATACTAAAGTGGTCCATTGTTTATGCAAATTGAATCATGGCCACATTAAAAGTAACATACTACCTGACTTCACCTGAATATATTCAGACATACATTGTTTCATTTTTTCATTTGATTCTAAATTCTTCATTTATTACATGGCCATCTCTCTCATTTAAAATTGGCTGAAATAATGCCTCTGAAATGTGTGTTCTTTTCTAAAATATATAATTAACTCTAAAATAAAGTACTGAAATATGTCACTATGTCAAGATTATGTTGAAAGATAATGTGATGCAAGGATAAAGTAACTCCAGTAGTGTGTATTGAGTACTCAGTGACATAAGTATGCATCCAGGATTATGTTGCTTCACCTGTATTCTTTTATATAGTTTGTGAGACCTAAATTCACCAGGACTGAGACACTGAAGTGATACCTACATAGATGGCAGGCTACAGAACTGGGTTTCTTTCTAAATCATACTGTAAGCTTCCATGACATTAGGCTGTAGAGAAACATTCTCCCTTCCAAGGAAAGTCTCTCCTCTATCTGGGCCTCCTAAAAGTCTTAGAATTGAATTATTTATAATAGCTCACTTCACCAGGCATGGTAGTGCACGCCTTTAATCCCAGCACTCAGGAGGCAGAGGCAGGTGGATCTCTGTGAGTTCAAGGCCAGTCTGGTCTACATAGTGAGTTCTAGGCCAGCTGGAGCTTCAGGGAGACCTTGTGTCAAAAAGAAAAAGAAATAAAAATAAAATAGCTCACTGAACATAATTATAAGAAATTTTCCAAAATACCCTCTTTGGGATATCCAAACACAAAGACACAAAGTAAACAGCCATATATACATTTGCAGAGAAATTATTAAACATACTTCTCTGAATACTGTAAACTACCCACTAGAGTGGCCCACCATTCCACTTGACTGAGGGGAAGAATTTTTTAACATTTTTATTGAAGTTACATGTGTTTCATACATCATTTCTCAGTCGAATCTAGACTCATCTGTCTTCCATCTAAAAGATTGAAGTTGCCAGTCTTATTTAGGAACTACCAGCAGAATTGGGCAGCATAGTCTCTTCCTGGGCTCTGGGGAGCTGTGTAGACTTGCTATACTTTTCACAGTGTGAGGAGAGGCACCAAGCATTCTTAGCACTGGAAACCCTGTCTTGTCAGGGGTGTGTTTTTTTTTCCCACCCAGTTCTGACCATCACCGACGAAATGGTTAGAGAGGTGGCGTGTACAGGACAGAAATAAGAAACTTCTAAAAGGCTTCAGTCAATCTTTAATAAAGATCTATTCTCTTTGGGGGATAGACAGCTTTATTTTGGGTGCACAGCAGTATCTCAAAGTATCTAATAGATAAGGAAAATAAGTATTGTGAATACAAAAATAATTCACAGATTAGAGTAAGTCTTTGTAGGTATGGTTTTTTTTTTTTATAGATTCATTTGCTTTCCTAATCCTATCCTTCTTGTGTAAGATAATAAAGTTAATTTGTTATTCCTGAACAAATGTGACCCCCAAAGGCCAAAGCATTACAGATGCTAAAGTGAAGCTGTTAAAAATGAATGCACACAGTCTGCAGGGGCTAATCCACAACTTGTAAAAAGATAGAACTGCTTGTTTATATCTCTGATTTTGAATGAATTTCAGATAAAAAGCTGGGCCCTTCTACCCTCCCCCCATTCTTGTGAGCTCTTTGTCCTGTGTTTATGGATAGGTAAATTAAGAAGAGCTTTATCACATGTTCTATGAAGGGAAAGAGTGAGTTGCTGGAGAACAACGCAGACAGCCATAGTGGCGAACACCATCCACCTGTCGTTTAAATGGTGGCTAAATCAGAAAGAGCACGAAGTTTTTGTGAGGTTGTTCCTCCTTTCTTCCTCTGGCCACTCGGTTCTATGTGAAGGAGATAAAATGGGGGGAACTGCTGCTCTATCTTGCCTGAGCCATTGAGTTAATAGGACAATAGAACAGTTGAAGCTAATATAGAAAACCACCAACAAAAGAGGCATTGAACATGCACTTAAAAAATTCATCCTACACTAGTGAGCTCTTCAGAGCCCAGGGAGAAGAAGCAGTTGTCCAGGTGCTGAGAGTTTGCAGACTACACAGATTCAGCTTCTTCCAATCCTCTGTTGAGTTCTCTGGATCACGTTTCTTAATCTGTATAATAGGAATAACAAACAACAACCCGCACCCCAAAGGCATGTCCCAACGCACCTGGCACCCAGTGATCGTCAAAGCTAGCTGTTGCTCTTACTATCCCCAGAGGTAGGTGGTCTAGCTGAGGACAGCATTTGATTGGAACCCAGAATGTTTCCCCGTCCACAAACTAATAACTGACCTAAATTCTTCCTTCCAGAATTCTCTGTCAAAATTTTAGTACCAATTTTTTTTTTCATTTAAAAATACTGAATAGGTTAAAAGTGAGGAGGCTGTCCTCACAGCCCCAAATCATATATGCTCTTTCTTGCTTGTTAAAAGCATGTGTTATTAGCCAGGCCTGATGGTACATACCTTTAATCCCAGCAATCAAGAAGCAGGGGTAGGTGGATCTCTGTGAGATTGCGGCCAGCCTGGTCTACATAATGAGTCCAGGCCAGCTGGGGCTACATGGAAATCCTGTCTCAAAACAAATACATTATTACTGTGTGTGTCCGTGTGCATGCTGTATTGGGCACACACTGCTGCAGCACTCATGTGGAGGTCAGAGGACAATTCTGCAGCATCGGTGTTCTCCTTCCACCTTTATATGGGTTCCTTAGTAGAACTCAGATGCCAGGCCTGCACAGCAAGTGCTTTTACCTGCTGAGCCATCTCCCCAGGCCCTGTTCCTTTAAAATAACCACCATCCTAGGTTGGACGTATAGCATCTCACCTTCTCATGTGTTTAAACGTGGGTATAGCTTTTAAGTTTTGGGTTGGGAGGAATAGGCTCTGGCTGTGTATCCCAGGCTGCCCTTAAACTCACTGTGTAGCTCAGATTGGCCTCAAACATTAAATCTGAACTCATAGTGATCCTCCTGCCTCAGTCTACAAAGTACTTTAATTACAAACATGACCACCACACCTAGATCTAATAATCTTTCAAATGGAAAGTAAAGTATTGTTTTCAGAATACCCTCTTAGGGATATCCAAACACAGAGATATAAAGTAGACACACACATTTACAGAGAAATTAATTATTAAATATATTTCTCTGATCTACCCACTAGAGTGGCTCACCATTCTACTTGACTCAGGGGAAGAATTTTAAACCTAAAAGACTAAAGTCACCATTCTTATTTGGAAACTACCAGCAGAGCTCGGCAGCACAGGCTCTTCCTGGAATTTGGGGAGCTGTGTCAACTGGCTATACTTTTTCACTGTGTGAGGAGAGGCACCAAGTATTCTAAGCTCTGGAAGCTGTTCTATGAACTGCTCTTTTGCTTAACAATATATCCTGGATATGTTAGCATGTATAGTGTTATATGTTGCTACTAAATTTAAATAAGTAGATAAAAAATAAAAATAAGGAAATCATTGAGTGTTCATCAGTGTTTAATTTTTAAGTGCAATGATAGCATTGCAATTAAATTTTAGATTCCAATTTTTTTTTTTTTTTTTTTTGGTGTTTGCGAGATAGGGTCTCACTGTAGCTCTGGCTATCCTGGAACTCGCTATGTAGACCAGGCTGGCCTCCAGATTGCTGGAATTAAAGGTGTGTGCCACTATGTCTAGCCAGATTCTAATCTTTTAAAGATAAGTAGTGGGTGCTACCTACACTTAGTTTCTAATTGGAAGAGGGATGAAGAAAAGGAAACTGTGGGGACATAAATTGGCCATAAATTGATTTAATCTGGCTTATGAGTAGATAGGGTTTCAAACTAGTCTCTTTTGTGTGCGTTTAGCTGTTTTTGACATTTGAGCTGGACCTCATGGCATACACCTGTAACCCCAGCACTCAGGAGACTGGGACCTGAGGATGAGTTTGAGATCAGCCTAGGCTAAGTAACTAAGTGTCTCAGAAAAAAAAAAAAAAAAAGACAAAGGAGTGGGGCGGGAGAAAGAGGAGGGGGTGGGAAGAGAAAGGAAGGAATTCATCCGTAATGAAATGTTTTCTCTCCTTATAATTTATCTGCAAAATGTCAAACCGCCATACCTTTAAATCACCGCAATTAATTCCTGATTAGATGATGATTTAATCAAGACTAATCATTGCTAACGCCCATCCCCTAAAGCAACACAAATAAACGTTAGCTTCCTATAGCTTAGATAATGCTATAAAAATCCAGACACAATAACCAGCTCAGAGAAGCAATGCTCACTAATGTTCTGAGAGCTGTTTATCGACAAGTGTAAATAATACACTATTATAATTATTGCTTTTGAAGTTACCAAGAAGTGTTTTCCTTTTTCTCTTATATTGGAACGCTGTTGAGTGAAAAAGGAAAACAACTCCTTCGTCTGTACACAATCAAGTCTTCATAAAGATAATGTGGAGTACTCTGTTCATCCAAAAAGACATTGAATCTGGAGTATACTCGCCCAAATTCAGCCATGCAGAAGCGGAGAATTAGTTATGCTGCTCGGATTTTTGAGTCTTTAATCTGTGTTTGCTCTATGCACACCTCAAGAGTTCCCATAAGGTAACAAGGCCCTTAATGTCCCTTACTGCTGGGACTGGGAAGGAAGCCTACTTAACAAAGGGGGGAAGTACCTAACACCTTGTCTTTTTGGTTATGAGCCTGAGACTTTAACAGCTGTGCCAGCTTTCCAGCCCAGAAACTACCTAGCTTCTATAGCTCTTTCTGACTTTGGCAAGGGCCTGCACTCACTGATATGTGCCATAGCCCAGAGGCACATGGGAGAGCCCAGCCCTTCCGCCTCAGCAAAAGGGAACAGGACCTTTTTTCGATACTGAGGGGAGGTTCAGAAGCTCCACCGAGATGCAGAATCTGACAAGACAAGGGCATGTTGGATGGGGTGCCCAAGAGATGCTGACAGGACTCTCCCAGGTTCAAAAGTTTCTGAATCTACATATTGTCTGGAAGCAGAAGCTAAAAGCGTCAAGATGCATAGACAATGGCGTGCATGGTGTCCAGTGAGTCTCAGTGATCACAGAAGCATGTGCTATGCTTTGGCACATCTGAAGATCTTCACCTCTGTATGTTATTTAAAGGAGGAAAGCACAAAGGAATGCTTACATTTAACTTCTGCCAGCCCAGCATACATTTAAGGAGAATGAAGATGCACAGCAGGTGCTGCAGATCTACTTTTATGGTAGTTAATTCACAGACTACTCCATTTAACACCAATCATTGTTATGTCCATAGTGGAAAGACCCCCTGCATTGACCACTCGGGAGATGAGACCAAATGCAGGCGCATGAAGGATCCTTTACTGCAAGCTCCAGCCTGGACCGAACTCCTGCACACCTACGCAGTGGGTGGGAGGAAGCCAGTCCCGCTCTCTTAGAGGAGAAGTTTTGGGGTTTTATTGTTTGTTTGTTTGTTTGTTTGTTTGTTTGTTTTTGTCTTTTTCGAGACAGGGTCTCCCTGTAGCCCCAGCTGTCCTGGAACCCACTCTGTAGAGCAGACCAGACTGGTCTTGAACTCACAAAGATCTGCCTGCCTCTGCCTCCCTGGTGCTAGGATTAAAGGCATGCGCTGAGGAGAGGGTTTTTAAAGGCAAATGCAAGCAGGGAAGTTCCATTACATAAGGAAGCAAGCCGGGTTTCCATGACTACATTGACTACAAGAACACAGTTGGCCAGTTCCTATAGCTACCTGAGGTCAGGATGAACTTTCCCAGCCCTGAGGGGGTGCTTCCTACCCCATAAAGAACCCATTCTTTTCCAAGGGGCTTCATGCTGCTTGAACACAATTGGCTTAAGGGTCTCTTTGTATTGCATTTCTAGAGTCCTGTAGTCATGTTTCTATAACATCACCAGGTGAGTTAAACCGCAAACTTTCCAAAGGCATGAGAATAGCATGCCCCAACCTCTTGTTGCTGATTGGCTGATCTTAGGGGAGGTACTCTTGATCTTATGCCATAGTACATTCTGTGGTTTTTCCTGGAACTTGGGCCTAGCCCTGACCAAGACATGAGCATTTATTCAAGATGGAGTCACTCAAGTCTCTCACCACGTGGACAAAAGTGGCCATAAGAACAACCTCCTTCCAAGCTATAATAACTCCCTTGTACACCTGCACAGCTCTGTACATCTACTGATGTGTGTTCACATGTGTTAGCTTATGTGTTATCACATTGGATCCTTACAGAAATGAGAGAGTTCTGTGACTGTCAAGCTACATGGGCAAGGAGTAAAATGGCTTGATAGAAAGGAGAATTTTCGCTGGGCATGTAGGCCTTTAATCCTAGCACTTGGGAGGCAGAGGCAGGCAGATCTCTGTGAGTTCAAGGCCAGCCTGGTCTACAGAGTGAGTTCCAGGCCAGCTGGGGCTACAGGGAGACCCTGTCTCAAAAAGACCAAAAAAAAAAAAAGAAAGGAGAAGAATTTTCTCTCAGACATCTGGTCACTAGGCATTTCCTTCCCCATCTCCTTCTTCATTTAAAACATCTATATTGGAGCTGAAGATATGGCTCAGATGTTAGGAGCACTGGCTGCTCTTTCAGAAGACCAGGTTTGAGTCCCAGCATCCACATGGCAGCTAATAATCTGTAACTCCAGTTCCAGGATAGCCAACACCTTCTTCTGATCTTTGAAGGCACTTCACAACCCAGGTGCACTTACATACATGCAGGCACAACACTCATACACATAAAAATAATAAATAAAATATCTTTTAAAATGTATGCAAACCTGTCATTTCAAATATGGACTTTTCAGAGCCCATTGCTAAGGGTGAATTTTTAAGGATGTCAATTTAGGGTGCCACCCCGTGGTGGTAGTAAGTCATGCCTATGCTTCACCACACACAAAAGAAACATTTATAAGCATATCTGAGAAGGATTGAGATCATACACTTTCCAACACCTTAAAAGACACAGTATTTTTCTTTTTCTTTCTTTCTTTTTTTTTTTTTTCGGTCTTTTTTGAGACAAGGTCTCCCTGTAGCCCCAGCTCTCCTGGAACTCACTCTGTAGACCAGGCTGGCCTTGAACTCACAAAGATCCACGTGCCTCTGTCTCCTGACTGCTAGGATTAAAGGCATGTGCCACCACACCCGGCACAGTATTTTTCTTAAATGAGCTCAAGATAAATGTTTTTAATAAATATTCTTTTATTTTTTACAAACTTTCAAAGAAACTGACCTTGACAAAAAATTGAGAAAGTGAAAGGGACAAGACTTTCCTTGTTCTACTCTGCACATTTCTACTCTTTTCCTACTGGCTACAAGGAAATATATAACTTTTGTAACATTGTAATTTGGAAAACTAATCTTTTTAAAAAATTGATTGCTTGGCTGATTTGCATGTATGTCTTCTTGCATAAGTGTGTGTGTACCATGCGTGTATAAGAGCCCACAGAGGCCAGAAGAGGGCATCTGAACCCCTGGCGCTGGAGTCACAACCATGTGGGTGCTGAGGACTGAACCTGGGTTCTCTGCAAGAATAGCAAGTGCTCTTCTTAACTACTGAGCCATCTCTCCAGCCTCTTAGATTGGGGGTGGGGGGGTACTGTTTTGTTTGGTTTGGTTTTCGGTGTTGTTTGGTTTTTGATACAGGCCCTCTGTGGCCCTGGCTGGCCTGGAACTCTCTCTATAGAGACCAGGCTAGCCTCAAACTCATAGAGCTCTACCTCCCTCTAGCTCCCAAGTGCTAGAACTAAAACGGCTTGCTCCAGGACACCCAGCTGAAACTAATCTGTTTTAATCAGTAGACTCTAATATCTAATTAGAGTCATTTCCTCTTTGTCACAAACCCCCACTGCTATTAACAACACAGTTACAAACATTTAACTGTCCTTTAATACTTTAAAGGGATTCTGAAAAGGAACTGTTATTTCTTTATTCAATTGTGGTATAAAATCTTAGTTCCTCCATGCCCTGTTGACCAGAGCTTTCCAACTACAGTGAGACCCTCAGTGAGGTAACGAAGCTCCACTTGGAACCAGCATGAGAACTGAGCACTCACGCTCCATCAACCATGTCGTGTGGAGCAGGAGGCTGGCTACACCTGTAATCAGTCTCTCAGGCATAATACTCAGCATACAGTTAGCAATCCAGGAAATCCTGGCATCGTCTGTTTTTTTGGGGGGGGGGGATTTCTTATTGTAAAGTTGCAACAGGAAAAAAAATCTTTAAAACCAGAGTATCTTGGGAAAAATTACTACACATATGAAATAATGAAATGGCAAGACAGCTATAAACATGTAAATGTCCTTATAAGAAAAAGATGGACTTCTTGTTTTTGCAATGGTGGGATTCACACCCTTTGAGTGACAAAAGGATTCAACTGTGCCTGGCATGGTCCAGTCCCAGAAGTCTCCTTTTTGATCATTGGCTTTGACTTCTCTAACATGGTCTCTTCTTTCCAGAGCACTTGAAGGTAGGGGCTGGAGAAATGGCTCAATGGTTAAGAGCTCTTGCTGTTGTTCCAGAGGATCCAGGTTCAATTCCCAGCACCCCCATGGTGGCTAACAACCATCCATAACTCTAGTTCTGGCCTCTGTGGACATTGCACTCTTGGTCCAATGAGAGATCTTCTCTCAAATAAACAAGATAGAAGGGCTGGAGAGATGGTTCAACAGTTAAGAGCCCTGGGTTAAAGACCCAGGTTTGAATCCCAGCACCCACATGGCACCTAATAACCACCCATAACTCCAGTTCCAAGAGAATTTGGAATCCTCTTTTCACCCCTATGGGCACTGCATGGCATGGGTGTAATTATATACATGCAGGCAAAACACTCATACATATAAGAATAATATTTTTGGTCTTTTTTTTTAATGTACTGTCTACATGTAGGTTTGTGCACCCATGTCGTGCAATGCCAAGGAGGTCAGAAGAGGGTGTCAGATTCCCCTGGAACTGGAGTTAAAGACAGTTCTCAGCCACCATGTGGGTGCTGGAGATTGAACTCCGGTCCTCTGCAAGAGCAGCCTGCGCTCTTAACCACTAGGCCATCTCTCCAGCCCTATTTTTGGTCTTTTTGAGACAGGGTTTCCTTATAGTCCCAGCTGGCCTGGAATTCACTATGTAGATCAGGCTGGCCTTGAACTCACAGAGATCCACCTGCCTCTGCCTCCCAACTGCTAGGATTAAAGGCATGCGTCACCACGCCAGGCTATAAAAATAATTTTAAAATATAATTTGAAGATTAAAAAAGAACTTTGGTCTCTCTAGAACTCTGATTTGAGACCTTTCTTTTGTTTCTTAGTAGCAAGCACAGAGATTACCCTTCCTCTTAGGGAAAATAAACATCCTTTTCAGCGGTGGCTTGATTTCTATAGTCAAAACATGTTCCCAGGTCTGGGGAGATAGTTCTGCAGGTAAAGCACTTAGTGTGCAAAATTGAAGAGCTGGGTTTAACCCTCAGCACGCGCATAAAAAGCCGGGCACATATGGGCACATACGTGTAGTGGCAGGGATGGGGAAGCAGACACAGGAGGACTCCTCAGGCTCACAGACCAGCCGGCCTAGTGGAACTGGTGAGCCCTCAGTCCTAGTGAAAGACCCTGCACAGACCAGCCCACCTCGTGGAACTGGTGAGCCCTCAGTCCTAGTGAAAGACCCTGCACAGACCAGATGGCCTCGTGGAACTGGTAAACCCTCAGTCCTAGTGAAAGACCCTGCACAGACTAGCTGGCCTTGTGGAACTGGTGAGCCCTCAGTCCTAGTGAAAGATCCTGCACAGACCAGATGGTCTAGTGGAACTGGTGAGCCCTCAGTCCTAGTGAAAGACCCCGCACAGACCAGATGGCCTCATGGAACTGGTGAGCCCTCAGTCCTAGTGAAAGACCCTGAACAGACCAGATGGCCTTGTGGAATTGGTGAGCCCTCAGTCCTAGTGAAAGACCCTGCACAGACCAGATGGTCTAGTGGAACTGGTGAGCCCTCAGTCCTAGTGAAAGACCCTGCACAGACCAGATGGTCTAGTGGAACTGGTGAGCCCTCAGTCCTAGTGAAAGACCCTGCACAGACCAGATGGTCTAGTGGAACTGGTGAGCCCTCAGTCCTAGTGAAAGACCCTGTCTCAAAAAAGAAAAAAAAAACAGGGTGGGCAGCACCTGAAGAACACTCACGCTTGACCTCTGGCCTCCACATGCAAGCACACACACTTGTACCACCACCCTACACGCACATGAACATTGAATACTGCCCTCCCTCACACGCAAAAACAATACCCATAAAGAATACCCATCCGGAAAAAAAACCAAAAGAATACCCATCCGGATTATGTTGACATTCCTTTTTCTTTCTGAGAACCTGCTCCACCTCTCAAATGTCTTTGAGGTTTAGGTTTGTGACTTCATTTTCATAAATTGGTGAAGGTTTTTTAAAGAAAAATTTTTCTCATCGTAATCCCTATAGCAACTGGCTTCTTTAGAAACTTCATCAGCTCCAAAGATACCATATCTCTTTAACTGAACAGAACATTCTGAATAGAATTGGTATAGGAAAATAACTTGGTTTCATTACATCTTTCGGTCTCTTTTTTTTCTTTTGAAAAATGAATCTTAAAGAAAAAAAAAAAAACACCTATCAACTCAACTCCATAGAATTTCTTGGGTATTCTGCTTGTAAGTTATTAGACAATACATGTAATTCTGAATACGCTGCTTCACCCATTTTAAAGAGCAGTATTTCACTTATTCAATAAGTATTTATTAAGTACATTAAGAACTGTGCTCCAAGCTCTGGAAGATTCAGCTAAGCATGAAACCTAAAAACTGAGCTCCTTAACTTGTCATCAGGGTAGACAAGAATAAAAGACAGTGTGTAATTAGACACTGAAATTGTAAAACAGCCCATGAGCATGTTCCTTTGATGGTAGAGAAAGAATAAATACATTATCCCAGAACAGTTCATCAAAAGAGGTCTAAGAAACAGCACTGTAACACCAATCTAATAGGAATTCATAAACATTGGTCAATAATAAGTTTCAATTTTAATGGGCTCAACTCCCCAGCAAAATGACACAGACTAGATTAGAAAACATGATCCATTATTTGCTGCCTCCAAGAAACACACCTCACCATCAAGGATCAGCACCACCTCAGGGTAAAAGGATGGAAAAGGCATGCCAAGCAAATGGAACTAAGAAAAAAGCAGGCACAGCTGTTCAACACGTGAGGAAACAGACTTCAAACTAAAACTAGTGATAACAGGGAAGTCACTTCATATTCAGTAAAGGGAAAATACACCAAGAAAAAGCTATGGTCCTGAACATATATGTACCACACACAGTGGCACCTAATTTCATAAAAGAAACACTATTAGATCTGAAATCATATATCAATAGTGGGTGACTTTAAGGAGTATCCAAAGCATAGAACTGAAAGCACTACTCCAGGCATTCATCCAGCAAAAGAAGGCACAGGAATCTAGCTACATGGAGGAAGAATGTGGAGTGTCTGGAGGGCTGATGGGCATGGTGGTCTGGCTGAGAGAGTGAACTGAGACACAAGAGGCAGGGCTAGGAAGATGGAAGACAAGGCTAGGAGCCTGGTATAGAAAGCTCTGACTGGATCGGAGACCTCCCAAGACCACCTGAAGCACAGGCTTGGAAAAAAAAGTCCTGAAATTCATTTGGAAAAATAAAAGACCCCGAATAGCCAAAACAACCCTGAGTGAAAAGAGCTACACAGGGGGATCTCTATACCAGACTTCAAACTATACTACAGGGCTATAGTCATAAAAACAGCCTGGTACTGGCACAAAAACAGACCTGTTGACCAATGGAACAAAACCGAAGATCCAAATCTGAGCACATACAATTTCAGCCATCTCATATTTGACAAGGGGGCCAAGAAACCACAATGGAGAAAAGACAGCATCTTCAGCAAGTGGTGTTGGCAAAACTGGATCACCACTTGTAGAAGAATGAAATTAAACCCCTACCTCTCACCCTGTACAAAAGTCAACTCCAGATGGATTAAAGACCTCAACGTGAAACCCCAAACTCTGAAGGTGATAGAAGAAAAAGTTGGCAGCAGACTACAAGACATAGGCGTAGGAAAAGACTTCCTAAATCAGACAGCAGCTGCACAAGAATTAAGGTCGACAATTGACAAATGGGACCTCATCAAACTCAAAAGCTTCTGTACATCAAAAGAAACAATCAAGGAAGTGAAGAGAAATCCCACAGAGTGGGAGGAAACCTTCACTGCAGATACATCTGACAAAGCATTGATTTCCAGAATATATAAACTACTCAAAAAACAAAGAAAAAAGAAAACAAATGACCCACTCAATAGATGGAGCAAAGAACTGAACAGAGACTTCACAAGTGAGGAATTAGAGATGTCTGAGAAACACCTCAAGAACTGTTCAACATCACTAATCATTAAGGAAATGCAAATGAAAACCACTTTAAGATATCATCTTACTCCAATAAGACTGGCTAGGATCAAGAAAACAAATGATACCAAGTGCTGGAGAGGTTGTGGGGAAAGGGGAACACTCATCCACTGCTGGTGGGAATGTAAACTCGTACAGCCACTATGGAAAGCAGTGTGGAGAACCCTTGGAAGACTTGGAATGAACTTGCCACCCGACCCAGCCATACCACTCCTGGGCATGTACCCTCAAGACTTACGCCACCACAGAGATACATGCACGGCCATGTTTATTGCAGCTCTCTTCACAATAGCAAGGAGCTGGAACCAACCTAAATGCCCCTCAACTGACGAGTGGATAGAGAAAATGTGGTACATCTACACAATGGAGTTCTATGCAGCAGTAAAGAAAGACGACATCACGAGCTTTGCAGGAAAATGGCTGGAGCTAGAGGACATCATGCTGAGTGAAGTAACACAGTCCCAGAAAAACAAACGATGAATGGTATCCCTCATCTGTGGATGCTAGTGCCAATTACCTAGTTGTAAGTATTTCTTGTGCACGGCCCCTTGAGCTTTTGTCCAAGCAGTTGGGAGTGATGCATATTGGAAACAACAACAACAACAACAACAACAACAACAACAACAGAAAGGACTGCATCAAAGAACTGACTGAAACAACGAACTTCTGCTCAAAACAGTCAACTTCCACATGGAGAATATCGAGAAAGACTGAGAAAGAGATGAAAAGCATGTTTGGCAGAATGCATGAGCTCTGGTGGGGTGGGGGGGTAGGGTGGGGGACATGGGCCTAGATTTGATAATCTTGTACAAAATACATATCAAAAAAATAAAAAATAAAAAAATAAAAATATCGAAACATTAAAGAAAAAGAATCTTGACTCGGGCTTGGAATTTATCTCAGAGATGACAGAGAAATCTCTTAGGAGATGTCTTAGGAGAGAAAATCCATCTAAAGGAAATGAGGAGAAATACTGTGCAACCACCTTGGAGACACTGGCCACATGAACACATTCCGGCTTGCAGTCTTGTGTTCCCATCCTCCATGGGCATAGTCTTCCCGCCAATGTGATCTTAGAAATGACATAGTTCTGTGTAGTTTTAAAATGACATCATTCTCCTGCTTATGATGGTTCAGTATCTCACAGTGACTTTCAGAGAAAAATCTGACCAACCTCACCCACGGCCTCCGGGCCCTGGTCCTTCCCTGCCTCTCCAGACTCATCACTTGTTTTAACAGTGTTTACAGCATGGCTCATTCAAAGCCTTTCTATCAGGCTGAAACATCCTCCATTCCTTCCTGCCCCTTTCTCTTTTTTGTCAGACAAACTCATAACTCATTTTATAGCCTCTTTTAGATGTCATTTCCCCAAACAAGGTTCTCAAAGCTGCTCAGATTAGTTTTCCTAACACAGCTCTCTACTAAAAATTCTTAGGGACTATGGTCTTGTCCAGCAAATCCTTGGAGAAAGGATGGTTTCTCTGCCACCTACCAAAGGGCAAGAAGTGTGATAGATAATAAAAAAATTGTTAAAGTCAAAGAAAATGGAAAAAAATAGGAGTGCAAGGCAGCATCCAGTCATAAAGTAGTAAGGAATTTAGGCAGGAATTCAAGAATGGATAGTGAAAATGGTGAGGAACCACAGGAATAAGAAAGCTAAATAGAAAATCAACAAACTCGAATTCTGTGACCAGGTTAACTCAGTTTGGTATATAGAATTAGACATATATGCCAAATATAACTTATAAATGTATTTTATATAAATATAAAATTGGAAGGTCCATCTAGCTTAGTAGTTTCTAAATCCTAACTGATCAGTTAGGATTTAGAAAACTGTGCTATTCTCCAGCATCCAGGGAGATGCTGGAGAATAGCACAGTTAGCACAGTGCCTACAGCATAATAAGAACTTGAGCTCAGATTCCCGGTAACCACATCCATAAAAGGCCAGGCCATGACCCAGGAGGTGGCTCAGCCAGGAAGGGTGCTTGCTATGCAAACATAAAGGTCCAAGTTCAAATTTGCAGCACACATGTAAAAAGCCAGGTGTTGTGTGAGCACCTGTAACCCCAGTGTTGTGGGAAGGAAGAGACCGGAGGATCCCAGGGGCTTTCTGGCTTAACTCCAGGTTTGGTGACATGCCCTGTTTCAAAGGAGCAAGATGGAGAGTGGTCCGTACAACACTAGATATAGTTAGTCCTCTAGCTTCCAAGTGAGTACGCAGATGTGCACACACAGGGCCACACACAACACACAAATGCATACACACCAACTGCTTGTATTCCTAGCACACGGAGGAAGAGACAGGAGAATAGATCACCAGGAAATCATTTTTTTTCCTTTTAAGCATGTTTTAATGTCATCTGGTCATTCTGTCACAACACATTTAGAAATTATTATAATCCAAGTCTTAAAACATCAGTCTAGAAATTATTTAACCAGATAACCTACCTAGCCATGACTAGCACTAATGTTCTGATTTAACCAAGAAATGTATGCACAGAGAACTGAAAGAACTGTAAGCTGTGAAAGCAGAGGGGTGTAGTGTGCTACTTCGGTTTGTAGGCTGGCTGGCCTGGAGTCAGTCTGCATATAACTGGCCACCAGCCACAGGAACTTATTTAATGAATGAATCAGGAATGCCAGAAGAGGAAGCACATTTAATAAGACAGGTTTCATGTTTATGTTAAGACACGACTTTTCCAAGCAACGCTTACAATTCTCCATTCCCAGGGACCAGCTCAACCGAACTCTCCTCCTCTCTGCCCTAAGTGGGCATCTGTCCTTGGCACTGTGCTGCCACTATTATAGGGACTGTCTCTACTTTGAGAAGCAGCAAGGACAGCATTCCTCCCCCCACTGTGTAGCCTCGCTGGGATTGTAAATCAGGCCTTCCCTAAAAAGACAAAAGGAGACTCTCTCCTTGACTTTGAAAATCTTGAGTCAGTGTTCTAGAAGCCCAGAAGTCCACTGGTGTTCATGCATTCTTAGGGTGACGCTACCTTCCTGCTTCTTAGGTCCCTCTGCCAGCTCCCCATTATTCTCAGTGCTTCTCATCAATTCCATCAACTGCAGAGTGTCCTTCTAATAAACCTTTTTTACACTTCTTTTTTTTTTTTTTTGTATGTGTATGAATGTACTGTCTGCATGCAGGTCTGTGCACCCGTGTCGTACAATGCCACGGAGGTCAGAAGAGGGTCTCGGATTCCCCTGGAATTGAAGTTCTTCTGGAATTGGAGTTACAGGTGGTTCTTAGCCGCCATGTGGGTGCTGGGGATCGAACCCGGGTCCTCTGCAAGAGCAGTCAGTGCTCTTAACCACTAGGCTATCTCTCCAGCCCCCTTCTAATAAACCTTTATTCTGTCTCTAGAAAGTCAACCCACAAACTGTGAACAACGTTCCCAGAAAAACTGAACATTCTACAAAGGCTGATAAACTGATTAGAACTTCAGTGATGGTGGAGTTTGGAAGGTTGCAGGTCCAGAGCCCAATTACCACTTATCTGGGGCCATCTTCAGCCCCTAAATAGCCACTCCTTGCCCACCCTTGGTTCTGACTTAACATCCTGTGACTAACAGATAAAAGCTTTTGGAATGTGTTAGTTAACTTGACACCAGCTTCCACCAACCAAAGCTGAGTGTCATCAGGCAGCAATCTGAGCCTGCACCTGAGATTTATCTTTTGTCGTATCTGCCTACTTACTGTTTCCACCAATGAATTTGAGAAGTGTCTTGATTTGTGACTTTTCTTTCTTCTGTTACTATAAAAACTTTATCAAACAGTTACCATGCTGGAACATGGAATTTGTGGTAACCTGAATCTGTGTTCGCTGGCCATGGTCACTCCTATGTGGCTCCAGAATCAACTATCTCTTATCTCCTTTGAGGTGAGAGCTATGCTTTTGTTGAAACAAATGAATAAATGGTTAATGGTTAGGGCTGCTTACCCACCTCCAGGGAAGCACTGTACAGAGTCTTTTGTTTTGTTGTTGTTGTTGTTGTTTTTAGACTCCCATGCAGGATTTGAAAGAAAGAAGTGCTGTGAGAACAGAGGTGACAAAGGCCTGTCATCTAGTTCCAGGAAGATAAAGTGCCAGAAGTAACTCTTGAAGGAGAAATCTTATTAGCAAAAGAGGAAACTATCTGCCCTTCCCACCTTGTTGGAAATCCTATCACGTGTATAGCCAAGCATAACCAGCAGGCCGATGAGGGCTGGCTACCTTCCCAGGGGTCCAGATTATGACCTGGCATCTTGCACACTGATTTTGATTTGTTTCTAATAGGGCTGATGTCACTGTGTAACACTTTACTGCTCAATACTGCTATTGTCTGAAGTTTTCAAGGTCAAAATTTTCAACCTGTGGCTCAAAACTTCTGTTTTTATTTGATAATGCAAGTACTTAAAATGAACCCCCAAAGTTCTCACCTTTCACAATGTAACAAATGATAAGTGATTTAAGAGTAATAGTGTAATTGTGCTGACAGGGAAGCTCACTCCTTGATCTTTTTATGCTGCTGAATTTTAGAACAGAAGACAGGTGTTACACTCAATATTGGTTTAACCAGTTGCAGTTATACAGGCAAGAAAACATTGTTTTGGGCAGGAAATTGTTCGAGTAGGTCTTCTCACAGTTGTGAGTCATGTCAGGTAGAATTTGTTGCAATGAGAAAGCCAAGAAGAGGGGTCTGAGTCTCTTGATTCTGTAGCTGCAGTGTGGTCCCTGCTAATCACAGAGTTACTGAGCACTTAAAAAGTGGCTGGTGAGGGACTGGAAGGATGGTTCAGGGGTTAAGAGCACTGGCTGATCTTGCAGAGGACAGGGGTTGGATTTCCCAGCACCAACATGGAGGCTAACTCCAGTTCCAGGGGATCTGACGCTCATTTCTGACCTCCACAGGTATTGCATGACACAGGTGCACTTACACACATGTAGGCAACATACTCATACATATAAAATAAAATACTTTTGGGAGGAAGAGACAGGATCTCCATATTGCCCCAGTTGGCCTTGAACTCACTCTGTAGACCAGGCTGGCCTTGAACTCTCAGAGATACCCCTGCCTCTGCCTCCCGAGTGTTAGGATTAAAGGTGTGCACCACCACGCCCAGCTTAAAAATGGTTCTTGGGTGCCATGTGGGTGCTGGGAATGGAACCTGGGTCCTCTGCAAGAGCAGTGGGCACTCAACCACTGAGTTGTCCAGCCCCATAAAATGCTTTTTAAAAACATATTTTCTGTATTCACAGCTTTGTTTTGGAAGGACTACATTTAACTTTAATCTTGACAATTCAGCACTTGAATAGAAATGTAAGTGTAGAACCTGGCATGGTGGTGCATGCCTTTAATCCTAGCACTTGGGAGGCAGAGGCAGAGGCCGGGGGATCTTTGTGAGTTCAAGGCCAGCCTGGTCTACAGTGTGAGCTACAGGCCAGCTGGGGCTACAGGGAGACCCTGTCTCAAAAATACCAAAAAAAAAAAAAAATAGAGTATGTATATAGATATATATGTACACCACAGGTGTGTGTGTAAAATATCACCTTTCAGAGACTTAGACTGCAAAAGTAAAACAAAATGTTCTCAAATGTTTTCATATTGATTATATATTAAAATACTATTAATAGTTTATTTTTAATAGTTTAGATTTGTTTAAA
Organism: Rhizomys pruinosus; assembly: GCA_009823505.1. Classification (NCBI taxonomy): domain Eukaryota; kingdom Metazoa; phylum Chordata; class Mammalia; order Rodentia; family Spalacidae; genus Rhizomys; species Rhizomys pruinosus. The sequence continues at coordinate 370,137 of VZQC01005357.1, forward strand.
TAGAACAGTATTAGATTACTTTCATCTGTTTCTATTGCGGGCTGCGGTGGGAACACTGGCTTCCCAGTTCAGAAGCTAGAGTACAAGAGTGGGGTCAGTAGAGGCGTTGCACAGGGAACACAAGAAGTTCCTGTTTACCCAGTAGTTTCAGCTCCACAGGATGGAGAGGTGGGTGGATGGTGGACAACGCGGGTGCACATGGTAGGAGGCCTGTCCTGGGATCACACTCAGAACAGTCCTGGGCTTTGCCAGGCCCAAGTGCTTAGGCACCATCTCTCTTCTCAGCAGGCTCTGGTGACAGCTGTACCCTTCTTTACCCGGCTGCCATAACCAAACTACAGAGTACTAGCCTGGGTGCTGCTCCCTGTAGTGGGAACTTCGGCTTCTAAGGTGAGAAGATGGCCTCTTGGCACCATCAGGTGCTCAAACTTCAACACGCTGGAGGCATGGCTACTGGGGAGAGCACTTGTCCAGTCCGAATGGGGCTGGAGGTTTGCTTTCTAGCATGGAAAGAGAGAGGACGACTCGGGTGCTGCTGGGCTGGGGTCCACCCCAAGGGGCTCAGTGCAACTTCACTGCCTCTTGCAGGCCCTAACCCCAAACACAGCCACACTCCGACATTCTGGGCACTAGGACGTTGCTGCAGCCAAGGAGGCACAACTCAGTCTCATGCCCTGTGGCACTGACTTGATGAGCTCTGTGACAAGGACTTGGCTCTCATCTGAGGAACTTGACAGGTGCAAACGCTCTTCTTGGGCCACACAGTAGGGCTTCCATGACTTTCAGGCTTTGGCATGACCCCCGGCAGAGGCCATCCTGGCCTCCCTCCTGGAAGTCACTCCTGGCCACTTGGCACTCCTCTTCTTCATGCCCAGGATTCAGGCCCCGGGAAAGGGTGGGAAGGTTTCAGGCACTGGGTACTCTCCAGCTTCTCGCTCGGCTAGGCAGGGATGCTCCTCTCTAGCCTTTGGAAGCACTGCATCTTTGTGGACTGTCCTGGGAAAACCTGCAGGGCTTTTCATACCCAGGCCGCTTCCTGACTCCCCCCTACCACGTCTCCAGGGAAGTGCTTAACCAGTAACAGTGCTGTGCTCCTCAGGGCTCACCAAGCACAGAAAACGGCATCCAGGGCATGCAAATAGCTGAAATGCTTTTTAGGCATGGGAAGGAGTCCTTTTCATTTTTTTCAATTTTAACAAGTTTTTACTCTATTGAGAGTTTTAAATCAAGATCTTCTCAAGCTGTTTTTTAATTTTTTTTTTAACTTTAACAAGTTTTTATTATAGTTATCCAACAGAGGGCAGGCGTGGAGTGACAGGACAACCCGAGGGAGTCGCTTCTCTCCTTCCACCACGTGGGACAGGGAATCGAACTAAGGTCTTCCAGCTTGGCGACAAACACCTGGACCCGCTGAGCCATCTCGGCCGCCCCTCCTGTGCCCGAGCTGGCGTGACGTCACTTCCGCCTCGCTGGGTCCGGCGTGCATCTTGATACACTTCAACTCACGGCAACCTAGGATGACTGGGTTTGGGCGGGCACCGGGTCCTACAGGGCTCGTCTCCCCAGGGGGCCGGGGCGAATTCTTACCTCAGCTCACTGACCTAACACCAGAAGAGCCCAAGAAATGCCAGAGCACAAGCTACAGGGGCGGTGCAAGGCGGGAGCGCAGCGACGCAAGGACAACAGAGGCGGAGTTACGGGGTAGGGCGGGGATACGAGGGAGATGGGAGGAGGAGAGGGCGGGGCAATAGAATAGGGGCGGGGCGACGAAGAGAGGGGCGGGGCGATGGGGAGAGGGATGGAGTGATAGAACGGGGGGATGTGACGACGAGGGAAGAAGGGGGCTGTAATAGGGCGGGGCGACGAGATGAGGGCACGAGGCGGGAAGCTAGACAACGAGGAGAGAGGCGGGGCGGTGGGGGGCAGGGTGTGGCGGCAGGGGTGGGGCTAATCTGGGAGAGTAGTGAGGCACTGGAGTAATCAAACAACGTGTCGGGGGGGGGCGCGCTCCGTGTGACGTCGCCGCGCGCGCGACAGTACGCATGCGCGGTGCAGCTTGCATGCTGACCCGCACCCAACATGGCGTCCGAGCGCAAGACCAAATTATCAAAGAACTTGCTACGCATGAAGGTGCGGAGGTGACGCTGGGGAGCCGGGCGGGTCGGTGGGAGTCTGGGACCTCCAGACCTGGCCCCGGCAACGGGCAGACAAGACCAAAGACGGGCCCGAGCCCACACTCCTGTTCACTTGCTCTGCCTGCAGGGCACGGGCGCTGGGTTGTGAGGTAGGCAGGCCGCGTGCCGCTGTCAGGTATTTACCGGAGCATGAGAACACGGCGTCCAGCCCAGCTCTGCTGGCACTGCCTTTAGTCCCAGCATTCGGGAGGCTAAAGCAGGCAGATCTCCGTGAAATCGAGGCCAGCCTGGTCTACACAGCCAGAAGTGGTCACAATGGACAAGGAGTTTTACACCAGTTTTAAGTGGTCTCCCCTTCTGTCTAATGAACGTCGGAACCTATTGAGCACGAAAACAGGCATATTCGTGTTCAAGGCGTAAACTTCCAGTCAGACCAACTAGGAACTCTAGTGTTATGGGTACGGGTTGTGGTGTGAGTGGAGAATTAATAGTGGGGTGAAAGTGAATTGTCCACCAGCTTTTTAAAATAGATTTTAAAATTTGAAATGGAACCAGTTTGACCCAGACAAAATGGCTTCTTGGCGCACATTGTTTCCCAGCGCTTGGTAGGTGAAGGCAGGAAGATCAGAATTTCAGGGTTCCTATTGAGTTTGCAGTCAGTCTGGGCTATGGGAGCCTGTGTCACACTTTAAAAACCTTACTTGCGGGGCCTGGTGGTGCACGCCTTTAATCCCAGCCCTCAAGAGGCAGAGGCAGGTGGATCACTTAGTTCAAGGCCAGCCTGGTCTACATAGTGAGCTCCAGGCCAGCTGGGATTAAAGGGAGACCCTATCTCAAAAAGGCAAAAAAAAAAAAAAAAACCTTACTACAACAACAAAAGAACTACAATTTCAAGGGGCTAGAAGTAGATTCAAAGAAGATGAACACCAAGTCAAGCAGAGCAGGGCGTGATGGCACATACCCTAATGTCAGCACTCAGGAGGGAGAGGCAGGTTGATCTCTGTGTAGCCTGGGCTACACAACCAGTTCAGGCCAGCCAGAGCTACATAGTGAGACTGTATCTCAAAAATAATAAAAGTAGGCTGAGCATAGTGGCACATGCCTATAATCCCAGTACTCAGGAAGCAGGGGTAAACAGATCTCTGTGAGATGGAGGCCATCCTGGTCTACACAGTCAGTTTCAGGCCAGCTGGGGCTACAGGGAGATCTCTTTTAAAAAATGGGTGTGGGAGAGAGCTCAGCAATTAAGAGCATTGGCACCTCTGAGGAGGACTTTGCTTCAATTCCCAGCCCTGACATGGTGGCTAACACTCTTCTGACCTCCATGGGCATTGCAGATGCAGCTGCACTTACATATATACAGGCAGAAAAAAATAAAAATAAAGACATGAATTAAGATGAGGAAAAGATAAATCTTAATAATGCATTTATACTTCTTGCTGTACACACATTGTTCTGACTGTTCTGTGTATAATAACCCACTGAGTTCACATAATAACCCTTTGAAATACACATAGTCATTATCTCTAATGACAGCTGAGGTATCTGAAACCGAAGTGACAGCTAAAAGGACTAGCCATCTGGCACCAGAGCCTTTGTTCTTAATTATTAGTCCTTGCTTCCTATCACTGAATACATAGATGACCCTTGATTTAAACCCATCACTAATCACTCAACAGCCATGTAAGAATGTGTTTAGGGCTGGAGAGATGGCCTAGCGGTTGAGAGCGCCGACCGCTCTTACAGAGGACCCGGATTCGATCCCCAGCACCCACATGGCGGCCGAAAACCGTCTGAAACTCCAATTCCAGGAGAACTCCAGTTCCAGGGGAATCCGAGACCCTCTTCTGACTGCGGCATTGCACGACACGGGTGCACAGACCTGCATGCAGACAGTACATTCATACACATACAGAAATAAATAAAATTAAATAAAAAAATTTAAAAAAAAAAACTTAAAAAAAAGAATGTGTTTAACACAGCTAACCTTAGTCACAGAGTACTCTGTAGAGTGTCAGTTGACCACTGCTTAGTATGGCTGTTTGGCTGGAGCTGACAGGGCAGTAGGAAAGCACTGAGCATTTATACTGATGCACTTGTTTTCAGTATTCTTTGTTAAATTTTTATTATGTGTAATTATGTGTATATGGTGTGTGTTATTGTGCAGGCACATGGTTGCCATGGCACACATATGGAGGAGAGCAGAGGACAATTTGTGTGAATTGGTTCTGGTTCTACCATGTGGGTTTTGGGAATGGAACTCAGATTGGCAGCAAGCACCTTTACCACTGAGCCATCTCACCAGGCCTGCAATAGTCTTTGACATCCTCTGACTTGGTCAGCTATTAAGGATGGAGGCAGTCCTAATGGGAAGGAGAAGGGAAAGGACATAGGTGGAAGGTTTCTGCTGCGATGCTCTGGCTGTAGGGAAGCTCCTTTTCATGTTTTTAGCTCTTCAGGGCCTGGTGAGCTTGTCTGTGAAAGGTAAGACAAGCCAGGCATGGTGGTGCACGCCTTTAATCCCAGCACTCAGGAGGCAGAGGCAGGCAGATTTCTGTAAGTTCAAGGCCATCCTGGTCTACATAGTGAGTTCCAGGACAGCTGGGGCTACAGGGAGACCCTGTCTCAAAAAGACCAAAAAAAAAGGGAAGATAGTGTTTTGGGCCTGTAGGCTAGGCCGGCCCGAGCCTGTTGTAACTCCTCAGCTCTGCCTTTGCAGCTCAGAACTGAATAAACATGACAGTGTTTCAGGAAAACTACACAGTAGAGAGCTCGCCAGAGGCCTGCATTTTTCCAAGGCTTGCTCTGGACCCTCAGCTTTGAGCATGATTAAATCACTAGCCTTGGGGTATATTCTGGGAGAACTGAACCACTGCCCAAGACTAGAGGTGCTTGATTCATAGTTTCTGTGTCCCTCTCCTTTCTATGTGCGTCTGACACAAATGTGTAGCTGTGTGTCGGCCCTGAAGACTATCAAGTGAAAATGGGAGAGCAGGCGCTCAGCACTGGTGGATTTTACCACCAGGAATGTAAGCTGTCACAGGCATCCGTCTTAAACCATCCTAGAAAGTCTGGAAAGCTACAGTTCTCACATTCACGGAACTGCTACTGAGCTCTGTCTAGCACACCTGAGCATGAGCTCTCCAGGATGAGCAGTGCTGACTCTGCCTTGTTTCACTTGTTTTGACAGTTCATGCAAAGGGGGCTCGACTCAGAAACCAAGAAACAGCTAGAAGAGGAAGAGAAGAAGATCATCAGTGAGGAGCACTGGTACTTGGATTTGCCAGAGCTCAAGGAAAAAGAGTAGGTTTGTTGGAATGTGTACTGGTGAAATGCCATCTGGACATTTGACTTGTCCTTCTAGTAAGATAAAGTAGTTTCTTAGTAGCCTGGCAAACAGGTTCCTATAATCTGTTGAACCTATATAGATCCACGTGGATTTACAGTAAGTCCCAAAGGAGAGTGGTATGCCTCAGCCTGGCCAGCTTTTTTTCTTCATTATGTTAAGCTTTTTAAGATTTTTCTTCTTTTGTAACTGTTACTACATTTAATGCCATTCGCCTAGCAAATATTTACACCCTGTGTAGTGTATTCTAGGCTGAACATTTCATATCCCTTAGTTGATAAATTGTCACAGAGCTACTCCCCCCCCCACCCCGCCCATCACTCTGCCCATTATGCCACTGAGAACTGGAGTTGGAGAGAGTGATTTGTTCAGCGGTGTCTAACCCAGCAAAGCGGAAGCTAGGGTAGCTCACAAGATAGTTTCTCCTGTACTTCCAAGCTTGGCGGCTTGTGCTTGAAAAAGCCTTGAATCAAGCCTTGAACAGTGCGTTGATTCACCTTGTCTGTGCATCTGAAGCCTCTGGAAGCTCTGCCCCACTTTTCCCTGCGCATTTTCTTAGCATGTGGTATATGGTTTTATTTAACCTTCATCAAATGGCTGAAAATTTTACTTACTGTTTTCAGACACATGTATGTCTTTCCCATTTCCCTTGATAATTCGATTAACTGTTATATTTTTTTATTAAAATTTATTTTTATTTTATGTATATGAGTGTTTTGCCTTCTTGTGAGTGCCCCACAGAGGCCAGAAGAGGGCATTGTGAGCTACCCTGTGGGTACTGGGCACAACCTGGGTCCTCTGCTAGGGCAGCAAGTGCCCTTAGCCAATGAGCCATCTCTCCACCCCCAGCTGTGTTACATTTCTTTTTACTTTGACCTTTTCTGGACATTTTTGTAGGGTTCAGTACCCTTTTGTGAGGAGAGAGTCCAGACCATGAGGAGAGATGAGAAGTTACTTTTTAAAGGGAGCAAAGGATCAAGAGGAAAAGATAACGCTAGAGTTAGTGTTGGGGGCTGGAGAGATGGCCTAGCGGTTAAGAGCGCCGACTGCTCTTACAGAGGACCCGGGTTCGGTCCCCAGCACCCACATGGCGGCTGAGAACCGTCTGTAACTCCAGTTCCAGGGGAATCCGAGACCCTCTTCTGACCTCCGTGGCATTGCACAACATGGGTGCACAAACCTACATGCAGACAGTACACTCATACACATACAGAAATAAATAAAATTAAAAAAAAAAAAAAAGATAGTGTTGGTAGAGCAGGTAAGGCTGGGGCTCGTGCTGGTGGGAGCAGTATTTAGTTTGTGTCTTCATTCGGTTCCGGTCTCCCACATGCTTACTGAATGCAGGGCAACTCTGCCTTACTTTCCACATTCGTTTACTTATTTTTTTCCCACTTCCCAACACAGCATATTGCTTCTAGAAAATGACTTCTGAACTCCTGTTCTGCCAAGATGAACTGTGCATCATCTTACTGATGGATAGTTGTACATCAACCCGGGATGTGGAGAGCTGTGAGGCAAGCGTAGCAGAGACTGCCGAGGTGGGGCAGGGGGTGGCGAGCCCCTAGCAGCAGTGCCAGGCCTTATGGAAATAGTCATGGAGTAATTTGTACTCGAGGGGGGCTGGTGTTAGGAGTGGAAATTGAGACTGAATCTGGAAACCGACCAGGATCTCAGTAGCCACTGCCTTGTTCAAGGACTCAGGACTCCTAGGGAATTCCAGAGCTGTCTGTGGCTAGAGATAGAGTTTATATTTCCTTTTCTTGCCTTATTTAATGGGCTGGGACCTCCAGTGTGAGCATTCTCATGTGGTTTCTGATCTCAGGAAAGCAGCTGCTTCTCCACTTTAGGCATGGCACATTCTCTGTGTGGATGCCCTTCATCAGCAGAATTCATTTCCTTTTCCTAGTTGCTGAGGTTAAGATAAGCTCTCTTTCTATAAGAAAATTACATGATCTGTTTTCATGCTGGGAATTATATTGATTTCTGAATAACTAAACATTTTTGTAGGGTGAACTAGGAAGTTTTATCAGTCTGAAAATCCCCATCCTCCTGCCTCTGCCTCCCAAGTGCTGGATTACAGGTGCGCACCACCACACCTGACTAGAATGTTTCATTTCTGATTTCTGACATACATACTACTCGATCTATTTTTTAACTTCAATTTACTAATTTTTTATTAACAGTTTTGTAGCTATATTCATAAAAGATACTAACCTTGGCCAGGTGTGGTGGTGCATGCCTTTAATCCCAGCACAGGAGGCAGAGGCAGGCATATCTCTGTGAGTTCAGGGCCCGCCTGGACCACAGAGAGAGTTCCAGGCTAGCTCCAAGGCTACAGGGAGACCCAGTCTCAGGGAAAAAATAAAATAAAATAAATTAAAAAATAAAATAAAAAATACTAACCTTTACTTTTTTTTTTTTAGTGTCTTTGGTTTGGCTCATAAAATGAGTATTCTGACCTCCTCTTTCCATTCATTTCCTAGTTTGTATAAAAAAAAATGGTACTATTCCATTATTTCTTCTTTGACTGTTGACCAGATTTCACCAAAGAAGTGATCTGAATCTGAAGTATTCTTTCAGGGATGGTTTCTTTAATGAATTCAGATTCGTTTCCTTTAACAGATACAGGGCTGTTTTTTTGAACCAGGCCCTTGCTAGTCTCAGTCCTGCCCCAGCCTGAGTGTATGCATCACAGTTTCCTACATTGTGGTTTCTTCTGATTTTTTTTTTTTCTTTTCATTTTTACAATTCCTATCTGGTTTTTGTGTTGGGTTTTTGCAGTTTCTAAATAAATTCTTTAATTGTTTTACATTAATATTTTTCATTGAAATTCTTAGACATATTTATAAATACCATTTTAAGCTCCTTTTCTACTAACTTCTGTCAGATGAAGGCTGCATTTTCCTGCTTCCTTGCTTGGCTAATTTGTGTGTGTATCTCTCTCTCTCTCTCTCTCTCTCTCTGTGTATCTGTGTGTGTGTGTGTGTGTGTGTGTGTGTCATGTATGAGTTAAAATTTTGGATTTAGTTGTTTTCATTAATAGAGTGTTTGTTCCATTAGACCATTAGCTGACATGTCAATAAACTTACTCTTTTGTTAGAGAGTTTAGTCTCTTGAGCAAATTAGCCTTTGGTACAACCCTTCTGCTCAGTATCAGCAGGGTATTCAGTCTGATCTCATCCTTGGCTGGACAGATCTCAGCTATTTCCCGGCTCTGTGTGAACTATAGTATTTGTTCAATGTACAGTTGTGGACAAACTTTCTTACCTAGATGTGAAATTGGCCCCCCAAGTAGTAAATATCCATGCCCTCTTCTTTTGATCCTATAACCTTAATTTGACAAAACTGCTTGGCTGCTGTGATTAAGGATCTTTAGGTAAGAGGTTATCCTGGGTGGTCTGGGTGGATTCTGAATACAGTGTTTCCATTATTACTATGAGGTGCCTGAAGCTGGGTGGCTTAAGAGAGAGGAGAGGTTTATTTAGATCACAGTACTGGGTTGGCAGAGCATGGAACTGGTGTCAGCTCAACCCTGTCAAGAACCTCCCATGGAATGACTGGTGAGGAGTGCATGTGGGGAGAAGAGGGGGTGTCCTGGAGCAGGACGCCACGGTCCGGAGTCAGACTTCTAGGTCCACTCAGTCACATGAGAACCATCTCCAGAAGACCAGTGTTCCCTTCCCACTGCCCCACGTCTCAGTTGAGGGATACGGTGCTTACAGAGACTAGGGATGAGAAGATGAAGGGGGCCCTGGCTTGGCCTATGCAATCCCTCCAACAGCCTAGCCAATACCTCCTGAGGCCAAACCCCTCTTCCTTTAGAGAAGACAGGTAAAAGACCAGATTGGAACAGGAAGATGGCAGGATTCTGGACACAAGCAGTAAATGTAGTGCTCCTCTCCCCCCTCCCCCCAATAAAGGGCCCATGGTGACAATGCTGAAAGGTTTTGTAGCACCACTCCCTAGAATGTCTTAGCCATGCTAGTCTTGGTGTGCTTCCTCTAGTCTGGAAGGCTCAACTGCTGCACATGTTACCCATGGTGTAAAGGCCACACTTGGCATGTTACTGAGATCCCTTAGCAATCCCCTTTGGTGAGTCTCACCTAGGCACTGTCCCTAAGTGAGGTCACCTCTCACCTGGCCTCACTGGACACCAGGCCTCCAAGCACTTGAACCCTGGGAGTGCCTTGTAAGAGGGAGGCTGAGGAGACACACAGAAGGCTTTGTGACCACAGAAGCAAAGTCCCAGGCCAGCAATGACCTCCCACAGCGCTGGCCGGAAAGGCAAGAGAGGAATTCTTTCCCCAAGAGTCTGGAGGGGCACAGTACCTTGCTGTGCATTTCTGGTTTCTAGAATGACCCGGAGCACATCACAAGGTTTATCCTGTGGGACCCTAAGTTTATAATGGCATAAGCAGAACTTTTCAGTAATTGATTGGAGCAGTCACAGAAGCCTGCTACAACAGATAGGTCTCCCCAGAGCATCTCTCCAGAAGCTCCTCTTCCCATGCTTAGTACTCTGCCAGAGGTTCCCAGGGACGCTGCAGCGAGTCCCGGTCCCTCTGTGCTTCTTTCTCTGACATCTATTCAGCCCCCTGGACCTGAACTTAAGTTCGGCTCTCCAGTTCCACAGGCAGGCTGCTTTGTTCTCTGTCCCCTGCTGTGCATTCCCAGGCTTGCCTCACTTGTCTCTTCTGCCGTTTCCCAGCCCTGTGCTCCTCATTGTTCGCTGTGGAAAAGCTTGTTTCCTCTTGGTCTTGCGTACCTTGGTTCTGTGCTTTTCCTTACCTGCCTTATAACCTGTTTCCCACACTGTGTGATGTAAATGTTTTCTGTATTGAGGCCTGACCCCCAGGAGCAAAGGCAATTTCTTTCCTTCCTGCCTGACCCCAGCTCCTAGGACACACCCCTGTGGTTAGGTTTCTGTGTTTAACCAGGCACTCCACGCACTGAGGGCCCCAGGGCCAGGCCTGTGCCCATCCATGTCACAGCGTGCTCTAGTGGTGCAGCCAGCTGGAGACACTTGTGTGCACTGTGGGTTCAAGGTTTCGAACTGGTGCCTGGGAACCCTTTGGGGACAGACACGGTGTAGCCTTTCTCCCTCTGAGGCTCTGGTTCCCTTCCAGCCCCCTTGGCAGCTGTAGAGTTGGGATGTTTCTACCCGTTTTCCAGTATTCTCCTGGTGCATTCCTTCTGTGTGGAGTGCAAGCCACCCGGGGCCAGTCTTCAGTGTTCATAGCCAAGAGCTCTGTCTAGTGCACACTCCAAGCAAGCTGCTCAGGCCTCTGATGGCCCCTGCCTGCATCATGTGTGTATAAGTATTTGAGTGCATGTGTGCATAAGTGTGTGAGTGCATGTGTGCATGTGTCATATTTTTATATGTGTCAAAGCTCATCCTGAACAGTGAGCTCCGGGTTACAAAAGACGATGTGTTTTTGCACCTGTCTTTCATGCGTTTGTCCACCAGTTGCGCACACACACACATACACACACACACACACACACACACACACACGTACACACGTGCTGCTTCTGCATCTTAATTGCTTTTTTATTCTTCTGGATTTGTAATGAGCACTTGGGGATGCGTGTACATGACAGATTTTGCTTCGGCTTTGGAAAGTTGAGTTGAGTCTGAAGACGCTGGGTGTTTGCATGATGTAGGTGCTTGCCCAGAGCTAGGAGGAAGCCATGCCTTCAGCCTGTGCTTCTCATCTCTAGTGCCTTCACTGGCCAAATTAATCAGACTTTACTTCCAGCCCTGGGTGAGAGATCTTCCTGGGTCTCCTGGTCCTACTGAGACCATGGGGTTGGTTTTTCATTCTGTCTTGACTTTTGCTTGTTGGCTTTGTTGTGAGCAGACGTGCTGTTAATGCAGCTTTGTTGTCCCATTCAGGAGTCTCATAATAGAGGAGCAGAGCTTCTTGCTGTGTGAAGACCTCTGCTACGGAAGAATGTCCTTCAGAGGATTTAATCCTGAAGTCGAGGTATTCAATATAATTGCTTCAAATTTAAAAATTTTTCCAATTGAAGTTTTTTTCAAAGACAATAATTGAGCTTCGGTCTCTCCCCACCAGGTTCCATTCTCCTCATTATATAGAAAATAACAAGTCTTGAAATATTGCCATAGCTATTTAAAGAAATTGCAGGCATTGCAGTCTAGTTTTATGGAAGAATTGAGTAGGTAATTTAATATAGCAGTATACAGCCCCTGACAGTGCCACTGTGTGAGCATTTTAGCTCGAGTCTTTTACAGGAATGTCAAGATTTTATTCAGATGATGCTATTATGAAGTTATTTTCTGGCATCTATAAATGTATCTTTCCTAATGGGAAAAATGTTACTTAAAATGGTATCATTTAACTTTTTAATGGACAGGTTTTAATCCCACTTGCAAGCTTGTAAATAGATTTTTTTTTAAATGAATCCTTTGGAAAGTCTGAGAAATGAATATTCTCCTTATGGCTGGGCTGTTGGTTTGAACTTCTTGCCTTACCTTTGTAGAAAAACAGCCTTCACTTAGCAGGTTTTCTCGAGCTCTGGTGCATGTGTTGAAAACACTCCTGTTGGATTTTGCCCACCAGGTGTCAGTTGTGACATGAACCTACAGCTTTAGAAGTAGCACTTGATGCCTCGGCAATGACACTGAGGGCAGGTTGTGTGGTGGCTGTCCTGAACGTCTATGCTGCCAAATGATAACCCGTGTCCAGGCTTCTAGCCTCCACCCACCCACTAATACATACGCACTCCCTTGAACCCAGATGTGATGACTGAAACTCTCCAGACATGGTCAGCTGTCTGTGGTGGCAAAACATCCCTGAGTGAGAACCACTTCTCTAGATACATCCAGAGAGCTAAAGTAGTCAGCTAAGCCTTCTGCCAGTTTATTTAAAGATGGCAAATTGGTTTTCTTTCAGAGCATGGAGGGTATACATGGTTAGTCCACAGTAATCATGTTTGGTTTTAGTACTCATTTTCTTTTCTTTATTTTAAGCTTTGGAAAACTATGAGACAGAAATAACCCAGTATTAAAGTTACTTTAATAGTCTGTTGCCCAAAGAACAGGGTTTAAGGTGGGCAAGCCCCCCAAAGGAGGTCTGGTGCAATGGGAACACTCAAATGTGACACAGCCCTCAGAATTTGGTATGAGAAGTTCTCAGAACATGGCCTCTAACAGGGAACAGGCTTTCTCTTTCTCTCTCTCTCTCTCTCTCTCTCTCTCTCTCTCTATAAGAGAAGGTTTCAGGATTTTGATCCCCAGTGCTTTGACTGTTAGCAAAGCTTCTGGACACTGCCCACCGTCTCATTGGCTCATTTCCTCCTCTTTTTACAAAGAGAATATTGTACTTTAAAATATTTTTATTGATTCAAGAATTTCATGTGATTTATTTTTATCATATTCAGGACCCTGACACACACACACACACACACACACACACACACACACTTACTTCATGTCCTTTGTCTTTTTAATCCTTTAAGACCCATGGCGTCTAATCTGTGTTTCCCAAGTGCTTTGGGTATGTGTCTAGTCCTTAGAGTCTGGTCAGCCTACCAGGCGACACACCAGTAGGGAAACCTGACTCCCTCTCCCAACACCTATCAATCGCCAGTAAATCTTCAGCTATAGGCAATGCTTCCTGCCCACCACATTGTAGGAGCCAAGGGTGGTAGCGTACTTTCTAAAATTTGTTAGAAAGTAACTGTCATAAAAAGGTTGATGTGAGAGAAAGATTAGGAGGGAAAAAAGCTCAAGGCTTAGGGGCAGCATCTGAAGCACAGTGTCTGCTCTAAACCATGGGGGAATCCAAGGTACAGTTCTGTCCGTTACCCAGACCAGCCTTCCACGTCTAGCCTGTGTCTCCTGCTCCTTTCTTATCCACCACAAGATAGATGTAAGACTGTCCTCAGAAGTACTTCTCCCATTTGACTCTAATTTGAGTTCAAAGGAAATTGGGTAGTTTATTTTTCTTCTCTCATTGGAAAGGTCATGTGTGTGTGCCCTCCACCCCCAAGTAGATTTGTGCTCTAAAGACAGCATAAATACATGGCATGAACACAGACTATTATGATCTGAGCTGGCCGCTGCTGGACAGAATCCTGCTAAGTTTCCTCTAGTCTGGAGTCCATGACTTCAGTTCGTCTGCCAGAAGGTAGCTTCAACTCCAGCGCCTTCCGAAGCCTTTTCCAGCCCTGACGCTTGGCACTGGTGTGTTTTTTAGAAGTTAATGCTTCAGATGAATTCCAGGAACAAAGCAGCAGAAGAGGAGGAAGATGAGGCGGTGGAGCTCGACGTGTCAGATGAAGAGATGGCACGAAGGTAAGGGTGCCCTGGGAGCACTCTGTGACGGTGGCCTGGGGTTCTGAATGGAGTCCCAGCTGCAAGATGAGCACACGGCCTCCGAAGGGCTTTGGGTGGCTTCGTGCTGAGGCAGCTGCAGTGAGGCTCCTTCCCACTTCCAGTTTCTCCAGACGTGCCTTTCCCTTTATTTAGGGTAGAGCACAAACAAAGCCAGCGAAGAATTTAATCATCCGTAGCCATGTTCATAAGGCTTTAAACCAGGCAGCTTCTTGTCACCGTAGATTTTACTTCATTGTTACTGCATCTGGTTTGATGTTTTGGCAAGGCTCGAGTCTGATTTTTTCATTTGAAATTAAACCTGTGCTGTACATCTTCACAGATACGAGACTTTGGTGGGAACAATTGGAAAAAAGTTTGCCAAGAAGAGGGACCATGCCAATTATGAAGAAGATGAAAATGGAAACATAAAACCTGTTAAAGTAAAGAAGATATTCTTAAAGCCCCAAGATTAGAATGGATACCTTCACATACCTCCGAGGTGCCTGTGAGCACAGCATGATTTGGAGCTTGTCCTGGTGGCGCCTGGAGTGGTTAATGTTCCATCTTCACTTGTAAAGAAATGAGTCATTTTGGAAGCTGTTCTTGAGCCAGATATGGTACATGTTATACATCCTTCTAGTGGCATTCTTGGGGTGGGGCTGTAGCCCTGGGTATTTAGACCCAGCCACAGGGCTGCTTCCTGAAGATTGTTTGGCCTGATGGTTATTTGTGTGTATGTATACATAGACAGGACCCACCCAACATAGCTTTCTGGTTACTGACATGGAACTGACTGCTGTAATTATGATTGTTCGACTGCCTTTATATTTATATTTTACTTTATTAATCATGAAGCCAATTCACAACTTGACTTCGGAGTCAAATGTTTTGAGAACTTATCAGATGAACTCACCAAGAACAAATGGGATTCTCCAGCCTGGAGTGTTGGTGTGCTCTTGAGTCATCGCCAGTTTACTGTAGCGTGTTTTTTTTTATTTATTTAAGGGATTAATGGGGCTATTTTACTAATGTTCTTTAATAACATCAGTTTTCACATCTTTCGTTTTTTTTTGCACTTTGAAATTATTTTAGTCTTAGTAATTCATCTTTTATTAGACATTAACCAGGTGTGGTGGCACACGCCTTTAATCCCAGCACTCAGAAGGCAGAAGCAGGTGGATCTTTGTGAGTTCAAGGCCAGCCTGGTCTACAGAGCAAGTTCCAGGACAGCTGGGGCTACAGGGACCCTGTCTCAAAAAGACAAAAAAAAAAAAAAAAAAAGACTAGACATTATTAAGAATATAGTGATCTATATAGGATTAAACCAGTGAAAGATTGCCTTTTATAGGCCAAGAGATTATCAGTTCCTTAGGGTGTGGGTCAGTAGAATTTAGCATCTAGATCATCTTTAGTCTGAACCCTATCCCAGGTACATAAGCACATGGAATTGTTTGTGTCTGTCTGTCTGCCTGAAGGTATGTGCCTTCTGGGATAGACACACAATTTAGTTTCCTCTAGTCTGGAGTTCATGACTTCAGTTCGTCTGCCAGAAGATAGCTTTAACTCCAGCGCCTTCCGAAGCCTTTTCCAGCCCTGATGCTTGGCACTGGTGTCCTCCTGTAAGGAATTCTGGGAGTTGCTGTTTCATTTAGTTTTGTTACATATAATTGAAGGGTGAGTTTCAGTCTCTATAGATTATAGTTGTTCTGCAACCTCAATCTGGTAATTTATGTGGGGGAGTTGTTGCTACAGTTTTGTTGTTTTTTTTTTTTTTTTGAGACAGTCTCACTATGTAGCCCTGGCTGCCCCCGGATATTGTCATTGGAGATGAGGCTGGCCATGAACTTACAGAGATCTGCCTGCCTCTGCCTCCTGAGTGTGGTGATTAAAAGCCTGAGCCACCAGGCCTGACTTTCCTGAGCCCCAGTTGGTTGAATCTACAGATGTGGAACGCACAGATAACGTCTGATCACAATCGACCTTTGATGTTGGTCTGGGGCTAAGCAAACATATCTCCAGTGCCTGCCAACTTCTTTCTGTGATGAGTCAGTAAAATGGGAATGGTCCTCTTCATACGTTCCTACTTCCTGTATGATGTTCAGACACCTTTGACCCAGCACAGGCTGCTGTCCTCCTTATAGTCAGTCATATTAGTTTATAGTGCCCCCAACCCTTGCTGGAAATCACCAGCCCTGTGACTAGAATTGTACAACAAAACTCTGGGCTCCTGCAGCCCATCATAGTGCACTGATTAAGAAATTATTTTAAAAAAAGAAATGATAAAGGGATGGAGAGAGGGCTCAGCAAATAAGAACACTTGCTGTTCTTCCAGCGGACCCAGGTTCGATTCCCAGTGCCCATATGGTGGCTAACAACTGCCCATAACTTCACCTCCAAGCTGCTAAGCTGAATAGTTCCAAAGTCTTCCCCAGGGTAGAAACTTTCAGCTGGACACTTCCAGTCCTTTCCCGCCCCCCCCTTTTTTTTTAAGTACTTCAGTGCCCAGTTAACTCCTTGTATTGGATTTCCCATTAACATAAGGCGGTAAAAAAACTAAGGCAAAAATATGCCAAATTGGTCTATCAATTATGAAATTGCTTGAGGAACTGCAACTTTTTGAAAGGACCATTTGGCCTGTCTTTCTGCACACAGCCATAAAGAATGTCTGGGGAGGTGTGTCCTTCACATACCAGGCTGGTAAATAGCCTTGACCATCAGAGAATGGGAATTGGGACTGCAGGGACTCAGACTACAGCCCTTGTCCACCCCAGGTCTTGTGAGGAACACCAAATTCCATTGGCTCACGAGTGGATATAAAATTCTGTTTAAAACTGCACCCATGGCCACTCGCTCATCTTCACAAGCTCCGCCCTCCCCAGAGGACAGCACTAGAACTTACTGCCCCACCACAGATCCTTATTGCTGACAAGTTTCTCATTCCTTCATAAGTTGCTTTATTTAAACACTATAAAACATCATCCTACCTCTCCCCTTTATAGGAAAAAGAAAAACATGATGGTAATGAAGTCATTCCCTAACTGTAAGCTAGAGCCAAAGTGGTAATTTCTTATAAAACAGGTATAACTACCCTTTTTAATTGACTGATTGGCATAGGAACTGTGAAAGGATAATTTTCTATCTAGAGCCAAATTCAATAGTAAAGTCTATAAGCTGTGTAATTAAGCAAAATATATTAGTACAGGAAAGCTCTGATATCAGCAATGAATTATTCTGCCTAGGAGATGTTGGCTAGGGGATTCAAACCCCCCAAAATTATAAAGGCCTTTTGCCTATAAGTGGGATATATGCAAGGAGAAAGGCAGTAAGTTCCCGTTTGTTGAAGACCTAGTATAAGCATGAAAAATGTTATGAGATGTCACTTGCTATGAACAACTGGCCTCTGAAAGGCCAGAGAGCGTTACCAAAGGCACTAAAGCAATATACGGCAAAATATGGCCTCCTTGAGACAAGCAAGACTCCTCCATCATATCAGCTACACCTCAACTGCCGAGGATATACTGTGCAACAGTGGCAGCCATGTGTCTATATATATCCCAAAATCTAATTGGCTATTAGCTCTCTCCTTGGAGGAATAACTCAAAGCGGATGCCACAACTTATGTCCTCTGTGGTTAGGAGATGTTATAAGCCACAATAAGAACTTGACCCTTTATAGAGAAACCACAGTTTGTGTATTAGCATACCATCCCAGCATCTGTATCTATGCTCACAGCTTAACTTGCCATAAAATAATTAGTACTGCTTAAATGCCTGTACATCCAATGCTTGTGCTTTGTTAGTATGGAAAAAGGTATCACTGAATAACGGTCAACCCATGAGGGGAAACAACCTGAACAGACTGGAGTCCAAAATGACAACTCCAAAGAAAGTGGAATGTTTTGCTTCTCCACCCACTTGTGCCCCTTTCCCAAAGCCTAGGAACAAATTGTGGAAGAGGAGGCATGGTAGAATGTAGGCTGCAGAGTGATGGGGTGATCATGAGACTACAGCAATATTAGACTGGATCCTAATTGATCAACATGCCTGTGCATACAAGCCTCCAACTGGACTATGGAACCTTGGGTTTGTTCAAACTTTAGGACATAGATACTTGCAAATTGGTTTACATGAATGTTACTTACATTCATTGCCTTGTGCGTAATAATTTGGCTCACTTCAAAAAAAATGCACAATTACCAATTGTATGGCAAACGAGTAACACCAATGTTATCTGAAAACACTGTGTTATTATATTGTAGAATCCCTTAAAAAATAAAACAAATAAAAGTGAAAAAAAAAACATTCTGATCGAAACTATTCTGACTTCAGTGAGACAGAATCTCAAAAGTAGCTTTAATCTGCCTTCTTTTTTTTTTTTTTTTTTTTACGTTTTTTTTTTTTTTTTATTCTGCATGCAGGTTTGTGCACCCGTGTCGTGTAATGCTGCGGAGTTCAGAAGAGGGTTCATATTCCTGGAACTGGAGTCCCCCGGTGAGTTCTCCTGGAATTGGAGTTTTCAGAGGGCTCTGCGCCCCATGTGGATGCTGGGACCGAACCCGGGTCCTCTGTAAGAGCAGTCGGCGCTCTTAACCGCTAGGCCATCTCTCCAGCCCCGCTTTAATCTGCCTTTCATTGATGACTAGGAACATCAGCCAGTTTAAAAATGTTGGGGGGGGGGAACCAAAGAGATGGCTCAATGGTTAAGAGTACCAACTGCTCTTACAGAGGACTCGGGTTCAATTCCCAACATCCACATGGCACCTAAGAACTGTGTTTAAGCTGGGCATGTTGGCATACGCCTTTAATCCTAGCACTCAGGAGGCAGAAGCAGGCGGATCTCTGTGATTTCATGGCCAGCCTGGTCTACAGAGTGAGTTTCCAGGCCAGCTGGGGCTACAAGGGAGAACTCTGTCTCAAAAAGACCAAAAAAAAAAAAAAAGACTATATATATATATATATATAATATGAGATATATATATGTAGTGTGTGTGTTGTGTGTGTTTGGGTGTGTGTGTGTGTGTGTGTTGTGTGCGTGTGTTGGCTCTTTATGTTTTCTTTTTCTTTTATGTATATGGGTGTTTTGCCTACATGTGTGTAAGTGAACCACATGTGTGCAATCCCTGTGGGTGCCAGAAGACATTGGATACCCTGGAACTAGGGTCTCAGATGCTCATTAGCCACTATGGAGGCTAGGAACCCAACCCTGGCCCCATGTAAGAGCAGCCAGTTTTCTTAACTGTTGAGTCTCTGTATTTTCTTTTTTTGAGAACTGCGTTCAGTTCATTTAATGATCGAAAGATTTATTCTTTTGATGATTCATTTTTGATTTTGGGGTTTTGTGTTCATTGTTTTATGTTTATTGCTGCATATTCACAACAGTTAAAAAATGGAATCAGCCTAGATGTTTATCAACAGACAAATGGATAAAGAAAATGAGGTATGTATGCACAATGGGATTTTATAAAGAGAAATGAAGTCATACTTTGCAGGAGAATGGATAGAACTAGAAACTATTGGGTTAAACAAACTAAACCAGACTCAGACATGTTTTCTCTCATGTGTAGATTATAAATTTTTTTTAATTTATGTGTATGAATGTACTGTCTGCATGTAGGTTTGTGCACCCATGTCGTGCAATGCTGCGGAGGTCAGAAGAGGGCGTCAGATTCCCCTGGAACTGGAGTTCTCCTGGAATTGGAGTTACAGACGGTGCTCAGCTGCCATGTGCGGACTGAGGATGGAACCCGGGTCTTCTGCAAGAGCAGTCGGTGCTCTTAACCGCTAGACCATCTCTCCAGCCCCAGATTGTAAATTTTAATGTGTGTGGGACCATGAAAAGTGTAAAGGATCTGGGATGCAGAGGTAATAGAATCACGTGACATTGAAACAGAAGAGGAGCTATGATGGGGGGAGGGAGCCAATGGGAGTGGTCAGAGGTACAGGGGAGGGGGGCTGGAGAAAGATCAGCAAGAACAAAATACGCATTCAGATATAATGAAACCTATTACTCCAGTAATTTTTAAAATTAATTTTAAGAAAACTGTTGTTCAGCTTCCAAGGTTGTTAACTAGAGATAGAAACCTGGCTTCCTACAAAAATGTGATCTACATAATAGATTTGCTGCTTGGCTTGTTTATTGTAGATAAGGGGTGGTTTCTTGGGCAGGTGGCTGCATGGATCAAAGGATTCTCTTTTGACAAAAGTTTTGACAAAATCAAGACTATTATATAATCCAGGCTGGACTCTTTGCCCTCCTTCCCTAGCCTCTCTAGTGCTGGGATTGCAGGGATCTTGTCCCCACACCTAGCTTATAGGATGATTAGGCCACTGTCAACTTCCTCCATCTCTTCAATGCCCAGGTTTATTTCCAATCATACTATAAAATGTAGCCATGCAGACATGTCTCTATGGAAACATGTACCTAACTTGGCAGGGAGATGCTACCAATGGACTCAGGGCTCCAGACATTAGTGGAGGTACCTGTTCCAGAGGCAAGTGCTTGAGCAGTCAGCATAGAGGGACAAGCCCACCAAATCAGGGAATGACCACTGGATGCTCCTGGTGGAAGGATATAAGCTCCAGTTTAGCAGGTAACTGTCAGGACACCCCCACAGCTATCTAGTCACTGACATTTGCATTGGTGATGAGCTTCAGCAAAGTAGGCTGTATGGGGGAGGAAATAGAATGATCTCAAAATTTCCTAGAGAAGGTGAAGTTTTGTTTTGTTTTGTTTCTTTTTACAAAGGTACGTCTGCTAAAATATCTTTCCCAGTCTTGGCTTTAGTACACAGATGTCTTGTTTTTTTGAGAAATGGTCTTGCTAAGTTGTCTGGGCTTGCCTCAAACTCACTATTCAGGCCAACTTGACCTCATAACTCAACCATCTTCCTGCCTCAGCCTCCTAAATGCCGAGATTACAGCCATACACCCCACATGGCTGAATAGCATGTCTTACCATTTCATTAGAAAGTACACTGGCAGCCTCCTAAACAGTATGGTTACACCTACCCTCTCCCTAAAATACATTAAGGTCTGGAGAGATGGCTCAGCAGTTAAAAGTACTGGCTGCTCTTCCTGAGGACCCAGGTCCAATTCCCTACACCCACATGCTGGCTAAAAAGTGTCTGAAACTCCAGTTTCAGGGGATCTGATGCCCTCTTCTGACCTTTGCATTGCACAACTCGGGCACACTTACACATATACAGGCATAACACTCATACACATAAAAATAAATACATCGAAAAAATTTAAAGAATACATTAAATTGGGCAGGAGGCAATAAGGGGACTTGCAGATAGGGAGGGGATCTAAATGCCGTCAAATTATATTGTGTGTAAGTTGCAATAAAAAATAAAAATTGAAGGCCAGGAGTGGTGGCCCACACATTTAATCCCAGCACTTGGGAGGGAAAGATAGGCAGATCTCATTGAGATCAAGGTCAGCTGGGGCTACATGAAGACCCTATCTCAAAAAGGACAAAATAAAATAAAAATTGAAATAAAGCCACTGAATATCAAGGATGAAGAACAAAGAAAATAGCAGGTGAGATCAATGGTGTGAATGAATGCTGGACCACCATATTCTAATTTTGTATTGATCTCAACATATTTTTTTAATCTACAATCCACAGATTCCAAAGAGGTAGCTTTGAATCAAACCCAAGGCCTCATACATACTAGGCGAGTGACCTTATTGCTGAAAGACTCTTTCAAGGTCAGTCCATTCAACTAAACCTCTCACTGGCTTGTCTCGCAGTTGTCATCCAAACTCCTGGTTGTGGACATCTTGACTCTGAAGCCATCACACTGGGGGACTGCTCCCCTGGTTTTCCAACTTGGGATCCTCAAACTCAGAGAAATTCATCTCGGATCCTTTCCTGACATCCACCATTAGAACTATATCTATGATTGTGGAAAGATAGAAAGACAGTGAAAATTAAGAAGAAGGGTGGCTCCTTGCCTTCTTAGAGCTGGCTGGCTTAAGTTTCTTACAGATTGACAGTAAAGAATTTCAACATAAGCCCACTATAAAGATCCACCAGCAGGAATAGTATTCAATTTTCAGAGCTATCTCAAGAATGGTGCTAAAACAATAAACCATCCTTGAGCTTAAATTGTGTATGTCTCACCAGAGAGCTTTCAACATTAGATACACTAGAAAGAGCAATGGGAAACCAAGTCCAAAATGTTTGATGCTTGTTCTTTTTAAAATAAACATTTAAAACAAAACAAAACAAAAAAGGAATAATAAAATAATTTGGTAGAGCTGGAGACATGCTCAGCAGTTAAGAGAACTTACTGCTCTTCCAGAGGACCCAAGTTCAGTTCCCAATATACATGCCAGGTAGCTCACAACTACCTGTAACTCCAGATCCAGGGCAGTGCCCTCTTCTGGCCTCCTCAGGCAACAGAATTCACATGTGCACATAACCACACAGACACATATACACATAAAGTAGTATCATTAAAATTAT
This sequence comes from Rhizomys pruinosus, assembly GCA_009823505.1. Taxonomy (NCBI): domain Eukaryota; kingdom Metazoa; phylum Chordata; class Mammalia; order Rodentia; family Spalacidae; genus Rhizomys; species Rhizomys pruinosus. The sequence continues at coordinate 392,434 of VZQC01005357.1, forward strand.
TTGGTGAATCCTGGGAATCACCAAAGCTCAACCAAGAAGAGATCAACAACTTAAATGGACCCATAACATATGAAGAAATTGAAGATGTAATAAGAAACCTCCCAACTAAAAAAAGCCCAGCCCCAGATGGTTTCATGGAAGAATTCTATAAAACATTTCAAAAACACAACCATTATTACTGAAATTGTTTAGAAGGATACAAACAGAGTGAATTCTCCCAAATTCCTTCTATGAAGCCAGCATCACTCTATTACCAAAACCAGGCAAAGATACAACCAAAAAAGGAGAACTATAGACCCATCTCCCTAATGAACACAGATGCCAAAATTCTAAACAGAATACTGGCAAATCGCATACAGACCCACATCAAGAAGATCATCCATCATGACCAAGTTGGATTCATACCAGAGATGCAGGGATAGTTTAACATATGAAAATCAATAAATATCATCAAGCATATAAATGGACTGAAAGACGAAGACCACAACATCATCTCAATTGACGTGGAGAAAGCCTTTGACAAAATCCAGCATCCCTTCATGCTTAAAGTCCTAGAGGGAATTGGATTGAAGGGATCATTCCTCAATGTAATCAAAGCCATATACAGGAAACCCACAACCAATATCATCCTAAATGGGGAAATGACAGAAACATTCCCTTTAAAGATAGGAACTCGGCAAGGTTGCACCCTGTCACCACTCCTCTTCAATATAGTGCTTGAAGCACTTGCTAGGGCAATAAGGCAAGAAAAGGAAATTAAAGGAGTAATAATTGGAAAAGAGCTAGTCAAGCTATCCCTATTTGCTGATGATATGATTGTTTACTTAAGAGATGCTAAAAACTCCACCAGAAAACTCCTAGAAATGATTAACAGCTTCAGCAAAGTGGCAGGATACAAAATTAACCTTAAAAAATCAGTAGCCTTTCTTTACACCAACAACAAGCACCTGAGGAAGGAATTCAAGGACACCTTCCCACTCACAATAGCCTCAAAACAATAAAATACCTAGGGACAAACCTAACCAAAGACACCAAAGATCTCTACAACAAAAACTTAAAATAAACCCTTAAAGAAAGAAATTGAAGAAGACATCAGAAGATGGAAAAACCTCCCATGCTCATGGACTGGGAAAATTAATTTGGTGAAATGTCCATTCTACCCAAACTCTTGTATAGATTTAATACAATCCCAATTAAAGTCCCCAAGAGTTTCTTCACATGCTTGGAAAAAAAAATGTCCTTAATTTCATTTAGAAAAACAACAGACAATAGCCAAAACAACCCTGAGTGAAAAGAGCAACACAGGGGGGATCTCTATACCAGAATTCAAACTATACTACAGGGCTATAGTCATAAAAACAGCCTGGTACTGGCACAAAAACAGACCTGTTGACCAATGGAACAAAACTGAAGATCCAAACTTGAGCACATACAATTTCACCCATCTCATATTTGACAAGGGGGCCAAGAAGACACAATGGAGGAAAGACAGCATCTTCAGCAAGTGGTGTTGGCAAAACTGGATCACTACATGTAGAAGAATGAAATTAAACCCCTACCTCTCACCCTGTACAAAAGTTAACTCCAGATGGATCAAAGACCTCAATGTGAAACCCCAAACTCTGAAGGCAATAGAAGAAAAAGTTGGCAGCAGACTACAAGACGTAGACGTAGAAGACTTCCTAAATCAGACAGCAGCTGTGCAAGAATTAAGGTCGACAGTTGACAAATGGGACCTCATTAAACTCAAAAGCTTCTGTACATCAAAAGAAACAATCAAGGAAGTGAAGAGAAATCCCACAGAGTGGGAGGAAACCTTCACTGCAGAAACATCTGACAAAGCATTGATTTCCAGAATATATAAACTACTCAAAAAACAAAGAAGAAAGAAAACAAATGACCCACTCAATAGATGGAGCAAAGAGCTGAACAGAGACTTCACAAGTGAGGAATTAGAGATGGCTGAGAAACATCTTAAGAAGTGTTCAACATCATTAATCATTAAGGAAATGCAAATCAAAACCACTTTAAGATATCATCTTACTCCAATAAGACTGGCTAGGATCAAGAAAACAAATGATACCAAGTGCTAGAGAGGTTGTGGGGAAAGGGGAACACTCATCCACTGCTGGTGGGAATGTAAACTCATACAGCCACTATGGAAAGCAGTGTGGAGAACTCTTGGAAGACTTGGAATGAACTTGCCACCTGACCCAGCCATACCACTCCTGGGTATGTACCCACAAGACTCATCCTACAACAGAGATACATGCACAGCCATGTTTACTTCAGCTCTCTTCACAATAGCAAGGAGCTGGAACCAACCTAAATGCCCCTCAACTGAGGAGTGGATAGAGAAAATGTGGTACATCTACACAATGGAGTTCTATGCAGCAGTAATGAAAGATAACATCATGAGCTTTGCATGTAAATAGCTGGAGCTAGAAGATATCATGCTGAGTGAAGTAACACAGTCCCAGAAAAACAAGCAATGAATGGTATCCCTCATCTGTGGATGCTAGTGCCAATTACCTATTTGTAAGTATTTCTTGTGCATGGCCCCTTGAGCTTTTGTCCAAGTAGTTGGGAGTGATGCATATTGGAAACAACACAACAACAACAGAAAGGACTGTCAAAGAACTGACTGAAACAGTGAACTTCTGCTCAAAACAATCAACTTCCACACGGAGAATTTTGAGAAAGACTGAGAAAGAGATGAAAAGCATGTTTGGCAGAATGCATGAGCTCTGGTGGGGTGGCGGGGTAGGGTGGGGGACATGGGTCTAGATTTGATTAGTAACATAATCTTGTAATATATATATATATATAGGTGAATTTATAAGGCCTGAGGGGCTATGTGAATCTCCCTACACAGTATACTTTGATTTTCATGCTCATTGTGAAAGCTACTAACCCACACCTCTTCCCTATTGAGTCCTGTGGCAGAAAACTCATTTGCACTAGGATGCTTTCCAAACCAATAGCCCAGATTTGAACCTCAGCATTTTCTTCCCACATAGTTTTCTTTCTTTTTTTTTTTTTTTTGTTGACTCCATGTTTTATTTTCTCTAAGAAAAAACAGGTAGACAGACTGATGCACTCTGTTCAGTTTTTGTCAAGTTGACATAATCTAGAGACACCTGGAAAGAGGGACCTTCAATTGAGGCATTACCTCCATCAGACTGGCCTGTGACCACATCTATGAGGCTTTTCCTCAATTGCTAGTTGATGTAGGAGGGCACCACCCACTACATGAGGGTGTGGGCCTGGGCTAAAGCCAGAGGGAGCAGGCCAGTCAGCCGGGTCCTCCATGGTCTCTGCTTCCATTCCTGCTCCAGATTCCTGCCTTGAGCCTCCAGCTCCGACTTCCTTTGTTGATGGATTGTGGGAGTTGCAACATGAAATAAACCCTTTCCTCTGTTGATTTTGATCATGGTGTTTATCACAGCAACAGCAAACGAGTACAACTGGGTTCGGTTTCTATTTTCATCTATAGGAGTGTTCTGTCTGCATGTAGGTTGGTGCACCCATGTCATGCAATGCCGCAGAGGTCAGAAGAGGGTGTCAGATTCCCCTGAAACTGGAGTTAAAGATGGTTCTTAGCCACCATGTGGGTGCAGGGAATCTTGTGGGTCCATGTGCCCACAAGAACACACCTACCAAAAAAGTTCTGATACTTAATCTTGGTTGTCAACTTGAATCTGTTGAATTAACTAAGAGACAAGTTCCTGGGCAGAGCTCTAAGGGGATTTCTTGGCAGGATTAACTGAGTGGGGACGACTCTCCCCCAGAGCCTCAGCAGCTTCCAGTGCAGCCCAGCTGTAAGGATGGTCAAAGGAAAAGCTATTGTTTTTGCCTGTGTGCTCAGTCTGCCTTCTGGTGAGTGCACCTGCCTTATGCTGCCACCATCCTTTGCTGGTGGAATAGCCCAGCTTCTTGGTCTCCCAGTATGGAGTAGCAGCTCTCTAAGAATCCTCCAGCCAGCCCTTCATCACCAGATTGGGACTGCTGAGGCACACAGCCTAGTGGGCTGAGCAGCTAACCACAGCTGAGCAGCCTCTCCATCTGGCCAATGTTGGACTCTCCAGCCCAAATGCGGTAAGCCAAACTAATATTACTCTCCCTTGTAAAATATAAATTAATTCAATTAGTTCTGATCCTCTAGAGGACCCTGACTAATACAGAAGTCTAGTTCTAAACATAGACCAGATTCTAGAGTCCGTAGAAACAGAATCCCCAGGCTACCTGGGTCGGGGATGACCCACAAAACCTTGTTTGGCTATCCAAGGACCTTTATGTTTAATCACAAAGGGAGCAGATGATTCTGGGGTTGAGAAGCTACCTGAAGAAAAACAGCAGGGAGAAAGCACCTCTCAAAAATGTTTCCCAAGATTAGCCACTGTAACGACCACGCAAAGAAGACCCATTGGTAAAGGCCATGGGCCTTTCAAACATTGGGCATTTGTTTAATAAATCATGTGTGTAAGGCCAGGGCAGGCACTGGAGTATGGGGCAGGAATACAAAATATCACCTCCATTTGGCTGAGGCAGAAGCAGAAGCAGAAGCACACGGACACTCAGCACTCAAAACCATGCAGCTTTTCAGTCACATTCAGGTCTACTAACAGGAAACCTATGAGCTTTCTCATGCCACACTTTCAGAGAAAAAAAATTCCTTGGAAACAGGTATAAAACAATGCAGTCCCATAAGAACCTAATTTTTGTTTCTAAACAGAATCTCTCAGAATCATACTGTTCTAACTGGTATTTTTTAAGATCTTATTTTTAATCATGTGTGTATGCGTATGGGTGTGGCTGTGTGCATGTAAATGCAGTGCCAGCAGAGACCAGGAGGGGGCATCAGGTGCCCTGGAACTGGAGTTCCAGGTGGTTGTGAACCACCTAACCTGGGTGCTGGGAACCAAACTCAGGTCCTCTGCCAGAACAGTACATATTCTTAACTGCTGAGACATCTCTGCAGCCCCAAGTATTTTTAAATATCTCCTTTTTATAAATAGATTCTTTATGCATGATGTAGGTTCCACTGGCATGAACAGTTTTAGACACAAGTGATTATTTTTACAAATAGGATGTTCTTACTATCAGAGCTCCCATATTAAGAAAGGCTGTGTATGTGAATCTATGCTAACCAAAAAAAAAAAAAAAAAAAAAAAAANATGGCTCAGTGGTTAAGAGCACCAACTGCTCTTGCAGAGGACCAGGGTTCAATTCCCAGCACCCACATGGCAGCTAAGAACCACCTTTAACTCCAGCTCCAGGGGAATCCGACGCCCTCTTCTGACCTCCGTGGCATTGCACAACACAGGTGCACCAACCTACATGCAGACAGTACTTTCATACAAATAAAAATAAAAATTTTAAAAATTACTTTTGAGGAGATGGGGTTAGCTCAGCAGAAGAGCATGTGCTTAGAGTTTACAAATGTCTGGATTCCATCTTTCATGTAGCCCAGGCTGGCCTAGAACTTGCTATGTGGCCAAGGATGACCTTGAACCTCTCCTGGTTCTATTTCTCAGGTACTAAGATTATAGCCATGTGTCACTGCCCACACCTACTTTTTTTTTAATTTTTTTAAATTAATTTTATTTATTTCTGTATATGTATGAATGTACTGTCTGCATGCAAGTTTGTGCACCCGTGTCGTGCAATGCTGCGGAGGTCAGAAGACGGTGTCAGATTCCCCTGGAACTGGAGTTCTCCTGGAATTGGAGTTTCAGACTGTTCTCGGCCGCCATGCCACACCTACTTTTAAATTTGGAATTTGTTTTGTTTTTGCAGCCTAAGCTTGCCTCAAATTTGCAGCGTAGCCCAGGCTGACACTGAACTCACAATCTTCCTGCTTCAGTATCCCAAGTATTGAGATTATAGGCATATGCCACAATACCAGGCTTCCAATTTTTTTTTTTTAGACACGGTCTCCCTATTGCCCCAGCTGGCCTGGAACTCACTCTGTAGACCAGGCCGGCCTTGAACTCACAGAGATCTGCCTGCCTCTGCCTCCTGAGTTCTAGGATTAAAGGTGTGCACCACCATGCCCAGCTTAAGGACGGTTCTTAGCCACCATGTGGGTGCTAGGATTTGAACCCGGGTCCTCTGCAAGAGCAGTCAGTGCTCTTAACTGCTGAGCCATCTCTCCAGCCCCCAAACTTGGCTTCTTACTTGGGAGTGAATTCATGTCCAGCTTCTGAGTCAAGCTCTTTGCTGACTGGTCCATCTTTCTGGCCCCACTGTTCCCCTCTTGTTAAATCCCAGTACTGAACTCACCTCCTCAGTGATGCAGGAGATGCAGGGCACCTGAGGCTGGTTCTCAGCTATTGGGCCAGAGCTCCCTCTGTCCAATGGCACAGGGCCAGAGAAATTTCAAGGCAAAAGATTAAAAGTGACAGGTTCTTCTGATTGCTTATGAGAAAATGAGAGTGGAGGAGGGGAGAGAGCGTGGCAGGAGCTGTTCCATTTTTTTAAAAGCAGAACTTAAACAAAAATCTGAGCGGTATGGAGAATGCACATCTGAGCATCATCAGTAACGGGGCTCAGGGAAAATGTTGACATGCATCCTCCACATCGAGGAAGACCTCTCACTGAGCAGTGAAAGATACCCAAGACCAGGACCCACGACCCTCCTGGCTACTCCGGACAGATTACAAACATCTTAAGGCATTGTGCTTAAGTTGGGGAAGTGTGCTAACACAGCTAGAGATAACTGAAACACCAACTTTAAAAGGTTTAAGCCAGGTGTGGTAGCACACACTTGTAATCCCAGCACTTGAGAGACTGATGCAGGAGGATGGTGAGTTTGAGGCCAGCCTGGGCTATACACTACATAGTGATATCCTATCTCAAAGAGTATACTTTGTGCCATCTTGTGCATACAAGGCATAGCATCTTGCTGTCATTTCCGTTTGCATTTCTCTGACTACTAAAGCTCACTGTGAAACCTGTGACTCCTACCCCCTATGAGTTTGATGACAAAGTTTTGAAGAAAAAAAAAAAAAAGAAAGAACTGCTTGGAATTTGTCAGGATCAATCAGCAACATGGGATTAAACTAGTGTGGATATTGCTAGTGAGAATACCAAGGGAAGAAATTAACTTTAGTTAACTCTGTTAAATTGAAGGCCAAACCTCATCCTTACACAAGAGATTGGTGACACTGCAGCTGAATTTAGAACAGGGAAACGGGGGATGTCCTCGATCCCCTGGATTATGGGAAAACCGGTCATCTGGATTTGGGGAATTACTATCCCACATGGCCAAATGTAGAGGGCAGAGGTTGTCCTTTCATCTTCATGCGAAGTCACCAAATCAGTTGAGGCCATCTGGCTGTGACTGAACAGAGAATAACTGGATCAAATCTCAATGGAAGCCAGGTGTGGTGGTGCACATAGCATTTATCCTTAGCATTCAGGAGGCTGAGGTGGAAGGCTTTCCATGAGCCCACTTTGCCCGGGCTACACAGTACCAGGCCAGCAACAGCTACAGAGAAAGACCCTGTCTCTGACTGTAGAGATGCCTCAGTGAGTAAAATGTGTGCTGTTCAGGCACAGAGACTTGAGCTCAGATCCCCAGAACAACATGAAAACTGGGTGTGGAGCCTATGCCTAGAATCCGAGTGCTAGAGAAGCAGAGACAGGAATGTTCGAGGGGCTTGCTGGCCAGCCAGTTTAGACAAGTCAGTGAGCTATGGAGTCAGTGAGAGACCCCCTGTCTCAAAAACAGTATGGAGAAGCTATTGACAAAGACACTGCCTCTGACTTACACACATACACGAGAGAGAGAGAGAGAGAGAGAGAGAGAGAGAGAGAGAGAGAGAGAGAGAGATCTTGCAGCCTCGTACTGAGCCAGAGACCGCTGAGTGTTAAGGCTGAGCATGGTCAGGCTTGGAAACATCCCCCGTCCCCTGCAGACCATCTTGAAACCAGAAACTGATCATCACTAAGTTTGTGGCTGAAAGCAATAGCGAAAACTAAGGAGAGCCTGAAGTCTCCCTGATCTGATCTCCCCTCATCAATAAAGATACTGTATAAACCAAAAAGCCACTAAATAGATGCGAATGATCAGAAGTAATAATTATCAACCAGGGAGAAGCTCTCTCTTAAATATAAATTATGCATGCTGGAAGCTTACTGGTTTTAATACTTAAAGTGATAGAATTAGTACTATCTTATTCCAAGAATTCTAATTCATATTAAGTCAACTCAGTATAAAAATTTAAATACAAGCTAATTCACTCTTCACTTCCTTTATGGAGAATAAATATTTCATTTTTGCTGGGTTTTTTTTAAGACAGGGTCTCATGTAGTCCAGGTTAGCCTGGGCTAGCTTTATACTCCTGAGTCTTCACTTCCCAAGTTCTGGGATTACAGGAATCTATCACCAGGCCCAGCAATACTTCCATTCTTTAAAAGAAAAAGAAAGCAAGACCATCCTGGGATACACCGTGAGACTCAGTCTCAGAATAACCAAAAAGAAGAGTCACAGGAAAGCGAAGGAGGAGGAAGAATGGAAAGGTTTATTTTTTTTCTTTATTGAACTTTTTCTGAGGAAAAAGCCAATGAAGTGACCGGCTTCAAGTTGAAGGTTCTAACAATGTCAAAGCCCTTGTAAAACATCAGGACCAAATCCTCACCATTATCTTGCATCTCTGTCAACTAATTATCACTGAATTTAGTCAGCACTGGGCTGGAATTTGCATGCAATATAGATGTTCCTTTTTAAAGACTGCTGTGCTTCTCTTGGATAAAGTTGTCAAAAAAAAAAAGACTACTATGCTCTATTTGAATATCTGATCATCAGTCTAATAAGAAGTGGCTTTTTCCAAAGTTGTGAAGGACACTTGGCCTGGGCACACTAGGAAATACCAGAGACAGTCTCTCAGAACAATACTCGACCAGTCACTGACCATAGCTGGTGTCGAGACCCCCACCCCCACCCAGTTGGGGTAATCTGTGTGTTTAACATTGTTTTCTCTCACCAATCTGCAGCTGCTCTTGGTGCTGACCTCCTTAAAGAGGCAACCTATTAATTGATTTTCCTTCTTACTCACCTACAAGTTTTTCCAGGAACTTCAAAGTGAACTGCTAGTATTTGAATCCTTATCTTGGCATCTTTGGGGAGTAATGAAAATTAAAACAGCAAATCTGGACCAAACATTCATGAAGTTTTTATTGTTAAGAAGTGATAACAAAGATATAGATCAATAGATAAATGAACACTTTCATGGACAGGTAGGATGGTGGACAGAAAATGAATGGATGATCAAATTGATAGGTGATTGGATGGGTGGGTGGGTGGGTGAGTAGACAGATGAGCAGATAAATGGATTATTGGATACATTTTGGATGGATGGTGAATGATGGATGCATGGATAGATAGACGGATGGATGGAGATCAGATGGATGAACATTGGATGGATGAGTGCTAGATAAATGAAGATCAAATGGATGGATGGATGGATGGATGAAGATTGGATGGGTGGTAGATAGAGAAGATGAGAGGGATGGTTGGATGTCACATAGATGGATGAAGACCAGGTGGTTAGATGAACAGGTAGGTGAATGAATGGACAGTGCGTAGATAGACACATGGTAGATGAATGGACAGTGGGTAGATAGACACATGGTAGATGAATGGTGGTCAGAAGGATGGACAAAGGGTGAGTGGAGGAATGGTATTCATGTATTAACCAATACATGAAATCAAGAAAAGAATCACTCCCTAATGTGGCAGTGCACACCTTTAGTCCCAGCACTCAGGAGGCAGAGGCAGGTAGATCACTGTAAAAATGAGGCCAGCCTGGGATGGTCTACATAGCAAATTCAAGGCCAGCTCAGACTACGTAGTAAGACCCCATCTCAAAAAACATAAAGCAAAGAGAAAGAAAAGAATCATTAGTAATGATATATATGAAATTCCAGTGACATTCATATTTTACATGCTAATGTTAAAAATTAACTTTAAAAATAAGAGAAAAGAATCATCTTAAAGAAGCTGCATCATAATAGATATTTTATCTGGAAAGTTCCTATTGATTAAATTCCCATCTTCATTAAAAGTGCTTTAAATTTCTTTCAGAGATTTTTATGGTGGCTAATTTCAACTCAATAAAGAGTAGAGATGCCCAAATATCATAAATTTTCATGTGCCATTTTCTAGTTCAAAACTACCTGCTCACAGCCATCTTCGTACCCTTCTGCCACCCCACTCGCCTCTCCCACACTGTATTATTTTTAATCAAATCACAGATGTCATGCAATTTCATCTCAAAATATTTTAGTATATGTCTAAAAGATAAGGGTCCTTAAAATAGTCATCACAGTCCTAAAATCACACCTAAAGCAATGAATAATTTCTTCGTACCACACAATATCCCATTGGTGTTACATCTTGCAATTATCTAACAAATGCCATAGTTTTACAGTTTGAATCAGGTTCCAAGTAATCTGCGTTGTGCCTAAGTCTCTACTAAAGTGTAAGTCTCTACACCATCTCTTTGTCTTTCAATGCATTCCTTGAATAATTAGCTGATGTATTTTAATTTAACAAACGTTGGCCAAACTTGATGCAGATTCTGCTTTTGCTTCCTATATGAGTCATGTAATTTATAGTGCAGGGTTAAGCCAGTGGGCTGGCTTTCTCTCTTATTGTCTTCAGGCTAATGTTGGAAGCTTTTATTTATATTGTGGAAATCGATTTCCAAATGTAAATGCTTAGAGGCTGTGGAAACAGACATATGTATATGAAAGTGAAATAAGGGCCTCTAAAAATGCTGGGAGAGGAAAAAGGACGAGGAAGCCAGCAGCCAGTGCCAAATTACTTTATAAATCTGAAAATCTTCAACACTACTTTGCTCAGAATGTTTCTGTGAGTTTCCATGGCATTGATGGGGAACTCCAGACACCTGCTCTTCACCCTTGGGGGTCACACCCAGGCCCTCCCGTTCCCAGCCACACTGCAATCCACTGCCCTCTCTCCAGTGCTCTCAGCCAACACTTCTGGGCTTAACCCTTGCTATGTATTCTCCCTGAATGGGATTCTTCCTCTCTCTAACTTTGCCCATTCACAATGAAGGACTGAGCACCTGGTAGTCACTCTCTGTTTGTGTGCCCGCAGTCAGCATGAAGTGGGAAAGATCAATTCTGTCACAGCTGGACCATGAATGAAGTCACCTTTAGATGTGGCAGTAGCGGGGTTGATTTCTTGTGGCTGTTTGGTTTTGGTTGAGACCGGTTCTTACCATGTAGATCATGCTGACCTCAAATTCATGATTCTCCTGTCTCAGCCTCTTGGGGTGACAAGCATGCTCTGGATGGGAACTCTGGGGTGAAATTTATTTTCCCAAACACAAAGACCAAGAGTTCTTACTCTCTACAGGCCCGCCCTGAAAGAAAGATTGAAAGTGGACTGAGGGACCCAAAGGAGCATTTAGTGCAGAGAAACCAGCCAGTGTTGGTTGGAAAAGCTAAATAAAAACACATCAGATGGACATGGTGTCATTATTTGGAAAATCTAAATATATGGTATAAGGATCTAAAATTTTTAAAGTAATTTGAGGGGGGGAATCACATGGAAGGCAGCTTGTGAGGGAAGCCGCAGTGTGCTGAATGAAGTCCTCCTTTTCTTCAGGTAGACTGAATATAAATTTCCATTTCTATCAATTATTACTGTTATCAGTGCTACTATTGTTTTGAAACAAGGAGTCTGGTCTTCAACTTTTATTTCTCTTGCCTCTGACTACAAAGTGTGCAGATTAGAATGTGCACCCCACTCCTGGCTGGAAAGCAATCTACACCCAAAATTATGCTTTGCTGTTTTGGTTGTTATTGTTATCATTTGAGACAGAGTCTCACATAGCCCAGGCTGGTCTCAAACTTACCATGTAGCCAGGAATGACATTGAACTTCTGATTCTCCCGCCTCCAGTCCTCAAGAACTGGGATTACAGGCATGGACCACCATGTCCAGCTAAAAAATTGTTTAATATAAACCCAAGTGCACGTTTAAATTTTTGAGTAACCATCAAAAGAATTGAAGAAAGAGCAAAGTTAAAAACAGAAAATCGGGGGCTGGAAAAAAAAAAGAAAGAAAATCGGGGGCTGGAGAGATGGCTCAACAGTTAAGAATATGCGCTGTTCTTGCAGAGGACCTGAGTTTGGTTCCCAGTTCCCACATTAGGTGGCTTGAAATAGCCTGTAATTTCAGCCTCAGGAGATCTGATAGGCCCTTCTGGCCTCTTCAGTGAGTGTGCATACCCTTAAAAAAAACAACAATAACAACAGAAAGTCATAGAACATTAGACTCCTACAATTAAAAGCAGAAAGAGATAGCTAGGCAGTAGCTCAGTGGTAGAGCACTTGACTAATGCACAAAGCTCTGGGTTTAATTCTCAGTACCACAAAAAAAAAAAGGAAAGGAAAAAATAATTTAAATAGAAAGCATATGTAGTAGAACAGACTGGAAGAGTCCAGAGATGGACCACAGCTGCATAGTCAGACATTGTTTTTGTTATACAGTCATTAGGAAAGAAGGATTTTTTTTTTCAAAAAATGGTATAGGAGCACATCCTTATCAAAAAGGAGGATCTTTGCCCTTTATATGTTACATATATGAACATCCTTCAAAATTCTTTGAGGGCTTGAGACATGACTCAGTTGGTAGAGTTCTTGCCTAGCTTGCATGAAGTTCAGGGTCCATCCCCAAAACCAGATAAAACCTGGTGTGGTGGGACACATCCCCAATCCTAGCACTTGGGAGGTAGAGGCAGAAGTGTTAGAAGTTTGAGGGCAGTTTCAGCTACATAGTGAGTTTGAAGCCAGCTTAGGATATGTGAGACCCTGTCCTAAATAAACAAAAACAAGAAAAATCTCTTCAAGGCACATGCTTGAGATGTATGTATAGGGGCTGGAAGGATGGCTCAGTGGTTAAGAGTCTCTTCTTACAGAAGACCCAGGTTTGAATCCCAGCACCCACATGGTGGCTAAAAACCTTCCAAATCTCCAGTTCCAGGGCATCTGACACCCTCTTCTGTTCTCTGAGGATACAGCATGACATGGGTGCACTTACATACATGTAGGCATAACATTCATCCATATAAAATAAAAGTAAATTAATATATAAAATATATATAGTGTGTGTATGTGTAAAATATTCCACTAAAAAAAAATCTGTCCTGATTTGCTTTTCTGTTGCTGTGATAAAATTCCACAACTAAAAGCAGCTTAGATAAGAGCTTATTCTGGCTTCCCTTTCTGGACTTCATCCTGGCAGGGGAAGGCACAGCAGAGGAAGCAGAAAATGATTAGCCAATCCCGTTCCATCCACACCCAGGAAGCAGAGAGAGAGAGAGAGAGAGAGAGAGAGAGAGAGAGAGAGAACAGGAAGTATGGTCAGGTTACAAAACCTCAGAACCTACCCCCAGTGATGTGCTTCCTCCATCAAGGGAAGCCCTTGGGAAGCCCTCCATAATCTTCCCAAACAGCACTGCCAGCTGGTGACTAACTGTCCAAATGCATGAGCCTATGGGGATATATCTCGTCCTAATTATTGTAGTCTCCATGGGAATCTGTTACATCTAATTCTTCTTCAATCTTTGCCCCATCCTCAGAGAGGTCTCAAAAGCCATTTGTGGTAGGCGACACTTGAGCCTGCTGTTGGTTTCATTCTTTATTACATATTTTACTTCATATATACATGCATATTATGTGTTTGGAGTCAGTCAACCCTCTAGTCCGTCCCCTCCACTTCTCTCCACCCCAATACTTCTTGCTCTGAACTTCATGTACTTAAACTGTCTTTTTAAATTTTAATATTCATTAAGTCCATCTAATATTCCCTCTATGTGCATGGGTGCAGGACCATCTACTGGAGCATAGACAGTCTCTCAAGGGTCACAGCAGTCATCAGATGCCCATAGCTTCCCCATCCACACTGTGATTTTTGTTTGGCTTCAACTTATGCAAGTCTGGTGCACGTGGCCCCAGCTGTTGTGCTGTCACGTCCTAGCCCACTGTTATTTAACCTCTCTGCATCCACAGCTCTCTCATCCTAGATCTGCTGCTGGCTAAGTGGTGCTCTGGACCGTGCTGAGTGATGTGCAGGCAGGTTCTGATCTGAAGTCTTCACTTTCAGGACTTCCTCTGGGTCACCACTGCTCTTTCACCTTGGGCCCCCAAATGAACCAAGACCTGCCCCATCTACACTTGCAGAAGGGCAGCCAGGCTGAACCCACCCTCAACAACCAGCCCCCAGCTGACCTGCCAGCATATGAGAATGAATGGTGATTGTGTTTAAGCAGCTAAACTGTGGGATGGTTTGTTACACAGCATTTTTCAGACTGTAGCTCACCAATTCATAGACTTTGGTATCCATGGGAATCCTGGAGCCAATCCTTCACAGATACTGAGAGATAACTCTATATCTACAGCTGAGACCAAGAGTAAATATTATTTCAGTTTCATAGCTTTACCCTCTTCTCCCTGGGTCCCATGAATCTCTGTTCCTTCCATTATTTTTAATGGTTAAAATTCTTAGGGCCAGGCTGAGGATGAGGCTCAGTGGTAGAGCACTTGCCTGTCATACACAAGGTCCTAGGTTCAATCCTCTGTACAAGAAAAATGAGAGGAAAACCCCACTCTATGGGTGCATCTGATCTGAGCTTAGGTGTGTGCATGAGCCAACATTCCAGCCAGCATGTCCCAGCGGCACAAGCCAGGGTCACCGGAACTCTATGTTTACGCCCACGAAGTGGGATGACGTCATGATACAGAAGTCTGGGATTGGCCCCTGGGAGGTGACGTCACACTGCCTATATTTTGACATGTTGCATTTGAATAAAGCACTACTCTATATTTTGAATTGTCCTCTGGCTGTGCTTTCGCACCTGTGCTTTCTCCACAACCTGTCCCACCATGGAACTGATCACCTACTACAACAAAGTCTAACTCCCTGACGTGGTTTTCAACCTTTTTCCCATCTGGCCCCATCTCATACAAGCCTCTGTCTCTTTATATTACAAGTTCTACTCTGCAAAGTCAATCAGCAAGTTAGTGTCTGAGATCTGCACACATAGTTCCCTGTCCCTTCCTTCTCCTGCCCATTAGCTTCGCGCAGCTGCTCCCTGTTCATGCTCCATATTTCCCTCTATAGTATTTCATCTTTTGGTACACTTGTGAGATTTGTGTGTATTCTGCATTGTATAACTGTCATTGTTTCCTTTGCTTTGCTGTAGAGTATTCCTCTACATGAATGTGTCTTCATTTATTCTCTATCTTGTGTGCATTTGGGTCGTCATCGGAGTGGTATTATTTCAAACAGTGCTGCTGTAACCAACACAGAATGTCTTGGGGACCCATAGTTGTGCATTTTTCTTGACCATATGCCTAAAAGTGGAGCTACTAGTTCATAAAACATAGAGGGGCTAGAGAGGTTGCTCAGTGGTTAAGAGGACTGGCTGTGCTTCCAGAGGATCCAGATTCAGTTCCTACCACCCACAAAGCAGCTAACAACCATCTGTAACTCCAGTTCCAGTGGATCCAACACCTTCTTCTAATATCTACAGGCATTGCACGACAAGGGTGCACTCACATACAAGCAGGCAATACACTCATATACATAAAATAAAAATAATAAATCAAATATTTTAGAGGACAACATCTGCCCCAGAGCTCAGCCTGGGGAGGACAGAAAGGAACTTGGCTTTGGCTGGATTTAGAAGCCTTGGAACACCAGAGCTTGGCAGACCCAGAAGGCTAAGCAAATGGGCTTCTCAGAGTAGAAAAGAAAGGCAAGTGCTAAGTGTTCGATGAAACTCATTACTTGGTGTTCAGTGAACTAAACAGTATGAGATCACCACGAACTCCACCTAATAGGTTCATCCATCCCTCAGCCTTGGCTAGAGCCTGTGTGCTGGAATTTCAAAAGCAATGGCCATGTAAAACCTATATGTGGCTTATCACCTCAGCCCAGAGCACTGGCTCCTCCTTGTGGTCTAGCACCAGCAGATCTGGTGCTAAGAACCTACCCTGAGGCCAACTTCATGGTCAGGGATGCTGTGAGGGAGCTGCACAGGTGTCAGTTTGGGGTTGCAGCCACTCTGGGAAAATCTAGGAGCAGCAGAAGACTGACTCAGAGCCTGCCCAGCAACCTGAATGTCCAGTTATTCAGGAAGAACTATTTTCCTTCTTATACTTCCTGGGCCAGTGTGAAGGGTTCCTGTATTTTCTGAAGAATCCATGCTGCCTGGGTGAGTGCATGGAGCATATATCAGAGAGCTGGCATCCCATCTTCTCGCTGGTGGAAAACAGTTAAAATGAGGTGCCCCAGTGACTGGGTGCCCAGTGCTCCAGTCCAACAGCAACAATCACACATTACCCTGAATAACTATTTATTTGTATTTGTTTCTCCTCACCATTATTGTGTCCCCTCTAAGGATACCAAGGACCCATCTTTTGTTTTTCCAGATGTGCTCCCAGGATCTCTCCCATAAAAGCTTAGAGCTCAAGAAACATTTGTTGGGGGCTGGAGAGATGGTTCTGCTGTTGAGAGCATGTACTGCTCCTGCAATGGATTGGAGTTCAGTTTCCAGCACTCGTATTGGTGACTCACAAGTGTCAGCTGTAGGGCCATTCGATGCCCTTGTCTGGCCTCCATCGGCACCTAGATCAGGCTCACGTACATAGTACATACACACATTTAAAATTAAAACAAAATTTTAAGGAGAGAAATGGGGACTGGAGAGAAGGCTTAGCAGGTAAGAGTACTGGATGCTCCTGCAGAGGACATGGGTTTGAATCCCATTACCTACATGGTGGCTAACAATCATCCATAACTCCGGTTCCAGGCCAGACAGGGATAGTCTCAAAACAAATAAACAGACCTTTGTTGAGTGAGAGAAGAAGCTGACAACACAGTGGGTGAAAGATGAAAGGGAAAAGCTTTTGGAGTTAAAGCTGAGTCCTCCTCATTCAAGGACAAATGGGCAGCACAGACAGCCAGAACCGGCTTGGCATGTGTGCCCTGATCTCCTCAGAGGGGGAAGCACAGCCAGGGAACTGGGAACAGAAACATTTGAGTTCTTATCAGGGTGCATGGGACACAAAACATAGGAACCAGATAATGAGATTATGAAATGTCTCTGGCCTTACAGTTGATGTTTTCTGGTGTGACTACAATGATACTAGCTGTGTCAGCCAGCTTTCTGGTGTGAGTACAATGACACCAGCTGTGTCAGCCAGATTTCTGGTGTGAGTACGATGATACCAGCTCTGTCAGCCAGCTTTCTGGTGTGAGTACGATGATACCAGCTGTCAGCCAGCATTCTGGTGTGAGTACGATGATACCAGCTGTGTCAGCCAGCTTTCTGGTGTGAGCATGATGATACCAGCTGTGTCAGCCAGCTTTCTGGTGTGAGTACAATGATACCAGCTGTCAGCCAGCTTTCTGGTGTGAGTACGATGATACCAGCTGTGTCAGCCAGCTTTCTTGTGTGAGCACGATAATACCAGCTGTGTCAGCGAGCTTTCTGGTGTGAGTACAATGATACCAGCTGTGTCAGCCAGCTTTCTGGTGTGAGTACGATGATACCAGCTGTGTCAGCCAGCTTTCTGGTGTGAGCATGATGATACCAGCTGTGTCAGCCAGCTTTCTGGTGTGAGTACAATGATACCAGCTGTGTCAGCCAGCTTTCTGGTGTGAGTACGATGATACCAGCTGTGTCAGCCAGCTTTCTGGTGTGAGTACAATGATACCAGCTGTGTCAGCCAGCTTTCTGGTGTGAGTACAATGATACCAGCTGTGTCAGCCAGCTTTCTGGTGTGAGTACAATGATACCAGCTGTGTCAGCCAGCTTTCTGGTGTGAGTACAATGATACCAGCTGTGTCAGCCAGCTTTCTGGTGTGAGTACAATGATACCAGCTGTGTCAGCCAGCTTTCTGGTGTGAGTACAATGATACCAGCTGTGTCAGCCAGCTTTCTGGTGTGAGTACAATGATACCAGCTGTGTCAGCCAGCTTTCTGGTGTGAGTACAATGATACCAGCTGTGTCAGCCAGCTTTCTGGTGTGAGTACAATGATACCAGCTGTGTCAGCCAGCTTTCTGGTGTGAGTACAATGATACCAGCTGTGTCAGCCAGCTTTCTGGTGTGAGTACAATGATACCAGCTGTGTCAGCCAGCTTTCTGGTGTGAGTACAATGATACCAGCTGTGTCAGCCAGCTTTCTGGTGTGAGTACAATGATACCAGCTGTGTCAGCCAGCTTTCTGGTGTGAGTACAATGATACCAGCTGTGTCAGCCAGCTTTCTGGTGTGAGTACAATGATACCAGCTGTGTCAGCCAGCTTTCTGGTGTGAGTACAATGATACCAGCTGTGTCAGCCAGCTTTCTGGTGTGAGTACAATGATACCAGCTGTGTCAGCCAGCTTTCTGGTGTGAGTACAATGATACCAGCTGTGTCAGCCAGCTTTCTGGTGTGAGTACAATGATACCAGCTGTGTCAGCCAGCTTTCTGGTGTGAGTACAATGATACCAGCTGTGTCAGCCAGCTTTCTGGTGTGAGTACAATGATACCAGCTGTGTCAGCCAGCTTTCTGGTGTGAGTACAATGATACCAGCTGTGTCAGCCAGCTTTCTGGTGTGAGTACAATGATACCAGCTGTGTCAGCCAGCTTTCTGGTGTGAGTACAATGATACCAGCTGTGTCAGCCAGCTTTCTGGTGTGAGTACAATGATACCAGCTGTGTCAGCCAGCTTTCTGGTGTGAGTACAATGATACCAGCTGTGTCAGCCAGCTTTCTGGTGTGAGTACAATGATACCAGCTGTGTCAGCCAGCTTTCTGGTGTGAGTACAATGATACCAGCTGTGTCAGCCAGCTTTCTGGTGTGAGTACGATGATACCAGCTGTGTCAGCCAGCTTTCTGGTGTGAGTACAATGATACCAGCTGTGTCAGCCAGCTTTCTGGTGTGAGTACAATGATACCAGCTGTGTCAGCCAGCTTTCTGGTGTGAGTACAATGATACCAGCTGTGTCAGCCAGCTTTCTGGTGTGAGTACAATGATACCAGCTGTGTCAGCCAGCTTTCTGGTGTGAGTACAATGATACCAGCTGTGTCAGCCAGCTTTCTGGTGTGAGTACAATGATACCAGCTGTGTCAGCCAGCTTTCTGGTGTGAGTACAATGATACCAGCTGTGTCAGCCAGCTTTCTGGTGTGAGTACAATGATACCAGCTGTGTCAGCCAGCTTTCTGGTGTGAGTACAATGATACCAGCTGTGTCAGCCAGCTTTCTGGTGTGAGTACAATGATACCAGCTGTGTCAGCCAGCTTTCTGGTGTGAGTACGATGATACCAGCTGTGTCAGCCAGCTTTCTGGTGTGAGTACGATGATACCAGCTGTGTCAGCCAGCTTTCTGGTGTGAGTACAATGATACCAGCTGTTTCAGCCATCTCTCTGATGTGAGTACAATGATACCAGCTGTGTCAGTCAGCTTTCTGGTGTGAGCACGATAATACCAGCTGTGTCAGTGAGCTTTCTGGTGTGAGCACGATGATACCAGCTTTGTCAGCCAGCTTTCTGGTGTGAGTAAAATGATATCAGCTGTGCAGCCAGCTTTTTCATGTGAGTATGATGATACCAGCTGTGTCAGCCAGCTTTCCAGTGTGAGTACGACGATACCAGCTGTGTCAACCAGCTTTCTGGTGTGAGTACGACAATACCAGGTGTGTCAGCCAGCTTTCTGGTGTGAGTGCGATGATACCAGCTGTCAGCCAGCTTTCTGGTGTGAATATGATGATACCACCTGTGTCAGCCAGCTTTCTGGCACTATCCTATCACAAGTGCCTGGGACAATCAACTTCTTCAAAGAAAAGTTTGTTTAGGTTCACAGTTTGGAACTTCTTGTCAGTAACTGGTTGCCCTGCTGCTTTGGGCTTGCGATAAGCAAAGCCCAGTGGAGCCGTATGACTGCAAAGCCGCTCACCTCATGATCAGGCAGTGGAAGAGGAAGGGGCTGGGATGCCCACAGTCCCCATTTAAGGCTACTCTGTTAGCCTAGACCTCCCACTAGGCACACTTCTTTTTAAAAAAATATTTCAGTTTTTTTTCTTGTTTTTTTTTTTTTATTCTTAAGGGATTCTACAATATAATGACACAGTTGTTTGCAGATAACATTGATGTTACTCAGTATGTCATACAATTAGGTAATTGGTGCATTTTGCAAGTATCTATGTCCAAATTTTGAACAACCCAAGGTTCCCATAGTCCAGTTGGAGAAGCTTCTGTGCACAGGCATGTTGATCAATCAGGAGTCCAGACTATATTCCTGTAGTCTCATGATTCACCCCTATCTCTCCACAGCCCTTACAATCTACCACGCCTCCTCTTCTGCAGTTTGTTCCCTGGGCTTTGGGAAAGGGGCACAAGTGGGTGAGAAGAAAACAGTCTACTTTCTTTGGAGTTGTCATTTTGGACTCCAGTCTGTTCAGGTTGTTTCCCTTCATCAGTTTTTAATTTTATTATTTTTTAATGTGTATGAGTGTATTGCTTGCATGTATGTAAGTGCACCCATGTCATGCAATGCCCACAGAGGTCAGAAGACGGCAGCAGATCCCCTGGAACTGGAGTTGTAGGCAGTTGATGGTCCCCATGTGGGTGCTAGAATTGGAACTCGGGTCCTCTGCAAGAACAGCCAATGCTCTTAACTTCTGAACCATCTTTCATCCCCCCTTTATTAAATATAAATTTTCAATTCTATGAGAATTTAATACATATAGACAATCTATTTTAATCCTATTTACTAACCACTCTTGCCATTAGTTCCTCTTGGATCTACGTCCCACTCCTCCACTCTGTCTCCCAACTTCAAGTCCTATTTTTTATAAACTACTAAGTTCGATTTATGGCACCAATATACGCATGTGTGGAACCATCTATGGGAGCACTGCTACACCTGTCAATAAAATTGACTCTCTCCTCAGCAGCCATGAGCTGTCAACAGCTCCTCGGCTAGTGGTGGGGGCTGCTGAGCCCCCTCTCCAGTCCATGCTAGAATGTCAACTGTCTTGATCTCCAGGCCTTGTGCAGACAATCACTGCTACTTGAGTTCATGAGTACAATGGTCCTTTTATGCCCAGAAGAGATACTGTTTCACTCTGGGTCCCTGCCCCCAGCCACGGGTCCTCCCTCATACACTTGTTCCAACTCCTCTTCTGTGATGTTCCCTGAACCTTAGGGGAATGATATAGATGTTCCATTTATTAGGTCATACTTCAAAAAAGTTCCACCACCTTGTAACAACAGCAAGTTGTGGACATATGAGGCTTTGGGGAATAACAAGAGCCAAACCATGTATCAACTTACTTTTGATTGGTGTTTACATGGCATTTTGTGGCATTATGCCACATTCTAGAGACACTTTAAAAGACAGCCTGTAGCATCCATTTCACCCAAGACAGAACCAGACTGCTGAAAACTGGCTTCTTCAGATTTCTCTCAGAACTATGATCTAGAACAAGAGCCATTTCTTTGTTTATTGAATATGATATATCCAGCATGAACTCTGGAAGGAAAAATCAGGCCAGAGAATAATTTTGCCCTTTCTGTCCCTAGACCTAAGCCAACACACACACACACATACACACACACACACACACACACACACACACACAGAGCACCATCAATTTCCCCCATTGTTTGCAATGAGATAATCATTGTTTGAGGAACTTTGACATGCAAAACATACACACACACACACACACACACACACGCATCCATACACTCTCTTGTGCATGTCCCTATGCACACTCTCTAGTACACTTTTCATTACTCCAGGTAGCTTGTAATGCCATCCTCAGTAGAAGTGCTACATAGGCAGATGTTCTGCTGTGTCCTGTAGGCAGTAATAACAAGAAAATACATGTTTGATATCGAAGAAATGTGGGCTTTTCCTAGATAGTTTCAATATCTAGATGGTTTCAGTCTCTAGGTGGTTGAACCCAGATACAGATACAGAAAGCTAACTATACTTTCAGTCTTCTCTGTAGTAATCCAATATGGAGCGAACTGCACAGAGGAATGCCACATAGTGCTGGCCAAATTAGGAGTCCTTTATTACTAATGGCTTGTGGTCAGAGAAGGGGCTAATGCCCCAAAGAAGTCTTGATCCCAAGGAGAAGCAGGGCAGAATCTATAATGCTTAAAACCACAAGTACATCATGCCAGGGGCAAAGCCAATAACCATAGTTACATCTGATCACCTTAGTTACACCAGACCAGGGGCAGGTCAGTTAACAAAGAGGTTTTCAGATAACAAAATGTTTTGATTAGGGCCAGGTATGGTGGTGCCTTTAATCTTAGCACTCAGGACACAGAGGCAGGTGGATCTGTGTGAGTTCAAGGCCAGTCTGGTCTACATAGAGAGTTCCAGGCCAGCTGGGGCTACAGAGATACTGTGTGTCAAAAAGAAAAAATAAAATAAAAATGTTTTGACTAGGGAAAAAAAAACAAGTTTCTCAGACTTGTAGAAGCAATGGACACAGTACCTGACCATGCTACTTAGCTACTTATGAGTTCCCAGTATTGTGGAAGCAATGCACTCCCTGAAACTACATGCATGAAACATTCTGACTGGCTGGATGCAGTGGAAATGGCTGGGCAAAAACACAGGATAAAGCAAAAGTCAGCTAGAACAAAATGGAGTTAGTTTTGCCATTTCAGTAAGTTCTGGAAGGGTCAGACTGTCTCCTTTGTTTTGGATCCTCTACTCCTTCCTAGAGATTCTTGCTTGTACTGTTGTTTCATGGACTTCCTAAGTGAGATAGTCTTTCATCCCTTAACAGCATAGAACTGTGTTCTCCATTTTGAGAAATAAACCACAGGTCACTGAAGCAGAGGTGGGTCAGTATGCCCCACACTTTCTTCCCCACACACCCATCACAATGCTGGATGTTACCATCCCACCCCCAGCCTCCATCTCCTCAAAATTTTCTTCATCTTTCCATTCACAGCTGTCCTAGGAAGGGAAATGTTATGTCCCCTTTCATCATTTCACTGAGGACAAGCATGAAAGGTCCATGATGACACAGAATTACACTTCTTTTAGCTTATTGGAAACATTAATGAGCCCTCTTTTCCCCAATTTTCCAAAGAAATATAAATGTCGAGTGTAATTTTCAAACAAGAAAATTTGACAACTTAAACACTGCATAACTATGAGAAAGAACACTTGAACAACAGGCATCTGGACATGGCTGAGCTCTGTCCTTCCTTGCTGCAGATGGGTTTGCATAAGGGAAGGGGCATGGCAGCCTTAGGAAATCTGTTCCATGCGGTGGCAGGAGTCCTTCAGTGCCAGGTGTGTGCCTTAGGATGATGGGAGGCTGGTCTCTTCTGCTCCTGGCTCCTAACTGACCCATTTCTCTGGATTACCAGGATACCACACCACCTTATCCCTATAGGTCACTGGCACCTGGTGTAACTAAGGATGAATTTCTCAGTCCCTTCCAATTCTCCCCCATTTTACACAAAACTCTATTTGTTCCATGTAACAACCCATCGCCATGATATAAAGAGCTCTGAACCCATGTAGCTTGTTTCTGAAATCTTGACTTAGAAGGGGCAAGTGGCATCCATCCCTGATAGAAAAGAGATCACTTCCTTTGATGTCTCACCTTTCTTTCATGAGAGATGACATTGCTTCAAGAATTTTCCCAAGGCTAATCTGAGCCTTGATTGAGGCACTGGAACACAGGACAGTCATGGGAAAAGCTGTCTAGGAATCCTAACCAATCACTGCTGTCGCCAAGGGCTGTACGGCAAAGTAGCTTCCTCTCGACTGCATCCAAAGGAACTGGATGGTGACAGAGTTTGGGGCACTATCTTGGCTTAGCAGAAAAGTTTCCTTGTTGCTAACCAATCCTGACCTTGATTGTCACTATGAAAAGAATAATTCAGAACTTAGAACAAAGGCAAACAGGTATTTATGGCATTTTAGAATGCTCTTGTCTTCTAAAAGCCCACACAATGATCCACTGAGGAATGTGACTTTGCTCGCCTTATGATATATAAGTACCCACCTCTATAAAGGTCCGGATGAATATGGAAGAAACTGAAATGCAAGTTGGTTTGCCCAGTAGGATTACAAAGGATTTCTAGCCAGTAAACAAAACAGCTCCAAATATTATTTGTATATGACCTTGACTAATGTTATAGCTGTGGAGGTAACTTAGCAACTATTTCCAACATTCTTTTTATTAAACAGCAATATACTTTGTGTATTGTGTCAATTTCTCCTGTCATCTCTGAGTCTACTTTGCCATTCTTCTGGTTTTGGCATTAGTGAGTTCAATAAAACACTGATGGGAATGATCATTGTGTATTTGTATAAGGTTTTGGCATACCTCAGCAACTTTTTGAGATAGGGTCTCCCTGTACTCCCTGGAACTTCCTACATGGATCAGGTTTGCCTCAATATCACAGTGATCTCATTGCCTCTGCCTCCCAAGTTCTGGGATTAAAAGCATGCAGCAGTATGCCTGGCTCCTTGGCACATTTTCCCATCCCTCCCATCATTACGACAACACTCCATAATTAATGGAACAAAATGATAATAACTGGTGCCTATGATCTGTCTGCTACTTTCCAGGTAAGTTCTAAGTACCTAAATAATTTATTGGATTAAATTTCTTAATATTATAACTGTGCATTGTTAGTGATTATCCTCTTTACTTGGCAGAGTAACATATGAACCAAATACCAGCCTCCTCTGTTCCTGAGCAGGGCAGGGGTCAGGACCAGCCCACCACTGCTCCAGGAAGGTAAACTTAGGGCATTGACCCACGGGTGCAGGACAATTGATTTGCTGAGTTGTGGCAGAGGGGCCAGTGACTGGCGGACCTAGACCGGACTCCTAAATCCTGCCAGAGCATGGCTGCCCAGCTGGGTGCCCCCGCCCCCGTAGTCGCAAGTGGGAGGCGCCGCCATATTCTGGTCCTGAACAGGGCAGGGGTCAGGACCAGCCCGCCACTGCTCCAGGAAGGTAAACTTAGGGCATTGACCCACAGGTCCAGGACAATTGATTTGCTGAGTTGTGGCAGAGGGGCCAGTGACTGGCGGACCTAGACCGGACTCCTAAATCCCGCCAGAGCGTGGCTGCCTGGCTGGGTGGCCCTGCCCCACCCCCCCCCCGTAGTCGCAAGTGGGAGGGGATCCTGGGTTTGGAGCCAGGCGCAGACGCCATATTCTGGTCCTGAGGAGGGCAGGGGTCAGGACCAGCCTGCCACTGCTCCAGGAAGGTACCAGGGCACTGGCTAAGTCAGGAATACGACCCGCCCATACACCAACAACTGGAATTGAGGAGAGAGTATCCAGTGGCTTAAGAGAACATTCAAAACAGGAAAGGAAGAGACTTTCAGTATCCAATATATAAACAAAAGTGAAAGCCTGAAAACTAGACAAGTCAACACTCCATAAACAAGGAGAAGGGAAGGAAGGGAAAAACTCAAAAAAGACCTAGAGGGATACAATGACAAACTAAAGGAAGAATTCAGAGAAGTAAAGAGAGAGAATGAAAAACTCAAAAAAGACTTAGAGGGATACAATAACAAACTAAATGAAGAGATTTACAAACTCCAGAAAGAATGAGAGAGAGAAAAAAACAAACACCTTAAGGAAGTAGAAACACTGAAAAAGGAGGCCAACCAACGAAGTAAGGAGCACCAAGAAGAGATTGAGAAACTCATAAAGGAAATGGATATATTAAGGAAATCACAGGATGAAATGAAAAAGGAAATAGAACACTTATCCAACCAGGAAGAAAGGAAAGGAAAAAGCCTCAGAAATAGAATGGAGGAAGCAGAACAAAGAATATCAGATCTGGAAGATAACACAGAGCAACTAAAAAACTCAAATAAAGATTATGAAAAATTTAAAAATACACAAAACTGGAACAACCAGGAAATATGGGACACTATGAAAAGATCAAACCTCCGCATCATAGGAATAGAGGAAGGAGAAGAATCTCAAGAGAATAGTATTGATCAGATCTTCAACAGAATAATAGATGAAAACTTCCCCAAACTAAAAATAGACAAACCCATTCAAATACAAGAAGCACATAGGACTCCAAATAGACAAGATCAGAAAAGAAACTCCCCACGCCATATCATAGTCAAAATGCTAGATGCCCAAAACAAAGATAAAATTCTGAAGGCCACAAAAGAAAAACAAGTCACATACAAAGGGAAACCCATCAGAATTACAACTGACTTCTCGGCGCAAACCATGAAAGCAAGAAGAACATGGAGCAAAGCATTCCCAGTGTTAAAGGACTATGGATGCCAACCCAGAATACTTTACCCAGCAAAAATGTCAATTACAGTTGAAGGAGAGAGAAGAATCTTCCAAGACAAAAACAAGATGATAGAATACATGTCCGGAAAACCAACTCTCCAGAAAATGCTTGAAGCAATTCAAAGGGCAGAAGAGAGGAGCAACTATCCTCAAGCACCTAGGAAAAGAAACTAATAAAAATATAAACATAGGAGTAGAATCAGAGACTAAAAGTCCAAATGGATAATAAGGTGAAAGGAAAAAACATCCATCTTTCAATTATAACCTTAAATATTAATGGGCTGAACTCCCCAATCAAAAGGCATAGACTGGGAGAATGGATTAGGAAACAAAATCCATCTATATGCTGTCTGCAAGAAACCCATCTCAATTTCAAGGACAGACACCAACTTAAGGTGAAGGGATGGAAGAAAATATTCCAAGCAAATGGTACCAAAAAGAAAGCAGGTGTCGCTATCCTAATATCAGACAAAATAGACTTCAAAGCAAAAGAAATCAAAAGAGACAAAGAGGGCCATTATATCTTCATTAAAGGAACAATCGACGATGAAGATCTCACAATCATGAATATATATGCACCAAATGCCGGCGCACCAAACTTTGTAAAGACAACTCTTCAGGATCTTAAGGCTCAGATTAACCCCAGCACACTAATAGTAGGGGACTTTAATACCCCACTAAGTCCTTTAGACAGATCAACAGGACAAAGGATAAACAGAGAGACATCTGAACTGAATGATACAATACACCAAATGGACCTCACAGACATCTATCGAATATTCCACCCAAACACCAGAGAATACACTTTCTACTCAGCACCCCATGGAACATTCTCCAAAATAGATCATATACTGGGCCACAGGGAAAAACTCAACAAATACAAAAAGATTGAAATAATCTCATGCATTCTTTCAGACCACAGTGCAATAAAACTCAATATCAACACCAGGATAAACCCTACAACCTACAAGAACACATGGAGACTAAACAACACTCTCCTGAATAATGAATGGGTCAAGGAAGAAATAAAGAAAGAAATAAAAACATTCCTGGAACTGAATGACAATGATAATACAACGCAGCAAAACCTATGGGACACTTTAAAAGCAGTCCTAAGAGGAAAGTTTATAGCTCTAAGTGCCTACATTAGAAAAACAGAAAGAGCACAAGTGAACGATCTAACGCTCCAGCTAAAAGTACTTGAGAGACAACAACAAATGAACCCTAAACGCAGCAGACAAGAAGAAATAACAAAAATCAGAGCAGAGATCAATGAAATAGAAACAAAGAAAACCATACAAAAAATCAATGAATCCAAAAGCTGGTTCTTTGAGAGAATAAACAAGATAGACAGACCTCTAGCCCAGTTAACCAAAAGAAAGAAGGAACAACTCCAAATCAATAGAATCTGTGATGAAAAGGGAAATATCACAACAGATAATGAAAAGATCCAGACAATCATACGGAATTATTTTAAAAACCTATACTCTACCAAGTTTGAAAACCTAGAAGAAATGGATGAATATCTGAAATCTTGGGAATCACCAAAGCTCAACCAAGAAGAGATCGACAGCTTAAACAGACCAATAATATGTGAAGAAATTGAAGATGTAATAAGCAGCCTCCCAACCAAAAAATGCCCAGGCCCAGATGGTTTCACAGCAGAATTCTATAAAATATTTCAAAAAGACTTACAACCATTAATATTCAAGTTGTTTAGAAGGATACAAACGGAGGGAGTTCTCCCAGATTCCTTCTATGAAGCCAGCATCACTCTAATACCAAAACCAGGCAAAGATGCAACTAAAAAGGAGAACTATAGACCCATCTCCCTAATGAACACAGATGCCAAAATTCTAAATAGGATACTGGCAAATCGCATACAGACCCACATCAAGAAGATCATCCACCATGACCAAGTTGGATTCATACCAGAGATGCAGGGATGGTTCAACATACGAAAATCAATAAATATCATCAAGCATATAAACGGACTGAAAGACAAAAACCACACCATCATCTCAATTGACGCGGAAAAAGCCTTTGACAAAATCCAGCATCCGTTCATGTTTAAAGTCCTAGAGGGAATTGGATTGGAGGGATCATACCTTAATGTAATCAAAGCCATATACAGGAAACCCACAGCCAATATCATCCTAAATGGGGAAACGACAGAAGCATTCCCCTTAAGGGTAGGAACTCGGCAAGGTTGTCCCCTGTCACCACTCCTTTTCAACATAGTGCTTGAATCCCTTGCTAGGGCAATAAGGCAAGAAAAGGAAATTAAAGGAGTTCTAATAGGAAAAGAGGAAGTCAAGCTATCCCTTTTTGCTGATGATATGATTGTCTACTTAAGGGATGCTAAGAACTCCACCAGGAAACTCCTAGAAACGATTAGGAGCTTCAGTAAGGTGGCAGGATACAAAATAAACCTAGAAAAATCAGTAGCCTTTCTCTACACCAACAGTAGGCAGCTGAAGAAGGAATACAAGGAGACCTTCCCACTCACAATAGCCTCAAAAACAATAAAATACCTAGGAACAAACCTAACCAAAGATACCAAGGACCTCTACAACAAAAATTTTAAACCTCTGAAGAAGGAAATTGAAGAAGACATCAGGAGATGGACAAACCTCCCATGCTCATGGATTGGGAAAATAAATATAGTAAAAATGTCCATTCTACCTAAACTTGTATACAGATTTAATGCAATCCCAATCAAAATCCCCAAGAGCTTCTTCACATGTTTGGAAAAAAGAATCCTCAATTTCATTTGGAAAAACAAAAGACCCCGAATAGCCAAAGCAACTCTGGGCGAAAAGAGCAATACAGGGGGGATCGCTATACCAGACATCAAACTATACTACAGGGCTATAGTCATAAAAACAGCTTGGTACTGGCACAAAAACAGACCAGTTGACCAATGGAACAAAATTGAAGATCCAAACCTGAGCACATACAATTTCAGCCATCTCATATTTGATAAGGAGGCCAAGAAGACACATTGGAGGAAAGACAGCATCTTCAACAAGTGGTGTTGGCAAAACTGGATCACCACCTGTAGAAGAATGAAATTAAACCCCTACCTCTCACCCTGTACAAAAGTCAATTCCAAATGGATCAAAGACCTCAACGTGAAATCCAAAACTCTGGAGGTGATAGAAGAGAAACTTGGCAGCAGACTACAAGACGTAGGTGTAGGAAAAGACTTCTTAAATCAGACAGCAGCTGCACAAGAAATAAGGTCGTCAATTGACAAATGGGACCTCATTAAACTCAAAAGCTTCTGTACATCAAAGGAAACAATAAAGGAAGTGAAGAGAAAACCCACAGAATGGGAGGAAACCTTCACAGCAGATACATCCGACAAAGCATTAATCTCCAGAGTATACAAGCTACTCAAAAAACAAAGAAGAAAGAAAACAAATGAATCACTCAGAAGATGGAGCAAAGATCTGAACAGAGACTTCACAGAGGAGGAATTAGAGATGGCTGAGAAACACCTTAAGAAGTGTTCAACATCACTAATAATTAAGGAAATGCAAATTAAAACCACCTTAAGATACCACCTTACTCCAGTAAGACTGGCTAGGATCAAGAAAACAAATGATGCCAAGTGCTGGAGAGGGTGTGGGGAAAGGGGAACACTCATCCATTGCTGGTGGGAATGTAAACTTGTGCAGCCACTATGGAAAACAGTGTGGAGAACCCTTAGAAGACTCAAAATGATCCTGCCATTTGACCCAGTCATACCACTCCTGGGTATATACCCACAAGACTCATCTTACTGCAGAGATACATGCACAGCTATATTTATTGCCGCTCTGTTCACAATAGCAAAAAACTGGAATCAACCCAAATGCCCCTCAACTGACGAGTGGATAGAGAAAATGTGGTACATGTACACAATGGAATTCTATGCAGCAGTAAAGAAAGACAACATCATGAACTTTGCAGGTAAATGGATGGAGCTTGAAGACATCATGTTAAGTGAAGTAACACAGTCCCAGAAAAACAAACGACAAATGGTATCTCTCATATGTGGACGCTAGTACCAATAACCCAGTTATAAATATTTCTTGTGGAGAGGGATGCATATTAAAAGAACAACAACAGAAAGATTGCATCAGAAGGCTGACTGAAATGGTGACTCGGGAGGGGTGGGAGGGGTGGGAGAGGGACACGGGTGTATATTCGATTGGTGCATGTTTAATTGACGTGAGTTCAACAAGTATCCAGTTTTGCCCAGACTCTGTCTACAGGATACATGGTGTTTTAGGACTTAGTAAAAGTAAATATGTGCATATTGGACAACATTGGTTTGAAGGCTGATAAAAACGGTAATGCATCTGAGTTAATTGGTGATATAAATTGCTCTTGTCCACATTAGCTTTAACTAAAATCTGTATAACAATTACTTTGGGATTGGTATAAACAAATGTTCTCTATAATTTTGCTGTCATATAGTATCACCTGGTAGCAATCTCTTTCACCTATAGGATGATTTAACTCAAAAATAAACTTTGTTTCCCAAGTTAATCACATACAGTAACCCAAAACAGCATGGGTGAACTTGATGAAATCTGTGCCTTGATTCCACCCTATAGGTATGTATAAAACAACTGCTTTTTTGAGACTCATGGGTCAAAAATAAAAACCTTAAATAAAAAAGGGGGATATAGATAGATATGAAAACTTTTTGTCAAAAAACCTTGCAACCCAAATCTTAAAACTAACTATGGGAAAGGATTTGTATGTTCCAACAGGCCAGAGTATCACCAACTTAATGGCTGAGAAAGAAAATGCAGCTTTGCAGTGAGTAGGATGTACCAGAAAGTGCCAGCAGAAGGATTGACTCCTCTGGGCATTGAAGGGAAGAAATGCCTCAGATTGCTGCAGACATCAGGCCCCTCTGTGGATCCTACTAGTAACAACTATTTTTAATGATTCCTAACGAAGCTTACCTTCTAGGTGCCGCAAAGGTTTTAATACAAGAGACTTTCTTAACTCCCCCCCATAGAATAAGGAGAAATAAGATGATGATGAGGTCGTTCTCCAGCTGTAGATTGGAGCCAGCTGTTATAGAGGTATTCTCTTGTAAAATCAGTAAAACTGCCTTCTTTAATTGACTAATGGACATAGAAACTGTGAAAAGGATTATTCTCTATTCAGAACCAAATATAATGCTAAAGTCTCCTTAAGCTATGCACTTAAACAAAATATATTAATACAGGAGCTCTGACATCAACAATGGATTATTCTACCAAGGAGATGTTGGCCAGGGGATCCAAGCCCCCACAAATGGTAAAGGCTCCTTGCCTCCAAACTGGGATATCTGCAGGAAGAGAGGCGATAAGGCCCTGCTGTTGAAGACCTGATATAAACATGGGAAAGATGTATGGAGACCGCACTTGCAAGTATACAGATGGTCTCTGGGATGCCAGAGAGTGTTACCAAAGACCACTAAACCAATAAAGCAAATATAGGTCTCCTTGAGTCAAGCAAGACTCCTCCGTCAGCACCAGCTACACCTCATCTGCCTGGAAATACTGTGCAGCAGTGGCAGCCATATGTCTGTATATCCCAAATCTAATTGGCTATTGGCTCTCTCCTTGGAGGAATAACCCACGGCTGATGTCACAAGCTTACATCCTCTAATGGTTAGGAGATGTTATAAACCACACGAAGACCCTGCCATACTTGACAGAAGAAAATGTAGATCATGAATTGACATACCATCCAAACATCTGTGTCTATACCAAAGTAACCTACCATAACAATTAGTACTGTTTAAATACCTATATATCTAATTGTGTGTGCTTCATTAGTAGGATCGAAAGGCTATATATTATACTGTTTAAATACCTATATATCTAATTGCATGTGCTTCATTAGTAGGATCGAAAGGTTATGCCTGGACAAGCTGGCAGCCCATGAAAGAAAACAGCCAGAATTGACTAGAGACCAAGACAACAGCTCCAGAGAAAGTAGACTGTTTTGCTTCTCATCCACCTGTGCCCCTTTTCTAAGCCTAGGGAACAATCTGCGGAAGAGGGGGCGCGGTAGAATGTAAGGGCTGCGATTGGGGTGAATGGTGAAACTACAACAATATAGACTGGACACTCATTTGATCAACTTGATTGAACATACAAGTCCCCCCTGCTGGATGGTGGGACCCATGAGCTGTGTGCGTTTGGGCACAACTGCTTGCAAATTGGTTTTACATGAAGGATGCTTGTACTCACAAATTATCACTTATTGTTAAAAAAATGAAAACAAAACAAAACAAAAAAACAGAAAGATGCAGAAAAGTTACGGCAGAATGCGTGATCTGGGATGGGTAGGGGTGGGGTGGGGGGAAGGGAAGGGGATATATGCCTGAACTGAATTGGAAAATGATGTATGAAATACACAAAGTATCAATAAAAAAAAATACCAGCCTCTTGATCACATAGCTAATCAGTGCAACTAGACAAACCCAGGAGGCAGGCACACTGGAAATACACCAGCACCCTAGAGATCCCTTTAAAATCTGACATTGAATATTCAGCTCAGGAGCTGGAGAGATGGATCAGTGATTAAGAGAGTATGCTGCTCTTCCAGAGGATGTGAGTTAGCGTCCACATTAGGCAGATCACAACCACCTGTAACTCTGGCCCCAGGGGATCTGACACCCTCATCTGGCCTCTGTGTACCCCTGCATACATGTAGCATAATAAATAATAAAATTTTTAAAATAAATCCAGAATGTATAGGCCAAAAAGCTCAACTCCACTAATAGTAAGTCTGTGACTTGGGAAAGTTAGCTTTCCACTCCTATTGTCCTATCTGAAAGTAGAATGGACAATAGGGCCTGATCCATTGGACTGCAAGATGGGGCTGGGGAAGCACCGAGAGAGATGAGGAGAGGAGAGGAGAGGAGAGGGGAGGGGAGAGATGAGAGAGAAGAGAAAGGAAAGAAAAGAAAGAGGAGAGGGGAAAAGGGAGAGAGGGGGAACAGAGTGATGAAGGGATTTCTAGTACATAAGAGAGGTCGGAAGTGATTGCTGCCTTCAAAACAGAAACCTATGAGATTATGAGGTTGAGGCAGGAGGATCACCGTGAGTTTAAGACCAGCCTAGGATACATACTGAGTTCCAGGCCAGCTTTGGCTACAGACACAAAACAAAGAAATGGTAGAATAAATTTTAATCGGAAAGAATAGAAACTGTAAATTTCTTTATCCAAGTAAAAAATGAAGCAATAGAGACTTGTGTCAAGGATAGGAGATATGAGGTCATCCAGAGTTCATGAAAGACTCCCAAGTGCACTGTGGGAAGAAGAACACCAGCCAAATAAGCAGCAAACAAAGAGTGTTAGCCAGTCAGCAGAAAAAGAGAGCTATTAGCCAGTCAGCCACCAGAGCTGCTCTTTGGGATCAGAATATTCCTGAAGTTCTGACTGAAGATGCAGATCCATGCTGTCTTCCCACCATCCCAACTGAACCTAGAGAAGACTCACCAAAGTGATCTTCTCCTCATTCAGATACAAGACAGAAGAAAACCATCACCACCACATTCACTGAGCCCCTATTAAATAGCAGGTGCTGGCTAAGACCTTCGAAATAATCCCATGAAATCACTGTTAGGATTAACTGAGTCTCCCCTCCATGATGGTTGTGTTTCCTATTTCCATGCCCTGTGGATACAAGTGGTACTGTTGATATAACTGCCACCCTCTCACGTCCTTCGGGTCAACATTCTGAGCACCAGAAAGCTGTATGTTTGTTCCTGGGACTGACCTGAGTCTTAAGGCTAATGAGGTTTGGCAGGCAGCATTTAGACCTTGAGGCTTCTACAGTTGGAGAAAAGACATGACCCCTAAATAGCAAGGTTAAGTTGATGCTAGATAGCCATACACCTCTACTTTCATGTATATATAATCATACATATATAACAATGGCAGCTGCAGGTATTGGCCAGGCTCTTTTAAAATTTTCTCACTACTGATATTCAAGATGAAAGCATGTTTATCAATGAAATCTTTTTGGATAAACATTTAAGTCTTAGATAAAAGATATACCTGTTCCTGAGTCTTAGAGTCTAGTGAGCCAAGAGAGGCAGGACTTAGACCTTGTGAAACAAGGTTGCTTCAACTTCAGAACTTCAACTTCAGCCTCTCACCTGAGGCTACTAGGGGAGAGAGCACAGGGCAGTGCCAAAGAGAGAGATTGCATTAGAACAGACATATACTGAACAGAACACGGGATGGTATAACCAAACCGCTTACATATGCTGAGAAAGTAAACACTTCCTGTTACTTGGTTCTTTGATATATTCACTTTCCAGAAGCGGACTAGAACTGAGCCTGCAGTGTCTATGAGGGAATGTCAGTGTCTGAAAGGTGTCTGGTTCACAGAAAGTGCCCAGTTTTCCATGGAGATTCTTGTACTCTCGAGTCCCCTCATTATGAAGAGCAATAGAACCATCACATTTCAAAATATCAGAAATGAGTTTAATAGGAAGTTTCCTTTTCTTTCTAAGAACATAACATCTCCTACCCTACCCTCTTTTAATGTGCCATGTTTAGAGCTTGAGGCATGTATCTGGTCTTAAAAACCTTTTTCAAAATATAGTCCAATAAGCTGGTTGGGGAACAGGAGGCAAAGGAGATCAACAGATGACTCAGCCTCCCCGGGGCATAAAAGGGGGAGGGGCTCTTAGCAGAAATGGCGTGTTGGATATCACGAATCACTGGGGTAATGTCCAGCTCAACCTTGTCCTGCATGATATTGAAGAAATTTTTCTGCATCTTGATGTAGTCCCTGCCATAGTCTTCCACTACCTCCGGCGGGAGGTGGTCCAGGATTTCCTTCTCCATCTTTTCCCAAAGGTCAGGTGTGCCTGGGATATCTGGAACACAAGACAGGAGGAGTCAGACACTGGGAAGGCCAGGCTGACTTGGGGAGGCAGATAATTGTAAACTAGCCTCTGCTTAGAAAGATGGGCATTTGGGCTGGAGGGATGGCCTAGCGGTTAAGAGCGCCGACCGCTCTTACAGAGGACCCGGGTTCGATCCCCAGCACCCACATGGCGGCTGAGAACCGTCTGAAGCTCCAATTCCAGGAGAACTCCAGTTCCAGGGGAATCTGAGACCCTCTTCTGAACTCCGCGGCGCTGCACGACACGGGTGCACAGACTTGCATGCAGACAGTACATTCATACACATACAGAAATAAATAAAATTAATAAAAAAAATTTTTAAAAAGAAAGATGGGCATTTGCGAACAATGTTATCATTTTTCAATTTATATATGGGCTAGATGGCTCAGTGGTTAAGAGCACCTGCTGCTCTTGCTGAGGACTTGGGTTCGGCTCCCAGCATCCCCACTGAGGGGCTCACAACTGCCTGTAACTCTGGCTGCAAGAGATCTGATGCCTTCTCTGGCCTCTGAGGCTGCTTGCACATACATGATGCACATATGTACACTCGGGTACACACATAAAATAAAACTTAAATAAGTCTTCCTACATATGGAAGGAAGCACAGATGATTGGATTTTTCACAAACTGCATAGCCCAAGTAACCAGAGCCTGACCAAGGACAGAGCAGTACCAACCTCCAGGTCTCGCCCCTTGCCCCCTGTCCAGGCTGCCCACGTCCTCACAAACTGGGCAGATACATCTTGCCTGTTTGAACACCCTCTTTGATGCTGGCCTATTTGCACAACATTGTGTGTATGTGTGTGATCCGCCAACAGGTGATGTAATCATTCTCTTTAGAGATTTTAATTTTTATTGATGTATATGTGTGTCTGTGTGTAGATTTGTCCATGAGTGCAGTCCTGTGTAAGTCAAAAGGGATAGGGTCCCCTGGAGCTGAGTTACAGGTAGCCGTAAACCCCCAACATAGGTGCTGGGAACTGAACTTTGGTCCTCTGGAGGTGCAGAAAGGGCTTTTACCTTTTTAGCCATCTTTTCAAGCCCCTCATGTCTACAATGTAGCATATTACATACAATATAGTCTATGTCTCTATACATGTAAATACATCTTATACATAGTATGCACATATAACTTATTTATTAAATCTAGAAACAGTATCTACTTCTATATTGAAAATTAAATCTGTAGCTTAAATTATGTTATGTGTATAATCATATAATTTTAAACATTATTTTTTTTATTAATTTTTTATTTATTTATGTGTATGTATGTGCTGTCTGCATGCAGGTTTGTGCACCCGTGTCGTGCAATGCCGCGGAGGTCAGAAGAGGGTCTCGGACTCCCCTGGAGCTGGAGTTCTCCTGGAATTGGAGTTTCAGACGGCTCTCGGCCGCCATGTGGGCGCTGGGGATCGAACCCGGGTCCTCTGTAAGAGCAGTCGGTGCTCTTAACCGCTAGGCCATAACATTATTTTTTTAAAATTTATGTGTATGAGTGGTTTGCCTGCATATATATACATATACATATATATATGCACTTGTTCATGCAATGCCTGAAGATGCCAAAACAGGGTGTTGGATCCCCTGGAACTGGAGTTATGATATTTGTTAGCCCCTGTGTGGGTGCTAAGAGCAAAACTCAGGTCCTCTGTAAGAACAGCCAGTGCTCTTAACTGCTAAGCCATCTCTACAGCTCCCAAACATTAATTTTCTTCTCAGACAGGGTCTTCCTACAGTCCCAGGTGGCCTGGAACTGGCTATGTAGAGAGGCTGCTCTGGATCTCACAGAGATCTGCCTACCTCTGCTTCCTGAGTACTGGAATTAAAGATGTGTACTACCAGACCTGGCCCCAAATATATTTTTAATATTTCAATACACACTTAAACTCTAGTATGTAAATGACATATAATTAAAATACATTTTAATATACAATAACTTCTTGTTATATAAAATATATTTCCTTTAAAATATAGTAGAAATGTTTGTTTACCATGTAAGTGAATAACAAAGAGATGTACATATCTTTAAAGCTAACCTCTGTTATAACTATCAGGTTGGGTGCTCTTCTACTGTTTGTCATTATACTTATCCACACAGAAGGCTTCATTTTATTTTATCAGGAAGGAAGAAAACCAAACTGGTTATATTCTAAATTTTTCTGGTCAGTGGCTATAGATTTAAAGGAGACTGATTTAAGGGGACTGGAGAGATGGCTCAGCAGTTAAGAGTGTTTACTGTTCTTGCAAAAGGACCAGAGTTCAGTCCCCAACACCTATGTTTAGGAGGCTTACAGCCACCTAGGATTCCAACCCCAGGGGATCTGACACCATTTTCTTGCCTTCACAGGTCCTGCACTGACATTACTAAATATACATACACACACTGAAAAACAAAAATTAAACAATCTTTAAACCGGGATTTAAAGCAGAACAACAGAGTTTTCCACTGAACAGCCTTCAGCCAGCCACACTGCCATCAAGGCACTGGCCAGATCCCACTGCTGCCAATGATGCGGCAGCCAATGGATTCACACCATCTACCCGGTTGTGCCTGGGCTTTATGTTTGCAGGCTAGGGTTTCCCAAAGCAGAGGCCCCTCTTGTTCCATCCTACTCAGTGTGCAAAGGCTAACTGGTTGTGAGATGAGCCTTCATTGCTAGCTCATGTGACTTCTATATGATGTATTGAACCCCTAAAGTCTGGTGATTCTTGTGGGATACAATGGCCTGTTTCTCTTCCATGGAGGCACAACACTGTGAATGGAGAAAGGATTACTCTAACAATTGGTCTGCAAGTTGAACTTTGAAAAGCCAGATTGTTTGCATGAAACAGTAGTGTCTCCCCTGCCACCTCGCTCCCAATCTCTGATTTCACAGCCTAGAAAATTCCTTCCTCTCTACTTCATGGACTTTTTCTGACCTGACAAGTATATATCCATCTATTTACTTGTTTATATGTGTGTTGTGTGTGGGTGGGTGGATGGTGCAGAGGCTACACCTACGCAGAGCCAGGGGACAACTTGCAGAATTGGTTCTCTCATCACTATGTGGGTCCTAGGGATTGAACTCAGATCCTCAGGCTTGGCTGCAAGCGTCTTTCCCCACCAAACCATATTATCACCCATTTGTAGATTAATCAATTTTTTTGTCTTTTTGAGACAGGGTCTCCTTTAGTCCCAGCTGGCCTGGAGCTCCCAATATAGACCAGGCTGGCCTTGAACTCACAGAGATCTGCCTGCTTCTGTCTCTGCCTCTGCCTCTGCCTCCTGAGTGCTGGGATTAAAGGCATGTACCACCATGTCCAGTGCAGACTAATCAATTTTGTGAATACATGGTCTGGGTCCCTCAAGGCTCTCTCTGTGGATGAAAAAGCCACCAGCCTTTTGTCAACCATCATCTGCCACTTTGGGTACACCATTCATCCCTTGCCACTTTGGGGGGACACACAATCTAGCAATCTAATCTGAATCCAAATTCCATCTCTGCCTTGTGTCAGCTCTGGGCTGGGAACTTCTATAACTTCTCTGAACCTTGATTTTTTTCACTGCAAGATGAAAATATTCTGCTGCCACCTCATGGGTGAGGACTGAGAAAAACACTGCAGGTAATTAGTGTTTAGCACGTGCTCGGTGTGCAGTGTGCTAGCAACTTTTCTTGT